>KN832976.1:241154-312031 GCA_000827315.1 Piloderma croceum F 1598
GCGAGTATGGCTTGGCCATCATACCTGGCCACAGGTTGCTGTCGGGTGCTCTTACGGGCTCGTATTCGCATGCGTCTGGTTTACTGCGTGGACCTGTGGGTTTGTTGAGTATGGCAGGATTTTGGAACAATCATTGCATACATATGTTGGGTTGCGTTGAGATCACCTTATCGAATAAGTAACGTAAGGCCGCGCAAGGCGGCAGAGCCCGCTACTCCACCCTTTGTTTTTTGGCAGCCCCTACGTGTATTGGGGCCATTTTTTGGTTTTTATTATTATCGTAAGCTATCGTACACTATTTTGTCATACATTGCATATCAGGAAGTCAAGTATATGAATCTCGAATTTATTTGGTGTCCATCCTGATATTTTTCTTCGCGGAAAAGGTTGTTAGCAAGTCATCGTTCTTGTTGCCATTGGCATTTTCGTTGTCATTTGTGTCGCCACCGGGCAATTGTGGAAGGAGTCGGCGTTCGACAGCCTGATCAAACTCGTCGAAAAGCTGAATTTTGTGCGCGGTAATTTGGTAAATCTGGAGAGGAAAGGTTGTATTAAGTTGTTATAGTCAGTTATGTAAGTTAATAATCTTGCGGCCGTCCTCATTGCGGGTTTTTTTTAGGGTAGAGGTAGCAGTGGAGGGAGATGTCGGCGAGTATGACGGTGCCAGGTTTGAGTGCGTCATATAGTTTCCATGGAGGAATGTGTTTCTTTTCTTTATCGCGGATGTCAAGTTGTTTGAGTCTTGCTTCTTGATGATCGAAGCAGCATGTCAGCCTGAGATGAATACACGATTTGAAAAGGCAATCGAGAATGAAACCATCTGCCTTCCGTAGGGACAGCGACGGGGCCAGAACAAGTGACATGGGCGACGCCACGTATGGAGGTGACATCGCGAGGCACATTGTGAGCACACAAAAACTGGGTGGATAAAGTTGGATTTGGTTTAGTTGAATCAATAAATATTTTGGCAGGAAAGTCTGCATAAGTTCCTGAAAGACAAATACAAGACATGATGGCACTTGAAGAGCTACGGAGCTGAGGAGACGAAACGCGCACGAGCAGAAAGTCAACGATTGCGCCACGAAACAAACAAGTCAATATAATGATGCACAGGCCCCTTTTTTCTCTTGAGCCTGGACCGATCATCGAGAGTCGAAAGGGATATAAAAGGCGAGTAAACAGATACAAAGAGAATCTGCCGATCTTGAAATCCTCTGCGAAAACTGAAACACTGCAAAAATGCGACCCCCCGTGGTAAAACCCACTACTAAAGTAGCGGGAATTTGGCAAAGCACGTGATTTGGCGTTGAGTGCTAAACTAGGATATGGCACTTTTTGCTCGAAACTTATTGAAGCTGTAGTAGATAACCCCAAGCCTTAGAATTCGTTTCTGGTTTCTGAAACCGTACAGAACGCACAAAAAGGATGACGAAAAGCAACTCATGAAGGACCGTAATACGTGATTTAATTCTAGGTTCGGTTAAATAACTGAGCATGCTTGTTGGTTACCACAGCATTCTTCTCACTACTTCCTGCCAGTGCTCCTCGTCTGATATTTCTTCTTGAGCGGTGCGATATCTTCTTCGTTATCCGTTGCCGCCTTCCTCTTCTTGGTCTCATTACTCTCCATTATCTTCTTCAATTTCGCCCCATATGCCTCGGTGACCTGTCCCTTCACAATCACTGATTTCAAGCCCCTCAAACTCTCCAACGGTTTCAACAGTGTCTGAAACTTTCCATCTAAATCATCCAATGGGATGGTATGATAGTTGAGCTCGATCTCGATCTCCTCCAGATTTCCACCCTGCTTCAACAGCTGGCATAATTCATCCATCCAATTAGAAATTGGATTCATTTCGCGCTTGCTGGTCGAAGTTGGAATGGAGATGCGAACGGTACATACTTTGATCTGACGGATGCCAGACTGGGGGAGGGCGCGGATGGTATTAAAAGGCGATGGCCCGATTCCACGCCCAATCGAGAGTTCGAAGTGGTTAGTGCCGTAGAGCAGAGCACTCGCTTCAGCACGCATCCTCTGGCACACCGCGAGGACCGTCAGACAGTACGATGACATATCATATCGAATGTCATAGAATCTGCGAGCGGCGTTTGTCGCCCACGTCGGTCCCGCGAAGTCGAGCGTTGTGAAGGATGGAACGAGGAGACTGTATATTTCATCGCGCAGCTCACGAGGGAGTTGAAAGAATAAACATGAACGTTGGGGATTGAGAAAGATAGCCACCGAACTCGACGCAGTACGTGCTAGTTGGATATATTAAGGGAGTAATTCAGGAGGAGGTTGGCATTGAGTGGACATACCTTTGGTACGACGCCCCTTGGTACGCCTCTGCCTCTGCTGTCCACGTTCATGAGGCCAGATAGGTTTAACACTTGAAAGTCGGCGCATGTCAGTACCGCGACGGCAACATGTTGTCTTCGTCCGAGCCATGGTGGTCCTGGTAAGAAGTGACTGTCGATAAGGACAACGTGTGTGAGTCGGAATCCTTTGTAATGACTCGTCGGCACCGGTGGTAGATATTGGCTCGATCTGGTGAGTCTGTGCCTAGCGCTCGGTTACGACGCCTACACGAGGCCGCGCCCGTTTACGGGAAAGTGCGGGCTACATATGCGAGGCTAAGATCCGTCTCGAGAGGACCTTGTAAGATGTTGCGCACAGTGACACACGAGACAACTGGAGTCCAATTCCGGCTTGAGTCGCCTCGAAGTGCCGGATACCATCAATGCATGTCTGGTTCTTGAGCGCGTTATCTGTAAGGGTTGTAAAGTAGACCTTCTAGTCAGCCTCGATCCTGTAAATGCCTCAAGCATTGGATGGAGCCCGCCCAGTGGATACCCTGTTTGCGAGTTAGAGACTTAGAGTATATAATGGTCGAGGGTTTTCAATAACTTAAATAAGTGACAAGATGTTTGATGTCACGTGACCATGCTCGAGTTCAGCCGTTTTCGTCGAACCGCGTCGAACCGCCATGTCTCGCTATCCCGACCACCTATCCCCAAATATCACTCCGACAAAGTTATCAAAGACTCAGAAATCTCGAGCCCGACGTGAACCATCTGGCGTCTTCTCCTTGTTCCAGGCTCCTCAGATCCAGCAGTTCAAAGAGGCATTTCAACTTATTGATCACGACAAGGATGGTTGGGTGAACGAACAAGATTTGAAAGAGATATTCTTGAGTCTCGGTATGCTCTTACGCTCACAGATGCGGTCGCTTTTGTTTACGACGCGTCTAGGGATCGCACCTTCCAAGCAAATGATGGACGATCTTCTCAGTGCTCGGCCAGGCCCTCACGGGCGGTACGCCTCAAACAATGACGACTCATCGTCAGATCGTGGAATCAACTTTACTATGTTCCTCACTATGATGAGCGAGCGATTATTCGAGTTCGATACGGAGACGGAGCTGCTGGAGGCATTTGAATGCTTTGACGAGAATGACACGGGAATGGTCAAGACAGAAGACATGAGGAAGTGGTTAAGCGACGTTGGTGAAAGAATGAATCAGCACGAAGTATGTATCGCGATGTCCTACATTCGTATATTACGGTTCTGACTCAAGAGGATATTTGGCAGATCGATAAGCTGCTGAAAGGCTCTTTCACAGACCGACAGGGTAATTTCAATTACCGCGAATGGGTCAAAGTTCTCAGAGTGAACGACGAGGCTGAACAACCTCAGACCCTTTGATGACAATTGTACGACTTTCTGTATCTGCATCACTTGTATCATATCTCATTGGCCTTGCGGCCTGCGATCACAACGTAAGTGAGAGCTGGATTATTTCTGGTATTTTGTTTGTCTGTCTGCTGTTGGTCCGAAACGGTTGACGGGTGAGCCTTGCTATTCTGTGATGGTTAACAAACACTGATCGCCGCAGACAGAAGTAAAGGCAGGTGCACTGTTACCACATGGACCCTCGGCGTTTGAAAGTTATGGAAATATACGCCGCTCTATCTTCTTCGCTTTAAGCTTGAAGAATTTCATGAAGTTATTGCTTGTCTACGGCCGCGGTCAAGTGATTCAGGAACACTTGGCTCTAACGGCGCTTTGTATGCGAAGCTGACGAAGGCATGAAATGTCATTAATAGGTATGTGGCTTCAGTACTCCTTGTCATTGACTATTCACGGATATCCATATGTCAGCTGAACAGTGCACAATGAATGCTATTGTGCAAATGGGTTTTAACGGCCGCTAGTTCCGTTTCTTTGAGAACTGACCCCGGCCATTTATCCAATCATGGGCTCCTCTCTATGATAACAGGACGGCTTCTTTGCGTTGCTTCTCTGCAGCGCCTATCATTGATTATTCATGCAAATACAGGAGCACGTGTCTGTTACTATCTAAATTCTTGCGGTGTTTCACTTGGCAATGGCGGCACGATCATTCAACTTCGTGCCCGTGACATCAGCTCCGGAATGCCGTTTTGTGCAAAGTTCTCTTGGCTGATTTGTTTAAACAGCAAATGTTTGCCATGGACTGTCATGAACTGTGCTGGGCAGTTTGCAAGCGCATTTGCAATTGGCGTTGTATTGCAGTGAGTTGCCCTTGTATCTGAATATCGTTGGCCCAGCTTGAGCCTTTTTTTAAGGAGTACTTGATTTGGACAGAGGGGTAAAAACCAGTTCATTTCTTTTCCTTGGTCAGGCACAGACGCTTGTGGGGCTTCCTTCCTGATCAGCTCCTGGTGCAATCACAGCGGGATCTCGAGAACAGAGTTTTTGTGTTGGCGAGCCAACCTTTACAGACAACTACCCAGCAGTTTCCCAATAAGGCTACACTGCCTATCTTCTGGGACAGGATGCATTGTAAGAGGGAGCCAATTTCATGTTGGTGATCGCCACATCTTCTTGGTACCGAGAGTGTCTTGGTATCAAGAATGTCTTGGCGCGTGACGCGTTACACATGTCACACCGTAGAATCACGATCGCGATGAAAGATGGAAAACATGCTGGCAGAGCTGCTGCAGAAATGCTGAGAGTAGTGTACTTGTACATGGATAAGCTCAAGGGCGGCAAATGCGGAGGAAGACACTATAAAAGAGATGCTCGGTGGCTGTACAGGGGTTGTTTTTGATTGCCAAGAGAAAGTGAAATCTCCGATCGCATATAAGCTGGCCCTGGCGATGGACCACTCCAGATACCTCGTCCCTCTCACCGTCCTCGAAAACGCCCTTCTGCCACAAACAGGCTACTACCATCTTCCTCCTATGCCTGGCCGTCTCCCCCCGTCCCCTCCCTATGCTGCCCGTTCAGCGTCCCCCCCTTCCTCACAAGATCCTAGGACTCCGCAGTCCGAGGCGTCGAGCCCCTCGGAGCAACAACAAAATCACAAGTGCGAGTGGGCAGACTGCACCAATACCTACGCCGACCCCGAGACTCTTTACGGCCACTTGTGTAACGATCACATCGGCCGGAAAAGCACCAACAACTTGTGTTTGACTTGTAAGTGGAAGGATTGTGGGACGGTGTGCGCAAAGAGGGACCACATCACAAGCCACCTTAGGGGTATGTCTCTGCGACGCTTATCGCGCATCCGATATTCATCATACAACAGTACACACGCCTCTAAAGCCTCATGTTTGCGAGGTAAGGCGCTTCATCACTCTTCCCGCACTAGTCTCGGTTCTCACATCAACTTCTATAGATTTGCAACAAGACTTTCAAGCGACCCCAGGACCTCAAAAAGCACGAGAAAATACATACCGAAGAGCACCACGCACAACATAAGCACTCCAAGGCAATTACTGTCGCCGACCCGGCCTATGTATCAAGAGTGCGCGGAGAAACAGCTACTTACCCAACCCAAACCAAAACCGCTCAGCCAAAGGCTAACGCCGCTAATCCCAAGGTTCCATTTGCACGAACTAAATCCCATAGCACTTCTCGGTCCGACGGTGAGTAATATCTTTTTGCAAATCATATCACCAAGCTAAGGAACCTCTAAGAACGCGCTGGTTTATTGCCTACGCCTTCGCCGGAATTGTCGCCCGAATCTTTCGGTCATCATGGTCCGCCAACTTCGGCTCACGAACTGTTTTTGCAGAACCAAATTCCTTCTTGGGAGGTTCTCAGACAAGATGGTAGCACTGGTCCCGTTTCTGCTGGCACGAAGCGATCTCATGACTACGGCGTCGACGAATTCTTCTCTGATATGAAAAAGAGGAGAGTCAATCCCTCCTACGATCCGCGTGAGTAAAATACATCCATAATCATAATCTAAGAGCTCCACTCAATTGGACACTATTTTTTGGCGCAGATATGGCAGAACGTCTCAACGCCATTGCTTACGCGCATCATATGTCGAATCCAGACTCGGCTAACTACGACCCTAATTTCAATCCGCGCTCTGTGTCCTTTGATGTACGCACGCCGCAGGAACTAGCTGCTGTGAACGAGTTCCTTATCACTCTGGGTCGTGACGTCGCGCAAGGAGGAGGTGGCGGCGGTAGCAATCAGCGACGCCCCCACCATCTTATGTCACAACGTGGATCTGATGAGTTCTCATATTTCGATGCTGCGAGCCTCAGTCAAATGGGTCTCGCAGGCATGCCTGGTATGCCAGGGTCGGGCGCATCATATAGCGATACCGGCTTGCCCCCTGGGCCTAGTGGTATTCACTATCCGCAATCATACCATTCCTCCCATTCAATTGGAAGATCAAATCATCCCTCAGTACAATCCAGTCAATTCTCATCTATGTATCCGGGAACAAATGATGGCTTGACCTATTCTCCACCAGACGATTACACACCGATTCATTCTCAACGTCATCGTGCGCAGCATGATTTCGAATATGGTAGCTCCATGGGCAATGTTCCTTCCATGCCAGCATATCAACGTAACGTAACGTCTCATGGTCACTTCCATTCGACCCCGCCTTACGACCCTCACTCTCCTCAATCTTCCGTTTCGACACCGTCCAATGCTACTCCTCCGCATATGCCTATATCTATGCCAGACCTTACCTCTTTCGGGTACCTGGCAGAGTCAAGAGGCCCTCCACCTGTCGCCACTCTCGGACCTGTAAATTATTCATCCAGGTCAATGCGCGACATCATCCCACTTAAGACAGCTCCGGGAACTTGTTCGTCTTCTTCGGATATTTCAAGTCCGCCAGAACCTGTGGAGCCGAAGTTGAGAAAGACGGTACATCGTGGTCCGCCTGCCAAACTTACACCTTCCAGCGTTTCATCATGGGCTTCGTCTTCTACGAAGCCTGCTGGCTCGCTCTATCCGCTTCTTACCTCCGGAGACACGCGGTACAAACTCGCGCCGCTTAACCGTGCATACCGTTCTCCTTCGCCCGAGTCATCTCGTTCAACCATTGATGGCGATTCGTCAGCCTCGAGGGATAGCTCGCCAAATTTTTCGCCTGGACGTCGCGATATGGTTCTTCCAAGTCTGCGATCTATTACTAGTCCATCACATTCTCGACCTTCAGATTCGGATGAATTAGCGCGGCGGGTTGAGAGGATCGAGCTGGATCGGAGACGTAGGGAAGTTTCGGCGGATGACCGTCGCAAGCACGTAGAGCTCATACGTGACTTGCTTCTCAGCACCAATAACGACTACAAAAGGCGGTTTGGAACTCCGAAAATCAAGACTGAAGAGGAAGACTTAAGTAGACATCTCATATCAAAAGAACCATCTCGCGATATCGAGATGGCTGCATGATTGTATTTTTCCTCTCCTCCCTTCTAATAACTGCCGCCTCTTGCTTTTTTTGCTTTGTTATACTTTAAGCGCAACGGCATGTACAACAAGGACTTTCGTACATCGATATTATTACACGAGAAAGCAATCTAATTTAATGGGTTACAATATCTCAAGTCCTTTTCAGAGTCAACTTCAGCTTAGGTGCTGACGGATTGTTTGGTGAACCGGCTTCGTCCACCATTCCAGGCACCATTCCAGACATAGGCGGACTGGTTGCAAGAGGGGACGGAACAGCGGCGGGGAACCCGAACGAGGATGTTGAGGGACCGCGGTTAAACCCGAGATTAGGCAAGTTTGGCGTTGTAGGCGGTGGACTTGTTGCGGACGTTGAAGGAGCTGCAGGTGTTGTACCGCTATTGAATTCTGCCCATCGAGGACATTTGCGATTGGTTTCTGTAGATCAGGGCGGTCAGACACACACACTTGATTTAAGAAAACTGCAGCGTACTCATGTGTCCCATTTGTCCGCAATGTCCGCACCGTCTCTGTTGAAGGGGTTATATTATCTCGAAAGGTGATGTATAATAACAACGTACCGTCGTGTCTGGCTTCACTGGACGGTTTAGTTGCATAGGTGTACCACCTTCTTTAACGATCTTGGCGTTCTTCCGATGTAGACGTCGTTCTTGGTTCTTCTTCCTCCTGGCGATCTCCTCTTCGAGTCTACAGCGACAATCGAATTAGTAAAGGTGTGGACGGCTGATATAGGTCTCACTCGCCTCTTCATAGCGCGCTTGTCTTTATCGGCATCACCCGTAGGTGCCAGACTATTAGCGAGAGTGGCCTCCTCCTCGATAAGTTGGCGTCCGTGCACGTATGCGCGTATGACAGCAGGATCACGAATAATTTCGGTTTGCCATTCATCATCGACCTATATTCAGAACACAGTGTTCAGAGCGCTGAAAGTCCATGCTCTGAGCTCCACGTACCAGTCGTTTGATTCGCAAGATCTTAGTAGCCCCATCAGGACCCGTACTCATTTCTCGTTCCCGGTCAAGTGATGAACCGCGACTGAAAGCTGGTGATGGCGCTCCCACAGGAGGCGGAGACATTGCGGTGGATGGGGCAACACTGTCTTTTCTGACGGAGCTGTGTCGTGGTGGAGGCTTGACCTCGGGCTCCTCATCCTCAGGGGTCAATTCGGGTTCGTCTTTCCGACTCAGTGAGTCAAACTGAGCTTTCCAGATACGTTCGATTTCCGACTTGTAAATCTGTTGTTGTTCAGCGACATTGTACCTGTGCGCCGACTTTGGTCGACTCTCGGCTTCGGCTATGGCAGTTTCAGAAATTAGTTCGGATGTAGAACCCAAAAGACATACCCATTTTCTGCTCGTAGTCTTCCCCAGCTTTGACGAAAATGTCCTTCATGGATATACGAATGAAGCTGAAAGCCTCTCCGCGACCCGTAGGATCACCATCTCCGTGGAGTCGAAGCATTGCTTTTGCCTGAGTAGCAAAAAGAAAATTCTTCGTTGTGATCCACGGTGCAAGTTGTTGCTCGACCGAGAGGTTCGACTCATCCCCTTCAGCTGCATCGGCAGCCTGGCTATAGCCAGCATCCTGCAGATGGCGTTGCCCAACCTGCATGCTCTCAGTCAAGACCACTTGTTCTGGACTAACCATCTTTAGCATGTCTGCATCAGAAGGAATCGGCCATGTGGCCTTGAGACGCCAAAAGCCTTGGTGAGGACCACGTCTATGATATTCCATGAATTCCTGTCAGGCACAGTCAGATGAGTCAAACGAAATAACGTATACGTGGTACGTACCTTCAGCCGCTGTCGCATCTGAAGCTCGTTCTGATCGGGGAAATATTTCATCAGCCGTGAGATTTTGAGACGCTCTTCAGTACTTTTCTTCAGCAGCTTGAACGCGATAATCTGCAGACGGTATTTGATGGTGTTCGTGATTTTTCGTGAGTGTGGTCCAGGAACCTCCGTCACTGGATATGTCTGTCCAACCACAAAGAGATTTTTAACCTCTCGCAAGAAGTACTTAGCTTCCCCTTTGACTGTGCTCCTAAAAAATAAAAATAAAAATCGATACGTGAATTGGCTGATTCAATCGAACCTGACAATTAGAAAATCGGTCGGATAAGGTTTATGGCGGAACAAAGGTGCGCGGATGAGGTTGTTGTACAATGCTGGCATCGTTTGGCCCGGATATACGTAGCCAAATTTCATGAATGGTGACTCGTCTTGAGGTTCAAGGACGAAAGGGGCCCCAAGGTCGAACTGTGACGAAAGTCAGAACAGGATGGAGTTTGGAATGATAGGAGCTTGATTACCTTGGGCATATGATCGTCCTTCTCGTCCTTCTTGCGGTAGTAATTGACCAAGGTGCTGCCCATGCCGAAATTATGGATTATAGGCGGATGTTCCTCCTAATGAACATAATTCAATCAGCAGTAGCTCATCTTGATTGCAGTTACAAAAGGCTCACCGAATATTCCCACAAGACATAATTACTAGTATCCTTCAAACTCAAATCGCTGGTCTTTCTTAAGCCTTCGCCAACATTACCTCCCTTACCCAACTTCCGTCCAGCTTTATCTTTCTTTTTCTTCGCAGTGCGCACCTTGCTAAAGTGTATCTCGATATTCGAAGGGAATTGCATAGCTGGACGGTGGAATGAGCGAGCTTCTTGTTTTGACAGACGAGTCTTGTACTACAATAACTGAGCTCAAAGTTTGCCAGAACTGACTTTAGAGGGCAAACTCACAAATGGCAGTTGCAGCTTTTGAGCGGGATAAGCATGCTCTACAACGAGCTGACCGAACGTTTGACGGACACGATGACGCCCTCCCTCCTTTGACACTTCATAGAAGTGATCATTGGAAAGATTGAACTTGTCTCGAACTTGTCCGGCATCTGTTCTGAGGCGCTTCCTGGGTCGAACAGTCTCAGCTGGGTGGTATTGCCGTTAGATATCAAGGTGCAAATATTAAGAATCACAGCAACAACTTACTTGTCTGGCGCTCCTCAGGAATGACATCGTCCTCGTGATTGAACTCCAGTTGTGTAAAATCACGAAACGGCGCCCGTGGGCTCCATATGATACTTTGGGTCCATGAACCAGATTCAAGAGCTTTGTTAGCGGGAGTGGTGAGGTTGTTTTCAGAGGGAATGATATGTGGAGCAGCAGGGATGTTCTCGGGCTCGTATATGATCTGGTCTTCCCAATTTGAAAGAAGCACGAGGTCGAAGGTGCGGTCGTGGAGAGGTAGTGACACTGGGTCGCCGGATTTTTGGCGGTCCTACGGAATGATAAGCCATGGATTCGTGTTGACGATGAATTATCACACCTCTAACGCTAGTCGTAGATCGTGCTCAACGCTTCCAGATGACACTACTTCCTCCACGCGTCTGCTCTCAACTTGTCTTCTCGTATCTCCCACGACAGCCTCCAAAAAACCCTTTGGAACCTCTCTTTTCCTGGGGTACACAGTTTCAACTGTGTCAATTTTGGTAAGTGGTTAAAGGGTCATATACAAGAACACGACCCACGATGAAACGGCTTCTTGACTAGACGAGACTTCTTGCCTGTGTATCCTTTGAATAGCTCCGAGAAATCCAAGACCCTATTCTTCTCGAACGCAGGAAATCGTTCATAAACAGTCTTCGGCCTTTCGATGAGACGCTTTACAATCCGTACTCGTTTCTGCTTCTGACGACCGGCTTCTGGGGAGTCGAGTTCCATCTTCACGAGAGATTCGTCAAACTCTTCAGCTTCCAACTCCCTGTCCACTTCATCTTCCCAATCCTCTCCTTGTCCTGGACCGACAGCACCGTCCTCATCCCATTTGTCACTGTAAATCTGACTGGAGTTCAAGGAGGGATTGCCGGAGATTCCAAGCTGATTCGACAGGCCCGATCCAGATGGTAACGAGAGATCAGTGAGAATGTGATTTAAAGAGAAACCAGTTAATGCCGAGATGGCCTCGTTCTCATCTTGCGTCGACATGCTTCACAAGGTCACTGGAACCTCGTAATTGTGGCAAACGGGACTCGGACAAGAATCTATATTGACAAACAAAGATGTGGCGGAGTGGCTGTGTTATCAAGCCGTTGGATATTGTTTCCGTTGCTTCGGGACAACGCGACATAATCTGGAAATTGCAACTGAGGCCGTTCAAGTGGTTGCCCTTGAGCGCTTGAGCTTTGTGGTCCATGAATCTGTATTCAGCACAGAAAGGAAATTTCGATGAGTTCCATCCATTTTGATGGGCTTTTCCTTCTTCTTCTGGTTGTGAAACATAAGTTGGAAGCCACTATTAGTCTCCCGTCGTATGCAGCCGTAATAGCAGAGAGAAGATCATAGTCTTTCTGAAACCGCGCTAAATGAGCACCCGCGACCTAAACAAAATGCAAAATCTAGCACATGACCCATTTTGTTTGCCTCTATTTAGTGTCCCCTTCGGGGTGACATACGAAAAAATTGGAACGATACAGAGAAGATTAGCATGGCCCCTGCACAAGGATGACACGCTTTCCCGGAGTGGTAGATCTACGGATCTCAATATTTATTTTTATGCTTTTTTTCAATTTTCTTATTTGCAGGTTTGATAAACCTGTACACTTTGTGTATGCATCTAAAACAACATGTCGGAAAAATCAGATTTCCCTGATCAGGCATGACAAAGCCTGATGACCTTATAAGGTCTTATCATGTGCTCAGGTTAGCCTTATCAAGGACATGTCAGGCCATGTCAGGCTGCCTCAGAAATATATATTTTTAAATCATACTATCATCTGTGTAGCTCTAATGTAGCAATACAGAGGTCCAAAATTCACTTTGGCCTCTGGGATATTTATCAGCTCTTCCTATTAGTCTCTGAATTTCTCTGGCACATGCCAAAACAAAATATACTTTTAATTGCAATATTTGAGTCCCCTGTCTGACTGTGAAAGGTTTGTGACATAAAAATACACCAAACATTCATGTATGTGCAGCACACCCACAGATGAGTAATAAAGTGACTTGTGTTTGCCCAGGTGCAGTGCAGTGCCCTTTATGTAGCCAGTTGTTGCCACATCCTTGTAGCTCCTGTGGCAGAGCAGTCAGATATGCGTGAAATTAAGTCTAAGCCTAAGTGGAAAATCCTAAGTCCTGAGTTCAAACATCTTGAGTTGCAAACATTAAATTAAGAAGAAAAAACTGAAGAATAAGAAGATGAAAGCCCGGTGTGAATATACTACACAAGCAGGAAAAATAAAGTGAAATAAAGTTTTTGTTCTCTCACAGGGAAAACCTGATCAGGCCTTATAGGCCCTGATAACCTCCATCATGCCTGATCATGGTCTTTAATGCTGATACAGTATTATATCTAGTTTTTGAACCTGATAAGGTGGTCCCTAGCCTGATAGCCTTATAAAGCATGATATGTCCTGATCGGTCCTGGTCAGCTCAATTTGATTTTTCCAACACACACTCTTCACAAGGTGTAATAGTACTTTATTTTGTTTACAATGCATAGACAAAATCCCACTGCAAAAAGAAAGAAGAGTGTTGTTTTAGATGCTATCACTGATTGGGTAATGCAAAGTCCACTAGTAATGCAAAATGGATTTTCACCACTGCTGATAAGCATGTGACCGCTCTAAGTGTGTATTTGGTCATTTTCAATAATTTGTGATACCTGCACAATCTTCGAACACAATGTATGACCTGGAGATCATAGTAGGACATGTTTCGAATCCCTAGCAAGTTACACGATGTCATTCCAATCATTTCTGACCTCGTACGACCCATTTCAACCTTCTTCAATGTTTTATGCTATTTTCAATGTTTCCTAGCTCATATCTGACTTATTGCTACATTGAAGGACTATCCATGTGTTCCCCATACTATAGTATACCTATTCAATGTGTTTCCGGCCTTGTCCAACCTTTTCCAATCTTTATTTATCTTTGCACTTATCAATGTTCCGATATTTTTATTATTTTTGATTGTTGATAGGTTTCACTGATTGCGATGTTACTATATGTTCAGACTCCGATCCCTACAGACTATTAGTCATATCTGATCCCTCCAACACCATTTTGACCTCTCCAAGGTTATTTTTACTTATATTTTACCTACCACTCCCATTTTACACAGAATAACATTGTACTTTGTTCCCTCACTGTTGTAAGACTTTGTATCACTTCAATTTGACTCAGACTGCACTCCCCTGCATTCCCAGACATCATCCCTCATACATTGATCTCATGTGTTTCCTTTGTTTTAGCTCGCATTTACATACCCTTATCCAATCACTTTTGAGCCAGATATTGCCCCTTACATCCCTTTTTACATCATACATTGGCCATAGGAGCTGATATACCAGAACTTCACACTTTTATATCATTCAGTTTCTGGTTTTTATATAGTGTTGGTGTAGTTGTCTCCTGACTATACAGCATCACTGGAAGTATCACCACAGAACATGCTGCATTGCTTATTCCTCCTGGACTTAAAATACATGCTACTATGGAAACCTGCTGCCCCTGAAGGCAGCAAGAAACACTCAGAACAGAAGCACACCAGCAGAATAATAAGATCATTGTATGGGGGTATGGTAGTGACAGTGAGTGAGCTGTAGTCGACATAGGCTAAAGAAAGGGAGATTGGAATTGAGAGACCAAATAAGGAAGCAGAATCCAGAATGTTGTAAGCAGCAAGCTTACATACTACTGGCATATGAGATCATTTTTTCTACAAAGAAAAACGATTCATGGGGGTGCATAGAAAATCCACAAGGGGTGTAATACTGTGCAAAGTTGCAAACTGTCTCATCTGAGCACTTTTACAGCTTAAAAAAAATTGAGACTTATCAGTCTAGTCTTTGGAATATATTCACTTGCAAATTGCACCATCCAAGACTCATTGTAGCAGATTGAACAGCTTTGGGCAAGAAACTCTGTAAACTGTGATAAAGTGTGATCGGAACCACAGACTCCAAGTGCAAAATGGTCTAGATCAGCTCTGCCTGGGTGTGTGTGACAATTGTGACACATTTTGCACTTCTACAGGATTTTGACCTGTCTTGCCAGCATCCTTCTGGTAGAGAGGTTTGTTTAACTTTCACCCTTCAAAAAATTAGAATGGCATTTGAAGGATTTACTATTTCTACTGCTGCAAACTGTTTGAGTCTATGTTGTGCTGTTGTAGTGCTACAAAAATGTTTTGTCAGATTTTGCACTTCCTGGTTAGTGATAGTACAGGTTTATCAAACCTGCAAATAAGAAAATTGAAAAAAAGCATAAAAATAAATATTGAGATCCGTAGATCTACCACTCCGGGAAAGCGTGTCATCCTTGTGCAGGGGCCATGCTAATCTTCTCTGTATCGTTCCAATTTTTTCGTATGTCACCCCGAAGGGGACACTAAATAGAGGCAAACAAAATGGGTCATGTGCTAGATTTTGCATTTTGTTTAGGTCGCGGGTGCTCATTTAGCGCGGTTTCAGAAAGACTATGATCTTCTCTCTGCTATTACGGCTGCATACGACGGGAGACTAATAGTGGCTTCCAACTTATGTTTCACAACCAGAAGAAGAAGGAAAAGCCCATCAAAATGGATGGAACTCATCGAAATTTCCTTTCTGTGCTGAATACAGATTCATGGACCACAAAGAAGCGCTCAAGGGCAACCACTTGAACGGCCTCAGTTGCAATTTCCAGATTACGTCGCGTTGTCCCGAAGCAACGGAAACAATATCCAACGGCTTGATGACAGAGCAGGCCAATCTTGGCCAATATGATCAACAGAAAATATAAGATTCGGTTCGGCGGCCTGGTCTGGGATAGCGCCTGAGCTTGTTCACGCCAACATATAAAGGTTGAAAGCAAAGATATTCCTGAGAATATGAGTAAAGGCAGTTACAACTGCTCAAACAACGCCACACAAGGCTGAATGCAGAAGTTAAATTCCGATCACAAGTCTGACGCGACTTGTGCCGACAACTTTTATTCACTATGCCTACGAGTGTGGATGCCGACGTAGCTCGCAAACTAAACGTAAAGGAACCTTTTTGGGAGGCAGATCGAGACGTGTGTAATAACTTCCTTGTTTTTACAGGAGTTTAAACAGACAGTGACTGCAGTTGCCGAAGATATTGTCTTTCGAGTATTTCCTACCAAGGTACTGTGTATTATATCTGTCATCTGAGGGCCCGAACTCACATATATTTCATAGATCCTGTAAGTTGTCTTCAAAAAAACAAAAACAAAAAAGGTATTAAATGGATTTTCGACAAGCGAACTCACCACACTAGTTGAATCTACCTCAAATTCCGACTCCCCTTTCCACCTTTCGCATGCTTTGTCGTCAACCGACGCGACTGTATATCCTCCGCCCACCTCAGTCATTGTTTCAGACGAACCAGACGCCAAGAAACGTAAACGCAATGGCAATGGTAGCACTGCCTCTTCGGCGCCTGTACCTAATGATCTACAGCACGCAAGGTACCCTAATCTCATGCTCGCAAACAAGCACACCTCTCAAGTACACGAAGAAGTTAAGAAAGAGTGCTCGCAGCTGGGCGAATATTGTGTTAGTCGCCCTTAATTCAATCCCTCTGTGATTCAGGATCTTCACGCTTTTATCATTATAGGACAAGGTGAAGCTGTGGGTGAACCTGACAATGCCGAAGTAAGGCTAATCTTCATTTTCTGAGCAGTAAGGAACTGATGATATCTGCAGGATCGAAGAGTAGGTTACAAAATTATATTACACCATTCGACGCTAACTATCGACTTTGACCACAGTGGAGATAATTTTGGTAATGATGATCCTATACAACTCCTTATACTATCCGCTCATACTTATTGATCTATCAGGCGTGTCAATTCAAGAAGGTTAGTGCTGTGTCTATGACCTTATTAATTGCCTCCCGACAAAATAATCTACAGAGGCTCTCAGCGAACTGCACCGTTCTCAAGAGAGCGCATATAATTTACGCGACAGTGCACGAACAGATCATCTTACCCGAGCAAAAATTTGCACCAAGTTAATCAAGTACCCGCATGTGGAAGACTATGTTGTATGTCCCGCTTGAAACATCACTCACACACCTACTGACCACTCATTCTCATAACAGCACGCTCTGAAAGAACATGACGAGAAGCAGCTTTACCTGGCTCGCCAACACCTCATTGACCTTCGTAATATTTACGCCGTAATTACTGACATCTTGCACAAAAACATTAACAAGGTGAATAGCATCCTTCTCCGTCAATAACAAAAATTCCACTGAAGTCATACAAAAGATCCGTGCCCCGAAAGCAAATAACGGCGTGGGGCTTTACTAGATTTATATATTGTGGTTCTTTCTTTCTTGCAGCCAACCCATCTTGTGCTTATGGACTTCCTGCAGACCTTCCAACAGCCTCGAGATGATACAGAGGACATTCTCTATAACCACGACCTATGATATATCGTATTACACCGAAATAGTCTTGAAGATATTGAACCCATCCAAAGCTGTGCTGATCACCGCTCCTGGTATCTGGGGGTGCCAATGGACCTCTTTAACATCCTTCTGGCCCTGATGTACAAATAGTAACTGAGGCGGTACCTCGCGGCCACCCGCCGGCATGTCGTCCATAGTGTTTCCTGCCTCATCATCGTCTTGCTCGACCCCAAGATCCCATAAGGTGACTTGGTCATCAGCACCTGAAGCAGCGAAGATGGAATCTTCGGTAGGATGCCATTCGATAGATGTTATAGGCGCGCTATGCCATGTAAAGGAGGCCACTGGAGTCGGGTCTGGGTTTGATGTTCTATTTCATGAACGCAATCAGCGATAAGGATTGCATTCCGAGAGTCATTACCCACCCTTTTTTCTTCACGTTCCGCAAGTCCCAAGTCTTGATGGCTCCTTCATCACCGCCACTGAGCAGCAGATAGGTCGATGTTTTATTCCAGCTGATGACATTGACATCACTCTCATGCGCTGCATCAATGCCAGCCACGCTTTTCCGACCTTTACTCCGAACATCCCATATTTGAACACTCTGGTCTGCCGAACAGGATGCAAAAACCGTGGCTTCAGATGGACTCCATTGCACGTCTTCAACACTTGATGTGTGCGACAAGAACGGCTGTGAAAGGGCATTGAAACCTGAAGGCGTTGATGTGGTTAAATATATTTTTGAATGAATGTCGCCAGTTAGAAGTCGTAGAGCTGAAGGATTTGTCACTCCCGATGCGGCCCAGTCCATAGCAAAACCCTCGGCGCGTCCGTGCGAGTTGACGGTGAACACAGGCATTTGCGCTCGGGATTTGTCGTATGTATATCCAGGAACGTCAAGGGATGCTATGAGAGGACGAATGTCCCATATATGGACTTTGCCTGTTTCAGCCCAGGTCGCAGCATGATATGGCTGTGATACTGGCGGTAAAGGAGTGGATGGCGGGAGTGGCTGGACGCGAACGCGATTTACGCCACCAAGATGAGGCACAGACCGAAATTCCAAAATGGCGTCTTCGTCAAGATCATCATCGTTTTCTTCATCATCTGAGTCCGAGTCATCTTGAATGACTTATGAGTACACACCACTGAGATCATACACCAAATTCGGGGCTCACTTACCTCCATCCTTCTGTGTTCGGTGCAAAGAGCTCATTTTGTACACCGAAAGCTCATTATTTTTGGCAAGGTCTGCTTGTGTACCAGCGACGAGATAGGCAGTGGCAGGATAGCGCTGCCGCTGGTCACCAAGGCTGTCTCGCAATATGTCGAAGGATAGGCAAGGCCAGTTTACGTTCATCGAATGACGCATTATATATACGGAATCATCTGGTTCCAGTATTTCATCTTTTTCCAATGGGCGCATACCAGGAATAAAGGTGTCAGGTATGAGAGGCTGCTCTTCGGATTCTTCTATCGCAGGCATAATCTCGTCGACTTCCATACCTTGAGGAATATTCAGATGAGACAAATCTTGCAGTCCCTAGAATTCTAAAAAACGTACCATCCTCCCCCTCGTCACCATCTCTGTCCGTAACTTCTTCGTCACTTTCGATCTCATCCTCCCAAGCGTCTTCGAATTCACCCATCTCATTGTTTCCAATATTTTCGCGCTTCGCACCACTTCCAGATGCTTTCAGATATGCCTGGCCATCATCTACAGATGTTGTTTGGAGCTCTGTGACAGCTCTTTTAGACATGCTTGGAATCTCTGAAAGCCGTCCAGTGAGCAAGTAGAAAACAAGAAGTTTGTCCACGAAATTTCGTGATCGGATACCACCCACGTGGCTTTACAATTATGTCAGCTTTGACTTCACCTCGCTGTCTTCACTCGTCTTCAATCAACGTCGACAACCACTGCATCTTTGGTATGGAGTACACGGGTTGAAGGCAAATCTACATAAACAGACTGACTCATATTTGGTGATAGCCGCATATTGGACGTCCTCAGTTCGATACTTACAAGCGTCGCTGTGATCCCTATCCCAACAGGCTGCGCGTTTGCTGTGTAACTGGTGAAGTAGCCTGTCTAACTGGATATTATACTCACTCGCCGCCCCACCGATAAAGTCTGAAACCGGTTTGGCTCGCATCGGTTTCACGATCAGTATCGACATTTGCGCTTGTTATGCACTTCGTATCACCGCGTGTACTAGGTGGTAAATTTTAGTCGGGAACGCGTTGCATCCGTATCTAACATCTCACAGATATGAAGGTCACCAGAACATACAACGTGCGAAAATTTTCAGATCTATTTTGCACCAATGAGCGGTTATTCTCTCCTCGTATGACATCACTGCCAAGATCTTCCGCTTTTCATAACGACAGTAACACCGCTTACGGCCTTATCACTTCATGCTATAGAACCTTTAGCCTTTTACCATCCCGACGAAGCGGATCAATATTTGAATAGCGCGAGGATTTATGCCGCTCAAGTTTGTATTTCGCATGTCTCGGGACCAGCATTCATTGTGCATGGTGTTACAAGACCGGAAACAAACGGAACACAAGAATCGACTGAACAGCCATGTTCCAGATGCACGCTTCAGTGGTTTTTGGATTTACCTTGCAATTACATTGCTTGGATAACAAGTGTTGACCCACTCTCAAACAAATTTCCCTAGGATGACTAGAATGACTCTGGAAATGCTCTGCCGATGACGATCTTCTCCGGGAACGATACCGACCCTAGCTATATTGTATTCTGTTTATTTCTGCTGGCTTAGCCTCTGGGTGCTACCCTCGTGAACCTCGCGTGGTAAAAGCAGGGGGTGACCCACCAGCTTTATCACACGGATACCATCGTGGTCATTGCGGGCATCTGAGCTGTGACACTGCTTCCAATCTCAATTATGGATGCGTACGGAACGGCCCGACTATACAACCTTCGTGATGATAACTCTAGCTGCTGACTTAGGGATATATTGGCATTTCCACCACCAATATCAGTCGTCCGGAAATCAAATCCATGCATATGGTGTACGATTCCTCTGATGTATTTATACCAGGGGACAAGACCCTTGGTCTTCATATACAGTCATCCAACTTTCGACGAATATCGTCTATTTAACATTTCACACATATCCACCATGGCTAGTTGTCAGTCGTCCCGAATGAGCTTGTCCATGCCACTGAAATTCCTATTCATGTTGTAGATCGTTTGCAGCTCCATAATTATTTGCAGGAAGCTTTTAAGAATCAAACAGCTCTCTCGTATGATACGCGGCAGTTGGGGCCGGAACACAAAAGCGATTGGGAGGCCATTGCCAATAGTGTGTGTTTTTTGCTATGTCAATCTTCTGATTACTAAGGATTTTGGCAGTCAACCACATGGAATACGGTCGTGGCACTGCTGCCAAACTTGATGATGCCAAGGAGCAGGCGGCTTATCAGGCACTAGTGAGGTATAGAGGCTGGTAGTCATATAATGCTGGTAATATCTGCCCCCCTTGTTTCGGAGAATCGTGATTCTGACCTTAGCCATCATCAGAGCCCAGTTTCTATGCGCTGGCTTTCGATCTTCTTGGCGTTCTGACCAGCGGTTTCTTCGTGCTTCTGCAGTTTCATTACCAGTTTTTGCTTTCTTGATGTTGGAATGAATGATTCATCCATTTGCATTTTCTTCGGCTTTAAGGAGTTTTGTTTTCGGTCCGCTCATGGTGAAGAATACACGATACAACTGTTTAGATCAAAACAGTAGAGTACAACATTGCCAGCTAGACAGAAAATAATAAGCAAACATCCATTCGTACACCACCAACTCATCTCCAGTTCCACCGTCGAACCTACATTCATAGCACATTCCCGAGGCACCAGTTATAAATTTCCGACTAACCTGCGAACGGGTCTGCGAAAGGATCATCTACATCAACCAACTTGCCGTGCCCACTTCCGCTCGCATGGTGTGTCGTGTTTGTTTCCTCATCGTCGTCCGAAACGGTCACATGACCCCGTCCTTTCCTTCCTTCCTCGGAACTATCATCTTCATAGTTACTAAAGTCCGAGAGACTGCCCCGCCGTTGCCATACATTTCTTCCCCCATCTTCTGGCAACGAGGGGTGCAGAGGCGCAGGTAAACCCCTCTGTTCACCTCCCAGTGTTCCAAAGCTCAGGTCTTGTAAGTCAGGATGTAAGTGCGTGTCACCTTCGCTATCCTCTCGTGTATTGCTTCTGTAGCTCCCCGCTTTGACAGCACGAGAGACAGCGGCACGTTGTCGCTCCTGGAGTTTAGTTACTTCCCCCTCGGTATGACTCAAGTTTGCCGCAGCCAGGCCAGCTTGTACTGCGAAATTCACTTCGGAAGGGTCAGTTGGTACAGGTGCTGAAAGCTATGGAGACTACGTGAGAGCAAATAAGCTAAAATGATAAAAAAAGCCACCTTATCATACATTTCCAAGGCAGCGATGATTCTTTCGTTGGTATCAATGAGGGTCCCGATGAGTTCTTCATTTTCGACAAGTTGAATATACCGCACGATGGACTTGCGACAAAGTTTCGCATTGTCGAGACATTCCTGAACCCGTTCATTGGTCTGGAGACTGTCTGTTTGCGGATTCACAAGAGTAATGGCGTTCACAAGGTTGTTCGCGGCTTGGGAAGCATTTGCGATGGACGTCAACAATTGTGGTTTTTCCTGCGCATCGTGGAGATATTTCCATGAACATGTCGCGTGGGTTTGCAAAGTAATTCGCACCTTCTCAAAATCAAATGGCTGTCTCCTGGATTTGGTCTTCTTTCTCTTAGCGTCCTCTTCCGCCCTTTTGGCCTTCTCCTTAGCTTCTTTCGCTTTTCTCTTAGCTGAGTCCTTTTCTTCCTTCTCCCTTCTCCTTTCATACTCAGAAATCGTACCTGGGTCCATACCAGCCGCTTTGCCAACTCCCATTTTCGAAAACAGCTGCTCTACCTCGCTATCAGCGGCTTGTTGCCGAGGAGTCCTGTCAGCGGGACGGTACTGCCTATAGAGACCAGCAACCAGAGTCATCGAGGGATCTGTCTTAAACTGGCTATGCCAAGACGCGAGGACAGAAAGTAATTTCTTCTTAACCTTGGGGTCAGTCCCTGAGTCTGTGGCAAGGTGCTTCAAAGCGTCTGTGAGCTGTCCATCCGCGAACGTTGCTATACGGGATAAAAATTTGGTTCCAAGCATATTATGCAGGTGAAAAGGACCGACTCTGGAATTTATGGCCACAGTTCTCGACGAGTGCCTTGAGGATCTACAACTGGTCTCAACCATGGCTGCTGGGCCACATGTGTAGATATACATACGACGAGAGCACGATACTGATTGTGTGCATTACCATGTTTCAGTTTCTTTCGAATGGCGCGTGAGGCTTCGGCAGGACTACAAAATAACCAAAGTCGACAAGATAACAATAAGAAAGAAATCATGTGAATTACCCTGTCGGTTGCAAGTTGATGGAGTCGACTATCTCCGGGATGCTGATATCATACGGTGGTTAGACCATAACGAAATGTTCAAATGGACGAGCCATACCCATCATAAGCTTCTTCGTCATAATTAAGGGAAGTAAGGATCTCTACCCATTGGGTGATCGAGGACTGCAACCCATTGGCATATATTTAGGGTCATAGGTATTCTGCGACTTACGTTTGGTTTCTCCCGATTAAAGGCGGATATGACTTGTTTCCCGAAACTAATCGAAGACATCACGACTGCAGCGTGGACGGCAAGAGACTCAAGTGAGCAGTGCCCAGAAAGGCATCTATATTTGCATCCTGGTGTGACATCACCGTAGTAACGCCACGCCACAATATTAACTTTCGATAATGCTAATGGATAACGAAAAGATCATAGTTCACTTCCGGCTACTTCGTTGGTTTCTGCCGTTGAACTTCAACTGTTCTGGACCACGTCTATCCTGTAGTTGTGATTCGAACATAATGTTCGTCACTATCGCGGTACCGTTCTTGTCCTCCTCGACTGTTCTAACCATGTTGTTCCCGTATTCGGGCCCGGACTTTACGAAAGAGTGGCATGCGTCAATTTGACCATGCTTTTCAACGTTTCATTCCCAGAAAACACTTGCAAAGCTATTCTATGGTGTGATCCAACTCCGTGGTTTATGGATAATGAACCAGGCTCATACCCACCGAATCAAATTGCTCTTGGTGTTTTCACCGACCCAAAACTGTTTGAGGATACTGGGCAAATCCAGACCCACCACATTTCCGCTGTCATCGAAGCGAGCTCCATTCTCAATGAGCGCAACAATAAGCCTTGGAATGGCGGCTGCAGTCCCATTTAATGTGTGGGCAAAGGGGAGGTTCACAGAATGGTACGGGGACGTCGGTGGTAGCGAAGAAGGTGTTGAGGTGGTGGGAGACAGTGACCGACGATATCGAATGTGTAGGCGACGTGCCTGGTAGTCTGTGCAATTCGAGGTAGAAGATATTTCACCCCAGCGGCCTCTTCCTGGCATCCATACCTCCATGTCGTATTTCCGATATGCGCTGGCCCCCAATTCTTCAGTGGGCATATCAACAACCCTGCATGAGACCCCGAAGTTAGCACCATTCACTAAACTGTACGAATATTTAAACCGGACCTGAAGGGAAACCCAAGACCTCCATATATCTCTACTTGGATATTTCTCATCTGTTCCATAACCTCTTCGCTCTGCTGTTCCTCAGCCACTGCAAAAAGTTCTAATTTCGTAAATTGATGAACTCTATATAGGCCACGGGTGTCTGCTCCTCTGGCACCTGCCTCAGCACGGAATGATCTGCCGAGACCGACAACCTTCAGTGGAAGAGACTTGGGAGGCAGAACTTTGTTTACAAACAGCCCTGCGAGAGGCACTTCCGCCGTTCCAGAAAGAACAAGCTCGGGCTGATTATGATGTGACGAGGGCGTAGCATGATTGGTGATATGGTACATTTGAGATACTGGAGGGTCGGCACTTTGATCACGCGGTTGGAAACCGCATCTTTGCGCAATGTCTGACCGGACAACATCAGGAGTCGTCACAAATGAATAGCCATGCTTCATAGCAACAGAGAGAGCATAGTTCATCAATGCCATTTCCATCAACGCGCCTTCATTGAGAAGATAATACCAAGAAGACCCTGTCACCGTGGCTCCGGCCTCGAAGTCAATTAGCTTGAGAGCACGTCCTACAGAGACGTGATCTCTGGACGGTGAAGCGGGTATTGGTGCGGGTCCATGTGTTGACAGGACAACGGCCGAAGATTCTGGCCCAAGGGGCGAAGAAGGATGGGTATCGTTTGGTATAGCGAGAGCAAGAGTGAGCAGTTGGTCGGCCAGCTGGGCCAGTTTTGCCTCGAGATCCGTCACTTCCTTCTTTAACGCCTTTGCCTCTCCTAGTGAGGCCTCTTTCTCCGTGGCATCTGCGCTCCTTCGTATTCGTTCGCTTACTGCAGACTGAGCGTTGCGTTTGGCATTCAGTGTTGCGGACACTTCTTTTTGCTCGGTGTATAATCTTGCTACAGATTGAATCGCCCCGACCGGAACGGCTGCTTTGCGATTGAAAGCATTGTGAGATTTGTAGACTATGGATTCGGAGATTGCTCGATAGTCTAGACGTGGCTTTGGCAGACTGGTGGATGTCGATTCCACATCAGTTTTGGAGGAGTATTTACGAGATTTGATGTCTCGAGAAAAGGGGACTCATGTTAGAGATGGGCCCTAGCGATAAATATAGGGGAAGACATACTGAACAGTAGCCGGACTGTCCTTGCAAGGAACAACTGCCTGGTCCAACAAGACATTTGGCAGTGACGGACGACGCGACTTGTCACACCTTTTCATTTCCGGAGTCCGGACTCAGACGCGTTCGTTTTCCCACTCATCCATCATGTCTTCCTCGGCGGCAGCCAAAGGAAAAGCTCCTGTCAACGGTGCAGCAGCAGAAATACCTTACGAACTGCCATGGTATCACTATTTACACGTTGTCAGCTGCTCTTTACTGACCCAGGTATACCCAGGGTCGAAAAATATAGGCCAAATGTTCTGGACGACGTAGTGGGAAATGTAGACACCATTGAGCGACTGAAAGTCATCGCGAAAGATGGAAATTGTCCTCATATCATCATTTCGGTGAGAAAACTTGTCTGTCGCTCTGTTTGGTGTTCACATTCTCGCAGGGAATGCCTGGAATTGGCAAAACTACAAGCATACATTGTTTAGCGCATCAGCTGCTCGGAGACGCGTATAAAGAGGGTGTCTTAGAGCTGAATGCGTCCGACGAAAGGTACACTATATCTAACATTCTCGCGTGTTTACGTCGACTAACATCACGTTAGAGGAATTGACGTAGTGCGAAATAAAATTAAGGCCTTCGCGCAAAAGAAAGTGACTTTGCCACCAGGCAGACACAAAATTGTTATTCTAGACGAAGCAGACAGGTACTCCTTTCCACCTAGTCTATTAGATTCGGCTTTTCATAAGGCGACCATATCAGTATGACACCAGGAGCACAACAAGCACTACGGCGAACAATGGAGATATTTTCCAACACCACTCGGTTCTGCCTCGCTTGCAACATGTCGAACAAAATTATCGAGCCCATTCAGAGTCGATGTGCGATTCTGAGATATGCGAAGCTACGGGATACAGAAATCTTGAAGAGATTGTTAGAGATTTGCGAGATGGAGAAGGTGGATTTCAGCTCCGCTATGTTTGAATCTACATGCTGAATTTGATGTCGGTTGATCAGGTCGAATACAATGACGACGGCCTCACAGCACTCATTTTCACTTCAGAAGGTGACATGCGTCAAGCAATTAACAATCTCCAATCAACTTTTTCTGGTTTCGGCTTCGTCTCGGGCGACAACGTCTTCAAAGTATGCGATCAGCCGCACCCGATCATTATACAAGCCATCATACGTGCATGCGTGAAGAGTAATATAGAGGGGGCGATGAAGAAATTGAGCGAGCTGTGGGGGCAGGGCTATAGCGCAGTTGATATTGTGGTTACGTTGTTTAGGGTCGTAAAAACCTTCGATGAGTAAGTGTTTATTACTATATTCCTTCTTTCCCAGTCGTTAACTTCTGATGTTCAGGCTGCCGGAGTATACCAAGCTCGAGTACATCAAGGCGTGTATTCCTGACACTTGTCTTGTTAACCCCTGATCTTAAACCCTGCTCATAGGAAATTGGCTTCACACACATGCGGATTCTCGAGGGTGTAGGTACCCTCATTCAACTTGGGGGACTAATTGCTCGGTTATGTAAGATGGTGAGGATTGGTTCCACTTTACTTGACTCACCCAACTGATCGATCCTGTGGAAGAATATGGCACCAGAGCTTTTCCAGATATGACATTATTCATCTCCAGTGCCAAAATTGTACTGTTACCCCCGACTATCCTACCAATCTCTTTCTTGACGTCTCATAATATTAAAATCCATGTAGCAACATCACCTTCTCTGGCGCGTGGAATATCATTCAATTGGCGTATAACATCTCACTGCGCGTGGTTGACTCGGTGGCCATCAACTTGGAAGCTGAGTCTGGGCTGTAGGGTAAGATCAACCCAGAATATAATGCTCATGATTTTGACCTGAGCTGACCCAGTCACTTCTTTCTACAGGTTTCTAATTACAGGTCGTTTACAGCTTTGACGTTGACACAAAATCATCCATACTATGAACGCATTCGTGAAGTTCTTTTTTGCGGTCCTCAGACACTCAAGAAGCTAATATGAGCGTTCAATTATTGTCAGCCATAGGACGAGCGAAAGAGGAAAGTTGGTTTGCTCATTCAAAGTGGGTTTCTGCCGGAGAAACTTTCAACTTGAGCGATCACCACCATCGACCTATTTGCACTTAGAACTCGTCTGAAAGCCCATAAGTCGCTATAAGTCGTAAATCCACATGTTTGCATACTTTATAACCCCATCGGACTAGAATGATTGCCTTCTTTGGCATAGCTCTCCTACTCAAAGTTGAGGTTAGCATATAGCCTATTCTGTCAATAATGTTTTGTTCGGTTCCACCTTTCTCAGCCTTTTTGACAGGTTTTAACCTTGAACCACGATGGCTATCGTCCGACAAGGTGCAAATGGCTTGTCTAATCACCCTACGATAGTTGGCGCCGGAAATTTGGTTCTATTACCTGAAGTGAAACGAGCGCCACCCTTGCTCGACGTTCCATTGGATATCGCATTCGAGGTAGCCGCGACTATTGCCGGTAAAACCCCGGAATTGACCATCGCCCATGTACAGATCTTCAGTCGCGTTCAGCCTATCGATTTACTCCAGTTAACTCGGACCAGTAAAGCTCTCCGCGCCCATTTGATCAGTCGTTCTTCTGCTCTAATTTGGGCGGCCTGTCGTCAACAAGTGGAGGGTTTACCACCTTGTCCAGGCCATTTGAGCGAACCTCAATATTTCAGTCTAGCTTTTGACCATCACTGTCAAGTGAGTAATTCGGTTTACCTATTGTCCAGTAAAATGATCTTTTCATGCCACTGTAGGTTTGCCTCGAGCCTCAGGCAAAGGAAGTTATATGGACTTTTTGGGCTCGTCACTGTGTCAGTTGCTGGAAGAATTTGTCAGTCTGTTGGATGTGATGTTTATACTGGAGCTGATCAGTCTTTCTCATACTGCTAGGCTGACAGATGACGATATGGCGGATGAGTTTGAGGGCGGCATTGTTGAAGGAACGCTTCCACAGGCTTTTCATCCATTCTATCACATACACGTCTTTGAGAAGCCTCGTATTCTGAGATACAAGCCCCACGTGGAAAACTTTAGAATATCATTGAGCAGCACAACTAGCGACGAAACAAGGCAAGCTTGTATCGCGAAGACAGTCGATCTGACTACAAAAATGAACAACGTCAGTAAAAAAAAATGTTGTTACCTTGGTTCTTACTTCTGACAGCGTGTTTTGCATTTTTGGTCCACCAGGATGCTCTTATGTGCCAACAATGGTATCAGTGCCTCGCATGGACTCGATTTTTGGAAAGCGCCAAACAGCGACCAGGACAGAAGAGCTCGTAAAACCAGCAGATAGGTTAATGAGTACATTCTATTTACGATCAATTGAAGTATATCGCAAGACTTATTAGCACTATCACATTGAACGACAACACTTGCCTTATTTGTCTTGGATAGCCCATAATATCCAAGCCCGAGAATTGCTCGTCTTCGTTATGCGCGAGGCGCTTTCACGCGGGATAGAGAAACATGCCATTACTATCTAGTTCCTCGATAGATTCACAAGTATCCCCCAGGAACAATTTGTACATGCGATGACACCTCAAATGAGATGTCCCACAACTTAATAATTGAATAGATACTAAGTTGTTAGGAGATACTAAGTCGTTGGGAGATACCAAGTCGTTGAGAATATGGCTTTCTACCGATAGTAGCATTCCGCCACTTTTGGACCCCGAGGTGGTATTCAGCTAAAGCCATGGATTTTTTCACGCGACTTGCGGAAGTGGATCTCTCGGGAGCTCGGGGGGAAGTGTCAACGTCGTTATAATATTAGTGATATCGTGTATCAGTGTTCCATTATAGATCCGCAACCCAATAGCGTGAATGGTCCATCTACGAATTGTAGGATAATCAGCATATCACGCATCCATCTTGCTTTTGTTTCAGTTTATCCCCTTCAACCTTAGGGTCTCCGCCCAGCTTTCCCGCATTTATCGCTTCGTCTCTCGCTTCTGCGGTGCTTGTCTTTTCAAGCTCGGCCGCGTCCAACTCTTCAACCTTCCACCGCTGTCCTGGAACTTCATGTTTCTTCTTTTCAGCTGCATCCTTGCGAATCTCACTTTCTACCTGTTCCTCGACCTCATCCGGCATGGCAGCCAGTATTCTCGCCAATCCCAAACTCGCCAGCCTCAAAAGGCCCTCTGAGTACGGAATACCCTTGGAACGCGCAAAGCGGGAAACTCCAGTAATCACGATGGGGTTCTTAAGGGCCTTGTCGACAAGTATGACGACGTCCTTTCCATGCTTCGTGATAAGCTTCTTGATTTGCGGGGATGACTCATGAACCTGAGATTGCGCATTGGTGAGAGAAGTCGAAACAGCTACTATAGCACTCTCTCTGACATGAATACTATTGTTAGTGGCGGTGGCTCTTCAAGGGAAAAGGAAACGTACCCAGCTGCGCGAATGACCTCCGCTGCCCTGCGCGATTGTTCGTCGAACCCTGAGGTCTTAGACATATCTTTGCTATCAGCCTTTGGATCACCGGGGGCACCTTTGCTGTTGAGCTTGAAGTGCTTATCCAGGATGACAACTACATCTTCCCTACCGAAGAATAGAACATGAGGTTAAAGCCCCTGCGCAGTAAAAACCACATACGAGCTCGTCATTAATGCATCACGCAATTCCTCGGCAACATTGGCGAGTTTTCTGGTGCCTTTCTTGAATGTGCCACCAACTTTCGCACCAGGCAAGATAGCCTCGCCCATGAGCCAAAGAGGTGTCATTCCGACCCAAGTTTGAGCACTGGCAGCGAGATCATGCATATATGAGAGACACCGTTAGATAGTTCGTCACTCACTATGCAGACAGGAACCGCTTCGTCGTGCTTTTGCGCTTCGTGTTTCCCTTGGCGTCATTTGCAGGCTTAGTGGATGCGCCTGGTTTTAGCTCTTGAGAGGAAGTGCTTGGAATCTGAGACTTCAGATCGTTTTTCCTGGTCTCCGGGATGCTTTTCGTGTCTGGCGAGGTACTGGACATGGTAGTAGTATCGATGTGCCAAGGCCACTCAATGTACGTATTGTTCCCACATTTACGTCATCGATTTGCCGAACGATTTGGTTAGATTAGATTAGATTAGATTACATAGATTAGAAACTAAGAACCAAGGAACATTCATGACTTGTCCGCTGAAGGATGAACCCTATAACCAGCCAATAATACAGCGGTCTCCTCCTCGTCCTCTTGCCTCGCCTTTTCTTCAGGAATCTTGTCGTCATTATTACGACTTTCCAACAATGTCTGCACTTCATCTCGATGGTTTTCAAAAAAATAATCGACCACCCGATTGGCCCCAAACGCCGCAGCACAATGGAGAATATTGTCTCCTTCTGCATCGACTTCGTGAATGTCACAGCCTGCCTCATCAATAAGATAGGCGACCGTTTCTACGTTATTGCTCAAGACAGAGACTAGTAGAGGGCCGCATTGCTCTCGATGGCTGATATGATTTAGATTGGCATGACCGTGTTCGACGAGTCGACGAACGCAGGCATATCGACCCTTCCAAGCGGCGCAAAATAGTGCCGTCCAACCATTACGATCCTCGACCTCCACATTGGCTTTGTAATCGAGACAAACATCAAGGCAGGCCAATTCGCCCCATTGCGCTGCCATGTGCAAAGCTGTCACTCCTGCAGCATTGCGATGGTCAACCTCGACTCCTTCGCGACTGAGGAGATAGTCAAGAATGATGGGATGACCTTGTGCGGAGGCTTTGGTATGCGGAGGGGTACCGAAATTATTGGCGCACATAATATCGGCTCCCGACTCGACCAAATAGCGAACAGATTTAAATTTACCATTGGATGCGGCTTTGTATAGCGCTGTGCTAAGGCCGTTATGCTGATCAACAACGCGAGTGTCCCTGTCGTCAAGATCACAACCGGCAAGGTGTAAGACGCGCAAAGACTCCACACAATTGTTCCAAGATGCCCAAAAGAAGGCTATCTCGCCATTGTCGTCTCGACTGTAGAGATTAGCGCCTCCTTTAATCAAGATATCAACTATCTCGTGACGATTATAACTGGCAGCGATCATCAAAGCAGTCTTGTGAACGGTGCCATAACGCCTCTCGAGATCAATACCGCTCTCGATGAATCCACGGACGGTCGCAATGTCGTTGTCGATGATTGCTTGAGGGAATGGGGCATGGTCATCTTCGCCTTCTTCTTCTTCATCGTCTCTGAACTGCTCCATTCGATGCTCATCAGGTTCGATGCAGACTTGAAGCGCAGATCCATCCCTCATCTGTAGTCCAAATGTAACGGTGCTCTTTAACGTGTTACTCCACGAGATCATCTTAATTGTCGGCAACTGTTTCATGACATCGTCAGGACCAAGGATATTGACAGCCAAACCGGGAGGGAGAAATGACTTCATCCCGAGGATGAGAGTCATTGGTTGATCTTTGCAGATGTTGATGATTGCCAGGATAAATTGGGTTTCGTTGATCCTAGTAGAGTTTCAGGGGTGACAAGACAGGTCAAAAATCGAGAAAAGCCTTACAATCCTGCTTCCATGGCTCTAAAGTTCCAAATAAGATGATTGTATCCATCATCATCTGTCTCATCGATACGACCCTGGTTAACAAGGAATCGCTTAGCTCGAAGGATGAACCGCATGCAAGGCATTAAGTTGTTGTCGTCCTGTAGAAGATAGCAATTGTTACACCTTTTGAGTCGAAGAATTACCGATACAAGCGGACACACCGGCAATTCTTCTAATCCAATGATATCTCTCCAAGGCGGAAGTTTCCAAACCGACTCAGGCGGGTTGCAATGACTCCCGGTCTGGGTCCTGAATACGCGATGTTGCTCCTCAGCAACCTCTAATTGACGCGCGGCCTCGTCGATCTTTGATTTAAGCTCGTCAATTTGTTCCTGCGTGGGCGTGGTCAGAACAGGACCGTCCTGAGTGTCGCTTTCGCGATCATCGTGCCTCCCACAGACATGGCGAGGCGGTGGTGGCCGACGAGTAGTAGGTGACGTCCGTTTTTCTCTCAAGGCAATGCTGTGAGTCAGAAGTCGGCTAAGCACCCAGTGTTGGAGTTGGTATTGAGCAACTTGACGCCCCAACAATTGGTGAACGCCTGCGTGGTCACAGTCTGCGTGATTGTCGCGTTCGCTTGCTTGGTGCGACATGTGGGTCGTTTGAGAACTAGCACATACACTTGGCAGGTTTTTATCTGCCGCCAGGCGGCTAGGACAGGCCTTTCATACATATTGACAGGCGGATGAAACACTGATATTAGTGTGAGACTGAGTCAAGTGGAGCAAGTTGTGGCTTGACCAGATCTGGAAGCGTTCCTCTGGTGGCGGTAGGAGTCTGAGGTTGGTCATCCGACTCTTAGTCCCTGCTTAGTCCCTTGAAATTTATGGCTACGACCCAAGAAACCCCGGTCGCTCGTCGTCTCAAATCCATCAAGCACATAATAATAGTCTGCTCAGGCAAGGGCGGCGTCGGCAAATCCTCTGTCTCAGCTCAGCTCGCTCTCAGCCTCCACGCGTCGTCACCCACAGCACGCGTTGGTATATTAGATGTCGACCTCACGGGGCCATCGATACCACGCATGCTAGGGCTAGATGGCCATGGTGTACATCAGAGTAGCGATGGGTGGGTGCCGGTTTATGCCGATGCAGCAAGTGGCGGCCAAGCGAGGTTGGCATGTATGAGTGTTGGTTTTTTGTTGAAGAAGAAAGAGGATTCGGTCGTTTGGAGAGGACCGAAGAAGAATGCGATGATTAGACAATTTTTGAGCGATGTGCGATGGGGTGAGTTGGATTATTTGGTCATAGATACACCGCCAGGTATGTTCTAAATGATGTTTTCTTGGGGGGGCAATTACTGGAAATAAGTACAGGGACCTCGGACGAACATCTTTCGCTTCTGGAACATATGGCTCCTGTCCATTCCCGCCTCTCGGCTGTCATCGTCACAACCCCGCAGGCTGTGGCGTTAATGGACGCCATGAAATGTCTTTCCTTCACCCGGACCGTAAATTTGCCGGTCCTTGGCCTCATAGAAAACATGAGTGGATATGTCTGCCCATGTTGTGGTGAAATTAGTAATGTTTTCTCCACCGGAGGCGGCGAGGAGATGGCGAGGCGAGAAGATTTAGCTTTCTTGGGTAGCATGCCGGTGGACACAGATCTCGTCACGCTGCTAGATGCAGCCGAAGCTACCAAATCGGAGGACATGCCCGACGAAGCAAAACTGCGGGAACAATCCTTCGAACTTCTGCAGCGTTATCAGAAGACATCGTCTGCAAAATTGTTTCAAAATATCGTAGATAAAGTCGTCCAAACCCTACCCAAAGTTGAAACTTTGATACCCTCAGCATAGAATATTTGGTGCCCTCCTTTTACCTTGATAATGTTTATATTGTTAGATAGGTTCTGTTTTCATACGCATTAATGTATCGATAGCATCCGTCTAGTTGTACGTCCACGATGCAGCTCTAATTGGATATCTATGTATCCATATTTATGCACGAGGCTCGCTTCTCTCTTCTTCTTGGCGGCCCTGTCTCTCCTGTCAGATTGCATATCCGTATCGCAAGATTTGCATTTTTCATTAGACTTTATTCACAACACCAAGGATTGAAAGTGATCGAGGCAGGAAGCGCTGCTAGGAACTGGTTGATCGAGATGCGAGGAGAGAAACAGTATCACCGTGATCCCGTCGGGCATTGACACCGATTGGCGGAGACAGATGATCAGGAGGCTTTATCAGGGACATAGATCGAGTTCGAGGGCTGATGTCGATCTGAGACAGCCAAGTACGAGGAACATGTGTCTTTTGCCGCATCGATACTTTCCGTTGAAAATGTGGTTGGAAATCGGGAATTTAGTGCAGCTTCACAGATGGGTTTCCGAGGCCACTGGTTGGAGCCTCGACGCAGATGGGATGAGAGGAGGGTGCCGGATGGCTGTGTCAGAGGCGGTCCACCGGAGCGGAAGCAAAAGGCCGGGGTCTTGGGTGATATCGCTCATTTGGCATATACATAAAGGGTAACCCCGCTCTGGTTTCATTACATGTCTCTTATGTTCTCCTTCCTTTAATCTTCCTTCCTCTCTTCCTTTCTGTCGCAGCCAACTGTCTCTCCCGTATAATCTGCGTATACCCTCGGGTTATTCCCCGCTCGCGCCATTGGATCCACATATCAGAGTTTAAGATTCTCCAACTCCAGTTGACACCTTCCCACAATTTGAATTTCCAAGGGAACGGATTTTTAGCGTTCTCTTCCGTGCCCACCATGAACGACCGCACGCCAATCGTGGTTGCTGCAGGTATGTTGCGTTCATTTCGTGTTTGCGAACGTCCTTAAGACTTATTCGCGTCCGTAATGCGAGACTCTCTTCCAAATTCCCCTTCGTTTCCCACAATCTCCAGAATCGACAGCTTACGCATTCCACGTACACCACCTAAAGATATCAATATGGCGCTGCTGATGCCAGGCCACTCAGGCCACATCTTACGGCGGCGACGCAGCCACCTAAGACGATGGATCGAAGACCAGCAATACCAAGCACATGTAGAGCCTGACGATTTCTTAAACGAAAATCCCGATGATCCTGTCGAACGCATTGGAACACCGTGCAACCCATATCTCGCGTACCCCCATTTGAGTAAACCATCCTATTACCCCAGAACTTTGGACGAAGTTGGAAGTATGCATAATTACGTGGTGGTCGATGACGTGTTGGAAGATGAGACGCATGTCGATGATGATCACGCGTCTGTAGATTCCGATGGTGCCGAGGTACGTGGTGATTTAACATTTGTCATTTACGTCTTTATTCACGTGCGCCACAGCACATGTCACCTCCAGCCTCTTCAGCCATTGATGACTCTACACAGGATTCCCCGTCCATGATGCGAAACGGTCCGTCGTCTTTTCGTAACTTTCGACTTCCGTTCCGTCCGTTGCGCGCCCATGCCATATCGTTATCGGGCGAGTCTGCCGCCTCGCATAGTTCTTCACGGCTGTCTCTTTTCCGTACTCCTCGACAAAGCACGAGCACAGCTCGGACTATTGGTAGACACAACAAGTCATCCAGTCTATCAACTTTAAACCTTACTCCACGGGGAATTTCGTCAGATGATTCTGTACGCGTGTCTACATCGGTGTCATCAAGCTGGAGATGGCGAGCCAGCGTACGCAGTCATTTCTCTTCATCCCCAGCACCCCCAAAAATCCAAGTATTCAACTCTGAGCCCCGGCCCAGCATGTCTTCCACCAACACATACTCGTCTGCCCTCACTCCTCCGACAACTTATCAGGATGAAGACGCTGAATTTTTATCAACATCGCCTAAAACCTTACCCCCCAACTCGGCACGGTCTCGAGCAAAGTCTCCCGTTCGGCCGCTGTTCCGAAATGACACGGGGACCGCGTCTGTACCTTCGTTATATTCCGGGCCCACCTCTGTTTCCCACACCCCAGAAACATCAGGGTCGACATCTGCACTGGTACATAAAGAAAGCGCGATCCGAATACCCTTCTCACCCAAACCCATACAAACGCAGCTCTCCCCCACATCCTCCGAAGATGACGAGGCTCAAACGCCCGTTGATAATTTACCGCAATTGCCCAAAATTGTGTACCCGAGCATCGGGAAAGGCTCAACATCACGCCTTTCTTTGTCATCTTTGTCTTCTCTCAGTTCACCGAGAGCAGAAAAGCGCAAGAAGAAGCTGGTCGTCAGTGGAATTGGTGTGAATGATACCCAGAAACTGGAGGCAATAACGAAGTGGTGCGAGTCTTTCGGCGAGGTCACTCAGATCTTGAGGTTACCGAACGGCGATCTGCATGTGCATTTCCGAAAAGCAGACGTTGCAGAAACAGTATGTTCATCCTATTACTATCACCAACTATCCCTGCTTACATCTCTGTTTAGGTGTGCCGAGTACGCGCCAGAGTGAGTATTTCTGGAGTGGGGAGCGTACAGTTATCCTGGTTCACAGGCGAAAAACGATGACCTATGATTTGCTTGTTTTTGTTTTTGTTTTGCTTTCCTTCCTATCCATCATGTGAGTGGCTCTGCGTATTCTCGACGAGAACTATTCGCCAATACGGGTCAACTGCAGTATCCATGATATCACTTGCACTCGCTCCCACTGTATAATCCGCGTCCAGTCATTTGGTTTTCTGCTACTTTCATCTTCACGACTTTCACGCCCGCTTTGACGACCAATATATGCCCGTGAGTCGATCCTCAAATTCGTGACAAATACGACACTGATGATATCTGTGCTACATAGTAACATACCCTTGCACACGCCCAAGCTTATTTACCCAACTAGCACGGACTCACTACTTAGAAATGCATTTGCTTGGCACTACTAATCGGACAATTCGTGCACTTGGTCCGAAATTTTACCCACTGTGTTCCATCCTATGAACACATAAACACCATATTCTGTCTCATTCGCATCTCACCGTGTCTATCACATCGCATATACTTACAATTACTTCTGTATCTTGCTTTGAAACAGTTTCAAATTCGTCGAATTCCATTTTAGCTCAAATTGATCGACGGTCGGTTCAGAAGCTGGACATTTCAAATTCAAATATGTCTGAATGGGGTCTTGTTTTTGATGTTCCCCTATTCCTCATCCTCATCAGGCTTTTCGTCGATATCGACTACGACAACAGTAGAAGTATCATTCAACTGACAGCCACCCCTTCACTTCTCATCGACGTGCACAAATGTCTGGCGAGATCAAACTGTGCATGGTCCAGGTGGGCTTGGCCGTGTCTTCCGAATTCGGATTACATAAACTTAGCGACACCCAGAATAGAAAATTGCCGCATATGTTACCGCAATCCTTGGACATATTTATTTAAAATAGGAACAGTAGACAATTATCCCATATCTTGTACCATTATTTAAACTTTGCTGATACATTTGTGTGAATGTCATACTTAATAGGCATGCCCCGCATAGGCTGGTAAGCGCCCAGAAAACATCTGAAATAATGCCGAAACATTCATTCTTCCACTTGCCCCAATGACTTTCCCGATCCCAAATGCAGTAGTATTTCCGCTATGTAGTAAAATATATCTGCACTTGCCCAAACTGAAGTCTTCTACATATATGAAGTTGGGAGGTCCTCATGAAGGTTTCATTCTAAGACCATAAACTTGAAATGGCCAACCGTTTCCTTCGCCTTCACGCGCAAAGAGATGCAAGTGCTGCCAGTTTATTGAGAGCGCGGGATAAGCCAATATGAAAAAGAACAGCGAGCAACGAAGAACTGGAACTTGTATCTTTATTCTCTGAGTCAACAGCATACTGCTCTACACAAATACTACCCTAAGGGCGCTCTCCCTTAAACATACAGACCTTGCGTCATACCGTGGCATTAGTGATGTCTACGGAGTTCAGGATGCTGATGACGGGTTGTTCGTGCGACATTGTTAACCTGTTCGATGGTGAGAGTGTCCTCGCTCCGCTTCCGACATCAGCCATAAACTGAAGAAGTACTTCCTCTCATAATTCATTCCATGGATGCACAGAACGCTCGAAGAAACGGCGGTCAAAGAGTTTTTAGGACTTTAGGACTGCGGCTCTGGGTTGTCAAAAGTCCAGTTATTCAATTTGACTAGGCTTTGGGTGAACGGTAGGAAGACGCTTTCGATATTGGCCGCACCGGGTATTCGCATAGAAGAGGACGCCCCAGAATGCAGAATGGGCAACCCCGGTTTGCCATGGCTCGTATGCGAATCTCGAAATGAATCCTGTCACATATTTACTGTCAAGAGGACTGCATGTGTCGATCATCGTCCTGCCATCTTCGAGCTTGAGATGACGTCCCCGCATCCAAACGATCGGCGATCGGACGCCTATGCCAGACTGTCTCGGACGATATCGTTCAAAGTATGAACGAGATCTTCCCAGCTTCACGCAACCTCAGTCGGTCTTCACAAGACCAAAGCCTTGTTCTGCGGTCAACGTACAAGACTAGCCCCGCAATAACGATCTGTGCCTCGTTCTTCCGCTCGTTCATGCCTGTCTCTATTTACAATAAGTCGCCCTTGGATGAGCCTATTCCCTTGATCGTAGTTGAAGGCTTTCTAGGAGGTGCAGGTGCTTTGGTATGGGGCAATTTCCAAGACTATATGAATATCAGTTGCGAACAACCTAGGAGAGTAATTTTTGCAAAGTAAGTATTCCACTTTACGTTGGCCGTCGTCCAAACGTTTATTTTGGCCGTGTAGTGTTGGCCCAGTGAGCTCATTGCATGATCGGGCATGCGAACTATATTACGCTATGAAAGGAGGAACAGGTGAATATATTTTTGTTGCGACACACAGCTATACTAAAGCTAAACATATAGTGGACTATGGAGCCGATCATTGTAAACAACACCATCATCTACAGTATGGTCGCACAATCGATGAGGGAATGTATCCGCAGTGGTCTCGAGACCGGCCGCTACATTTTTTGGGCCATTCATTGGTAATACATCAGACCGTATAGTGCCAAAACTATCGCTGAACTGTGTAGTGTGTAGGGTGCACCCACCATCACCAAACTGCAGTGGTTACTATCCACAGGTTTCTTCGGCAATCGGGAACATCCTGATATGATTCTGTCCGTCACATCAATATCGGCACCTTTCCGAGGCACTCAACTGGTATATGCCCTCGGCGAGCGTGAAGACGCAGCCCCGGCTGTACGACCGATATCTATTGGCTCTGCCATTGCCAAAGTGGTGCACCTTGTTTCGTTTTTGTCACCATATATGCCAAAGCTATTGGACTTACATGCAGAATCGCGGTCACTCTCCTGTCGTGAGGTGTCGTTTTCATCACTCCTGGAACAACTTCGTAAAAGCGAATGGACAGAAAGTCGGGACGCCGCCAATTTCGACGTTACCTTCCTAGCGATGGACGAGAGAGAGGCTTATTCAGAAGGCCTGGTTAATCCCAGAACGTTCTATAGAAGTCATGTCGCCTGCATGGTCAGTTATCTTCATTTTCATGGCCAACTATTCGATGCACCCTCACCTTCTTCATTCAGACCCATAAAATTGGTTTAGATACCAACACCCACGCGCCTTCCCTAGGATTCCTTCTCACTCTTCCCTTATACCTGACTTCGCGTATAATGGGGTCTTTCAATTTCTGCCTTCTGCGTCCTATACCATCTTTCCTGGCAAATATACCGTACTCACCTGCAACGACGATAACTCCCGAAAAAGGACCTCATACCCCTGCCGACGCACATCAACGGGGACTTAACGAAGAGTACTGGGCAAACGACGGTATAGTGCCCGTATTTTCGCAATGGCATCCTTTGGACTGCAGGTGTGTGTCCTATGCCCCATCTAAGGATCGCCTGGTTTACTTATTTTCTTGCAGTTCCACGATATGTAGACATTATATCCCTTCTGGCGCTGCGAATGGGTCTATGGACGAATCTCTCGCCAAGCTCAAGCCAGAGCCTGGTATCTGGCATGTTCATCAAATAGAGGATGCGCACCACTGCTCTCTTGCTCCCCGCTGGTCGGGAACAACACGTCAAAAGCATTTTTGGGAGGCAATGGGTCGCTGGCTTGGGAATATAGATGACGACGTAGGTTTGATTAGAGTAGGCTTTTATTTTTGACGCCGTCGATAGATTTTTTCATGATGCCCTTTCACTTGCTTACACTAGAGGAGAAGCTAATGTATTTCATGTTGGACGTGTAGATCATCGTGGTTTCCATTCCTGCGAATTCGTCACATTATGCGTTCTCCACTCATTATGAGGCTTCCGGGCGGTTGCTGCAGGAGAAGATACAGCGTCAAGGTGAAGAGGACTAAGACTTTTTTCGTCTTTCTTGAACTGTGTTTGTACGCACCAGTTTATCTTCACCGACCTGCGACCCATCCGAGTCAATTTCGTCCGGATCCACTCTTCCCGAGAACTGTTGAAGTCCAAATATATAGCGGACCATGGAGATAAACATAGCCTATGCTACGGTTCCTGAGACTTGCATTGATATCATTAAACAACTTTGACAACAGCCTTTGTATTGACGATCTCATCTAGGGATAGGTGGGATGCGGTTTTATGTGACTTTGGAAGGTAGCAGGCTTGGGATATGAATATGATAAGAGGGGGCAGCTAACTAGGATATGTGACATAAGAAGTAGACAGCGGATTTGTGATACATACATACATATAAAAATTATTTATGAGTTGGTATGAGACGAACAATAGCAGTACAAGAGGCCGGTGAATGACTGGAGGTATAGTTGTGGATGTGTGATGCAAAAGTCCGAGATTGAATGGGATGAAAGATAACGTTCATAATTTTTTGTGATGCTCCTGCATGGATGAGAGAGCGCAGATCTAAAGGATGCGCCAAAGAGTAAGATGCGGCGATAAGAGATGAGCGAAAACAAAAGAAGATATGAATGTGAAGAAAAGGAGAAGACGATCATGGGAAAAGATAGCAGTCGATAAGAAGACAAAATTGAGGTAACAGAGGAGTAGAGAATGGGAACCCCCCGAGATGTTCAATGCCCACCGTTCCATTGATTCCAACTACCTGCCCCAGCCATACCGCTGAAGGCAAGGTGAGGGGCAAAAACATTGCCATGATCACCGTTAAAGGCTTGTTCTATATTGTTCATCCCTCCGACAGCGTAGCGGGTATGGAGAGGACGTGCAGGGATATTCCGGTCGTATGTTGACTGTCGATGACGTCTTGTCGATGTGTGATGCTGCCCGGATTGATTCATTCTGCCTACACCACGAAACGCGGTGGTGCCAGACGGTTGACTGCTAGAAAACACAAGAGGCGGCTGGCTGGGCATCCATCCTGGGTGTGCAGGTGTCTGGTTAGTCATCGGCGGGACAGCGATGAAGGGAAAGGACGGGGGTTGCGGGTACTGGCGCCATGGTGATAAATTCTGCGTTTGGGACTGCGATGGAAGTGCCGGTGGATGAACACCAGATGTCATGTACTGATCAAGAGCCTCGGGCTGATATACTGGGATAAGAGTCCCTTGCTCGCCTTGAATGAAACCTGTGGTTACCAAGGGCGCCTGAGTGTTCGGCTGCTGCTGCTGCTGAGGCTGAGTATAGGCTGAGTATGGGACGAAATGCTAGAGGAGGGATGTCAGACAAGTTCGAGACAGAGACATTCGTAGATGGATACATACGGGATACACGCCCCCATTAGAAGCCCAAGGGACCTGAACTCCAGGATTTTGTGCACTAGATTCTGAACCGGAGGAGCTAGTAAATGACTGGGACACATGCTGTGACGGCATAGGATATCCGGGGTAACCTGCGATAAACGGCACAGGGACTGGAAACTGCTGAGCAAAGGTTGGCATCCATGACTGAGGTTGATAATAGCCCATATTTGAAACAGGATATGAGATAGAAGAAGTCGCCGCCGATGCTGAGGAGGCGTAAGAGGAAGGAGCTGGAGTGAGAGGAGCAGACGAGTCGGTCCCATGGTTCCAGTCCTGAGCGCCGTATTGGGAAGGAATCTCCTTCGTGATCGAGGACCGTGGAGAAGCCTGGCGAGAGCGAGGGTATTCTACAGAGGTAGGCTCGGGTGTCTGAACGTTTACTTGGCCATCCGGACTGGACGAGACCATGTCTTCAAAACGATTGAAGCTTTCGGCTGAAATTTCAGTGTTGTTGACGTCGGTGCCAGAGTGCTCCAGTAGTGTCGGGTAAGTCACAACAGCAGGCGTAATATTCCCTTCTTCTGTAGAATCGGCTTCCAGAATCTGGACTTGCAGCTCGCCATTTCCATCCTTCTCTAAGGACGTTTCCTGGCTCACAATACCTGTGGAATCCAAATAATGACGAGGTAGACTGGAGTGCGGATACCTTCCACGACCGCGGCCATACCTCCACGCTATCCCACGAGATGGATTGTGATCTCTTAGCTGCACACGCATCGGACGGCCGTTATGCAAACGGTTATGCTGCAAGGAAGCCATAGATTAGACAAAATGTCATTAGTAACCTATGAATTAAGTACAGTACCTCTTGAAAGACGGCGCGTGCAGGTGCATCGGTATTATCAAACTTCACGAAAGCGAAAGCTGACCGGCCGTTATCTACGATTCGAAGGATCAGTTGACATGAGAATGACGTATCGGGCAACGACTCACTGGGGAAAACGACCTTAACGTCCTCGACTCCTCCAAATTTGGAGAAAAAGCACCTGACGCGTTCCTCGTCCCAAGCATGGGGACCGTTCATCTCCAGCCCTCCGACAAAAATGGACGTTGGATCAATTTCACTATCACCTCGAACTTCCTCACGAAAGTAAGACGGCGTAAATTTTGCTGCGTCCTTTGGAGCTGCGCTCCGAATATCGAAGGTGGATGTACTCGGCGTATGAGGGAACATCATGGAGCCAGTGGTCTTCGGTGTGTTGGGCGACATCCCAAACTCAGGCGTTGGGGGAATGTCTAGCTCTTGCCCCTCTTCATCGACCGAGATTTGTACCGTCTCGGGGACTTCCACAGTCGGTATCTCGATATTCGATGCGTGTGGAGTAGTTAGCGTAGAGAGCTGAGGCGAAGTCGAACCCACTGAGAGCAATCTAACGCAAGAAAAATTCATAAGTTTTGGGCACTAATGACGAGCAAGAGAATATGAACGAACTCTGCGGTCATTTCGTTGTCATTCTTGGGCAATTTTCTATCTCCCCAGCATCCGCTTCCGGTTTTTTGTTCGCTCTTCGAAGGACCGAGAGGTGGAAAGTCTTTGTCGGTCAATCCAAGCTGCTTTTGAGTCGGTGACATCTCGCTTTTCTGGGCGCGAGAGGGTATATATGTAGACAAATTCTTCGTAGAAACTGTGGATGATGGACTCGGACTAACAGGCGCGACACCGTCGCAAGACTGGACTAAATTCCACTCGTCTTCAATAGCAGTGGAAGCCGAGTTCGAGGAAAACACGTCGTTGGGCAGGATGCTGGTTGGAATTTTGGAGGTGAGGATAGTTAGATTCCTTTTCTCTCCCGCCGTCGGCGGAAGGGGAAGGACAAAAGGTTTGACTGAAGGCGGCGGCGTAGCAGAATTGAAAAATCCAGCGCTTCCAACCACCCGCATAGGGGAGGACTGGGACGCAATGTGGGTAGGATACGGAAATCCACTTGGGTGCGATAAATGAGAAGCATGAGGGGAAGAAAGCTGTTGTTCGAATGAAAAAAGGTTTGGTTGGTGCGCCCAAGTGACCGTAAGATGAGGAACTCGACGGAGAGTCTGTTGAAGCCACAACCAAGTCAGCTAAGCGTTAACAGATAACATGAAGTGAAGGGAAAAACTGACGATCAAAGCGCTAACGGCATCATCGCGATGGCCCCATTTGATTTCCCAACATCCACTGTCCATCACATCGGTGCGAGGACCGTCGTGTGGAGGAGGGTATGACTTCTTTTCGTCAAACTTGTCATTGTGCGTATCCTCTGTTAGCCGATATTAGTGATGCGCTCTTGCAAGGTAGCAGTCATAAGTCGTGACATACCACTACCGTCAGTTTGAGAAGTATACGAAGTGAAGTTTTCCACAGGCCCGAAAGTTAGTGCAATCTTGTGAATCGTCTGTCGAGGCCATATAAGCTATGAGTCTATTCGTGCCCATAAAAAAAGAAGCGCCCACATCCGCATCAAACATGATTGGAGATAGATATAATCCACATCCTCTAGATGCCGCGTAATCGTCCTGAGAGGACTCGGAAGTAGCAGCTTCGTTGTTGTAGAGAATAGACAAATATCTGACAGGTCGAAAGAGGTCAGTTAAGACTCCCATGACGGTATAGATAGAGACGATCATTTACTTAGAGTTCCGATTCCTCCAGATCTTCATCATGCTGGGAAGCTCTAGCTCGACACGCTTCCTTTCGTGCGAAATGTCTCCAGCAGAAGCCTCAGCATCTACGTACTGCACTGGCGTGCTATACAAAGAACAGAGGTGCATATGTTCAGCCAATGAGGTCCCATGCACAGGATAGTCGATAAAGAAACACGACCTGGGCCTGTGTGCAAAGGAAGAGAGCAGCACAACTTACCGATACGAGACTAGAAGGGTGCGAAATGCGCGAGCAGGCTCATAACGCAAATAGCGGCCCAAGAAGGGTTTTACAGGCGCAGTATTGAGAACATGAATAAGGCGCGCGGCTGATGATGCGTCCTAAACGGTAAGTAAAACGAGTCAATGCTTTTGTACAACATTTTTTCAATCTCGAGATTCCAACCTCGCATTGGACGAAGGCGCAGACGCCACCTTTGGAATCGCGGATGACCTTGATGTACTTAACCTCCGCATGTTCATTGAGATGTTCAGATAGCAGGCGCGACAGCTCAACCTGGTCAATATTCGTCGGAAGACTAGTGTCGGATTAGCGAACGTGATTAGCGAAGGTAATGAGTGCATATATGCTACAATCAAATACCTTCCGACAAAGATACTCGCGTCGTGCGGCATCCTTTGGTCCTTTGGCCTAGGCGTATCATCGGAGACACGCTCCGTGGCAACGTCAGAAGCGTCCGTAGTTTTTGTAGTTTCAATCTGTGGAGAACGAGGGGGAGAGGCGTCCGACGAAATGAAGGAGTCAAAACGGGTCCCCCAAGTCCGCGGCTGGGATAGAATATTTTGAGGCATGAGCAAGATACTGAAAGACAAAGGTAAGTGAGGAGTAGAAATGAATCCTTGTGGAATATGGCTGAGCTGGGGATGGTGAGAGTGGGAGGAAAGTCAGGGTAAAGACTAAGTTCAAATGTGAGACATAGGCCAGGAAAGTCTGCGCCGCCGAGCTGGAGTGTCTTGAAACAATCGATGGATATTTAGAAGGCCCACTATCAACATCAATCTTCCCTTGGAATAATAATAATGTTATTTTTCCTTCGCAAAAAAACGGAGCCAGTCTCATCTCGGCCATGACGAGCCATTTCTGACCTATTTGAAACGCGAATTTGTGTTACCCCTTCCGAGTGAGCACAATTTTTCGAGATCACATTGGTGTACCTTAGCCACGGAGAGGAATGGACGAACACAGGTGAGGCCATCGACAACGAGGATCACATGGAGTCCCATTTAGGCGATGGTAGTTGTCCGCCTGTCAACAGAAGCACGCCACAATGGTGCTTCTCATCGTGCGTCTGTCGTCTCAATCCGTCCGAGGGCTCCAAAGGAGGAGTTGATTGGATTCTCGGCTGAGATGCCACAGACTTGCGAGCCGCATGGCGGAGAAGAAGCCGGGGCTCGGTGGCAAATCATCGCGGCTCCATTTGATCTCCCGACGCCTTCTCTGCACAGAAATTGAAGTAGAAAGAAGGATCCCGACTGTTTTTTACATAACCCGGCTCGTCATATAACTTCTTTGTCCGGGTATTTTGTGACTGCGAAATTTAATAGACGTTGAATACGGTCGGTGCGGCCATAAAATAGAAGTTAAAGTGATGATGTTGACGTTGGAAGATATTCTGAAGAAGGCAGATTGGCGACTGAGATCGATCAGGTGTCGGGACCATTACGATACCCGACTTTCTTCTGAAGGCCCGCCGTTCCAAGTATGGCCAAGCAGGTCAGTCACCGGAAATGCTGGTCGATTCCTGGGAGAGAGGATTCTCAATTGGCGGGCGTCTTTGAATGTGTACGCTGACAGCATTTCCCGAGCACGTACTAGTTCCCGTAAGATGCTGTAATTTTTCCTTGCTGAAGGTTATTGCTGAAGGTTATGAAGTTGCAAGCTCCCAGCACGCCAAGTCGAACGACCAAGTTTCACGGTGCAAAAAAGGCATTTCCGATTCGCAGCCAACCACGATCGAAGCAGAAGACTTGTTTAGATGTTTTCGGGTTTTTGTGAGGATCTGCGATACTATGTAATCCCCGTGATGGAACGAGAACATGGCCAGCGGATACAAAAGAAATTCACGAAATAAATCACGGTAGACGCGTGTTCGGTCTCTTCTTTGAACACCGGCACATGGTGACATCATTGTATCTGTTCAATCCTCAGCGACTATGGGCCGTTCAGATGTTCCCCAAATTCTGCTCACGCATCTCGAGAAACTAGAACCCAATGCTACATTCACAGGAAGTCTGCCAATTATCCAGTCCTCTGCTGGGGTGCGGTACTTTGCCAAGATTGGTTCTTCGTCTGAAAAAGACCAGTACATTGGGGAAGCAGAGTCCCTCAGGGCCATGAATGAAGCTGCACCCGGACTATCTCCACGCGTGTTGGCTTCGGGGTTCGTGAATGGCTCGGGCAATGAACCACACACCGGCCAGCCTTATTTCCTTTCGGAATACAAAGATTTGAGAAGCCTCACAAGTAAAGCAGCTGATGTACTTGCCAAAAGGCTAGCGACCGACCTTCATAGATATAAGAGCGACAAAGGGTTTGGGTTTGACGTTCCGACATATTGCGGAGCGACTAGGCAGGAAAATGGGTGGTACGAAAGATGGGATGAATGCTACAGTGAATTGATTGGAAATTTGTTGGAGAAACTTAAGCAGAAAGGGAGTTTTGGTGATTTGTGTAGCAAAGGCGAGGAGGTGCGGAGGAAGTGAGTTAGTAATCAATATTGCGATCGAAAGATACTGAGGTCTGGTACAGGGCGATCCCGTATCTCCTGGGCTCTTTGAATATCGAACCAGTGCTTTTGCATGGTGATTTATGGGTAAGTCGGCAAGACGCATATACGACAGATAAATAAACGCGCACGTACTTCCTCAGAGTGGCAACGCAGGGACCCATGAATCAACTGGCCAGCCGGTCATCTTTGATCCCAGCTCAATGTTTGGACATAATGAAGCTGAGTGGGTGAAGACGGATCTCGTGCCGTCGGAAACACTGACGGTTTTACAGCCTTGCGATCGCCCGAATATTCGGAGGGTTTCCTGCCAGTTTCTTCGCCACATACCACGAGCATTTCCCGAAGGCTGAACCAGTCGACCAGTACGAATCCCGTGTAGATCTATATGAACTTTATCATTATTTGAACCACACAGTTATTTTCGGTGTAAGCTCTCATCGTGTCGTCCAGATTACCATGGTACTCACCAGACTCGACAGGGAACTTATGCTGGTAGTGCCATGCAAAAAATAGACAGGCTACTCAAAGACTGTTCTGCAAAATAGTTGTGAAGCCAGGAAATTGTACACGTTATAAAACGACAGTAACCAAATGCTTGTGTACCATACGTATACGCACATATAATGCATCGGAAGAAATTACGGTTTTGAAATGATTTAGGATTTGAAAATATTTGCCGACTTGAGAATAGGGTAAGAATGCGATGCATCATCTGGGTGTCGTGATCCGTGGCACTGAATCGCTAAGCCTTTGCCTTCTTCGTTTTCAGAGTGGCCAACGCAGAGGGTCCAGCGTCAGAAGCTTCAAGCCCAGCGTCGGTGGCGTTCCTTGTCTTGCTCGTGCTACTAGTGGAGTCACCAAGAGGTGTGGCCGAGCCACTAGCGTGCGTCGGCTTCTTCTGCGGGTTCTTCTCGAGATACGCTTTCTGTGCCGCGGGAGTAACTGTTACCGAGGTGAATTGCATGAGCTAAAGCAATATTGAGTTTGAGATGTTACAAGACACGAATTCCCGACACATCTCACAGATTGACGGGTTTTGTTGATCTTATCCTGTTCCTCTCTGGTTATCTTCCTCGAAGTCGCACTGTATTGATGGTAGTAGTACCAAATAGTCACAAAAACAAAGAAACAGTTCTCACGTGCATCCGTATTCTTTGACAAATTTGTTGAACCGCTTCCTCATATCAGGCACCAAATGGAACTTGATGATTTCGGTCGTGACAGCTCCGGCGCTCGTGTCGACGGTGGCAAGGTGGTTCAAAAAGAGGTTTTTGGCCTAAAAAAAATTAAACTACGCGTCGAAATGGGGCTATAAGTTGTAGTGCTCACGTCGTCGTGCGCACGAAAGGCGCGGTTCGACACCGTAGCAAAGGTACTACGGTCAACTTCTCCATCAAACGTGTAACGGGATCGACCAAAGCCCATGGCTTCTTCGAGGTCGTACGGATCAAAAATATCAAGCATGCGGCGTCTGAACATTTTTTGTTGTGGATGGAGGAGAGGCGAAAGTGGCGGACGCGTCTGACACTATGTCGCGTTTTCAAGCGGCGATCGACAATGATGTCGCTGAGTTTGAAAAGTGGCTTCAGAAACAAGAATAAACAAACCTGATTTTGACTAACTGGTCTTGCTCGCTGACCACGACGACTTCCGTGCTTCACTTTGGCTTGCATATATCCATCGTCATATTTCTGCCGCGCCTTTCCGTTTCTGGTTCTCGGGAGGCTCTTTTTTGCTTCAAAAACGCACTTTTCGGTTGAGAAACACTCCGGCAGTCCTCTTGTTCTTTGTCAAACTCGCGTCCTCTCTTTCGCTGTGAATTGTAGACCATGAGTCAAGGTATCTACTATGTGCTTTTTTTTGCGCTGATTAGGTCCTGAACTTTCTTATTTGAGCTTACGATGACCCAAACTACGGTGTGGAGGATGAGGATGAAGAGTATGAAGAGATCACCCAGGAGGACTGCTGGACCGTGATTTCCAGTTTCTTCGAGCAGAAAGGTCTCGTACGGCAGCAGCTTGACTCTTTTGATGAATTCGTGCAAAACACCATGCAGGAACTCGTCGACGAGAACGCGGATCTCATTCTTGACCAGGCAGACCAACATACGGGCCATGACTCAGATACGACTCGTCGTTATGAAATCAAGTTTGGACAGATCTATTTATCGCGACCAACAGTCACAGAGGCAGATGGCTCGGTGGTTCCCGTGTTTCCACAAGAAGCAAGGTTGAGGAATCTAACGTATTCTGCTCCGTTGTACATCGAGATGAAGAAGCGGGTATTGGTAGGACGCGAGGATCCTGATGGCGTCCCGGGAGATATTGCCTGGGAGGCAGAACAAGATGATTCTCAGGAGGATACTACGAAGGTGTGGATAGGGAAGGTGGGTAATTTGCATATGTGGGACACTTTATAATATCTAATTGTTTGCCAGGTCCCCATTATGCTGCGCTCTACCTTCTGTATTCTTCGAGGTTTGCAGGACCAGGATTTGTATGACCTGAATGAATGCCCCTACGATTCTGGGGGCTATTTCATTATCAATGGGTCCGAAAAGGTGCTCATCGCCCAAGAGCGTATGGCTACCAACCATGTATATGTCTTCGCAAAGGCCCAGCCTTCGCCAATAAACTTTCTGGCGGAAATTCGCAGTGCAGTTGAAAAAGGTGGCAAAACTATCAGCCAGTTCCAGGTTAAAATGTTCCATAGAAATCAGGAGCGATCGGTAAGCTACTCCAGGACTGTGCCAGAGCCGCATGTTCTAACGGTCTGTATTCTCCAGCTAGGAAACGTGATGAAAGCCACCATCCCGTACATCAAGGTTGACATACCTATATGGGTTGTTTTCCGCGCTCTCGGTGTCATTTCCGACAGGGATATTCTAGAACATATCTGCTATGATATGCAGGATGCTCAGATGCTCGAGATGCTTAAGCCTTGTATCGATGATGGTTTTGTCATTCAAGATCGCGAGGTGGCTCTTGACTTTATCGGTAACCGTGGAACGACGACAGGTCTTTCTCGTGAGCGCCGTATCCGTTATGCCCAGGAGATTCTGCAGAAGGAGATGCTGCCACATGTGTCCATGGCAGAGGGCTCAGAGTCCAAGAAGGCGTACTTCTTTGGATATATGATTCATCGCTTGCTCTTAGCCGCACTTGAGCGGAGAGAATTGGATGATCGTGATCATTTTGGGAAGAAGAGACTTGACTTGGCCGGTCCTCTTCTGGCAAATCTATTCCGGATGCTTTTCCGGAAGTTAACAAAAGATGTTTACCGCTACCTGCAGAAGGTTAGAGTCCTTAGTTCTTTGTCCGATGTGTTGATATGCTTAACTTCAAGTGCAGTGCGTCGAAACTCACAAGGAGTTTAATCTCTCTTTGGCAGTCAAGCATCAAACGATCACGAATGGACTCAAGTATTCGCTAGCCACTGGTAATTGGGGTGACCAGAAGAAGTCAATGTCTTCGAAGGCCGGCGTATCACAGGTGCTAAATCGCTACACGTACGCATCCACACTTTCGCATTTGCGACGATGCAACACACCGCTAGGGCGAGAGGGCAAAATCGCTAAACCGCGTCAGCTGCATAACACCCATTGGGGCATGGTATGTCCTGCCGAGACACCAGAAGGTCAGGCCTGTGGTCTGGTGAAAAACTTGGCTCTTATGGCGTGTATATCCGTTGGCTCGCTCTCTGCACCGGTTATCGAGTTTTTAGAAGAGTGGGGCTTGGAATCGTTGGAGGAGAATGCACATTCATCGACGCCTTGTACAAAGGTGTTCGTGAATGGTGTTTGGATGGGAGTGCATCGTGATCCTGCTAATCTCGTCAAGACTATCAAGAAGCTGCGCAGGAAGGATGATATTAGTCCCGAAGTGTCAGTTGTGAGAGATATTCGAGAGAAAGAGCTGCGGTTGTACACCGATGCTGGACGAGTCTGCCGGCCTCTGTTCATAGTGGAGAACCAGCAACTGGCGTTACAGAAGAAACACATCAAGTGGTTGAATCAGGGTTTCGATGATGAAGACGAGGAATTCAAGTGGGAGCAGCTGGTTAAGGGCGGGATCATCGAGTTGTTGGATGCGGAGGAAGAAGAGACTGTCATGATTTCCATGACGCCAGAGGATCTTGAGAATTCGCGATTACAGTCAAGTGGTGTCGATCCTCATGCGAACGACAGTGACTTCGACCCCGCTGCTCGTCTGAAGGCGGGCACTGACGCCCATACATGGACACACTGTGAAATTCATCCGAGCATGATCTTAGGTATCTGCGCCAGTATTATTCCGTTCCCAGATCATAATCAGGTGCGTTATTTAAGTAACTATCCAAGTGCAGACCTTGATGTTTCTTTTAAGTCTCCTCGTAATACTTACCAATCCGCAATGGGCAAGCAAGCGATGGGAATTTACTTGACTAACTTCCTTATCCGCATGGACACCATGGCCAACATCCTTTATTACCCTCAGAAACCTCTTGCAACTACCCGTTCGATGGAATATTTAAAATTCCGAGAGCTTCCAGCCGGTCAAAACGCCATCGTCGCTATCTTGTGTTATAGCGGTTACAACCAAGAAGATTCAGTCATTATGAATCAAAGCTCTATCGATCGCGGATTATTCCGGAGTATCTACTATCGCAGCTACATGGACCTCGAGAAGAAGAGTGGTGTACAGCAGCTGGAGGAGTTTGAGAAGCCAACGCGGGAGAATACGCTTCGCATGAAGCACGGCACCTATGACAAAATCGAGGACGATGGGTTGATCGCTCCGGGTACTGGTGTATCCGGTGAAGATATTATCATTGGAAAGACGGCGCCCATACCTCCCGACAGCGAAGAGCTTGGTCAACGGACACGAACTCATAATCGAAGGGATGTTTCGACACCTCTGAAGAGTACAGAAAATGGTATTGTTGATCAGGTCTTGATTACTACGAACTCTGAGGGCCAGAAGTTCGTGAAAGTCCGTGTACGAGCGACTCGTATCCCTCAGATTGGCGACAAATTCGCCTCTCGCCATGGTCAGAAAGGTACGATAGGTATCACCTACCGCCAAGAGGATATGCCTTTTACCGCAGAAGGCATTGTTCCCGATATTATCATCAATCCTCATGCTATCCCGTCACGTATGACCATCGGACATTTAGTCGAGTGTTTATTGTCGAAAGTTGCCACCCTTATTGGTAATGAAGGTGATGCGACCCCGTTCACGGATTTGACAGTTGAGTCGGTTTCGACTTTCCTGCGACAGAAGGGTTATCAGTCGCGTGGTCTTGAGGTCATGTATCATGGACACTCCGGGCGCAAGCTTCAAGCTCAGGTTTACCTCGGCCCGACATACTACCAACGTCTCAAGCACATGGTGGACGACAAGATTCACTCGCGTGCGAGAGGTCCTGTACAGATTCTGACGAGGCAGCCCGTAGAGGGTAGGAGTCGGGATGGTGGATTACGTTTCGGGGAGATGGAGCGTGATTGCATGATCTCGCATGGTATTGCCGGGTTCCTGAAGGAACGCTTGTTCGAGGCCAGTGACGCTTATCGATTACATGTCTGCGATATGTGAGCTGTCATCATCGCTTGTGACCTGCGCTTTTTCTGATTTCGCCTTACGCAGATGCGGACTGACGGCCATTGCTAATCTTGTAAGCAGAAACTTAGACTGCGTCTCTTGCACTAACTCAGCAGTCTCTCTACTATTCAGAAAAAGCAAAGTTTCGAGTGCCGCGCTTGTAAGAATAAGACAGCTTGCTCACAACTATACATTCCTTATGCAGCCAAGCTACTGTTCCAGGTGAGCATTCTTGCATCAAGGTTTGTTTTTGTCCTTGATGTTGATTTGTCCACAGGAATTACAAAGTATGAATATCGCCGCACGCCTATACACCGTATCCACTGGTCGTGTCCGAGATACACAAAACACTTAACCCTTTTGTCTTAATGCAAATCCGATGATGTATTTCTACACTATAATTAAGGCAGCCCTGTGAGATATTAAAAATGCGATGCAAGTAGATATCTAGTCATTTCTGTCTTCGCCAATGAGCCCTGTTCGCTCATCATCCTCCCTTTGTCGGTGTTCCGTGGTGCCTTTCTGCCCACTGCGCCGCTTTTTGTGTGAATCGTCGTCTTCGTCGCTGCCTGCATCTTCATCCCCAATTTCGAAGACGACATGGTCTTCAGCAAGGGAATCAGGCCCTCGTCGTCCCACGAGCGTCGCGTCGTCGTCATCGTCTCTCGCTTGTGTTCGATGCTCCAGCGCCTCCAGATCATAGTCTTCGGCATCTTCTTCGTCTTGAGCAATCTCGTCGAACATTGCTAATCTTCGATTATTGGGTGTCGGACGCCATAAGTATGCAATGGCTGAGAATGCAACGAGATACAGGAGGGCAAGGTAGCCATCCAAGAGCCACCATCGCACTCTCCAGGATTTGGCGGCGTAGTCTAATCACGATCTGTGAATGGTTGCGCTCTATCTTCAACCCATCCCGGCTTACCTTCAGCTAAACGATCCGAGAAGGAGAGTGTCGATATGACGAAGAAGATAAAAATGATGACGACTGTCAATAATAGGATACGATATAGTTTTGTGAACATCGCCAATTTGTAGCGTTGCTTTCGAGCTCTGAGTTGCGCGATTGTGGCTGTGGAAGTTAATGTCAGTCAGACCAAATTATTGCCAAATTGTCAGCAAAACGCACCATTCAATGAATATAATATCCAAAGGAGAAAACCACTAAGAGTGAAGGCCAGGGGAATGATAAATATTAACAGGACAAAAGCTGATGTAGACTCTAGTTCCAGTTCGACGATGCCGACGGCATATAGAACTTTGTATGTCGACATTTAGCCAAATTGCAAGGAAATCAGACAATCCACGCATACCTCCAAAAAGGAAATGTGCTCCGGCGAGTAATTGACATCTCAGCATTGTACGCCCAAGAGATTCTCGGACAACACTGAGACCTAGGGACACGACGAGCAGCATGAAGAAAGATAACGCATTTCTCCCAGCATCCAAGATGGCAACTGAAATGACGTTTGGATCAAATGTCAATACTGGAGGAGCAATGGTCCTTACCAACAAACAAGAAAACAGTGGACGTTGTGCTTTTGCCGTGGGCATTGAGATAGCGATAGTATGCTGAATATACCATGGATTAGAGGCCAACCGATGAGAAAGAGATGAACAGTTCCCACCCCAACTGGCGACCATCTCAATGATCAAGAAACCCACAAGACTGGACAAATAGTACTGGATGGGAAGCAAGTCGTTGATATTCCTATAGCAATACCAGCCCCACGCGCATCCAATGACTACATACGCCAGGAACATGCAGAGATAGAACTGTAAAAGCTACCTTCAGCAAAGGAAGTCAAGCCCAGAATAAGAGTATGCTTACAGTGACTTTAGGGTAATCTGTTGCAGGGAGCTTTCCATCAAAGGTGTTTTGGAAGAGCACTTTGCCTTTATATGTGGGATGGGAAGGAACGTCTGTGGAGGCTTGACGCGGAGCAGGAGAAAGGACGGTCACAGGTACAATAGCTAAATGATTAAGGTGAGGTTAATCCCTTAAAATATTGTAGTCAGAAAATGTTCACTCGCCTATGCAGTAGTATCCCGTCTTTCTAACAAGATAGTGGATCGGTTCCTGATATATTAAGACCCCAGATGGACTTGGATTAAGCGCAGTGGCTCGACGAACAATGTTCGGCAGAGAGCTGCCATTTTTCGGTGGCGGTGGAGGAAATGGATTGCCCCCACCATCGCGCTGGGACCCAGTAGATGTCACTGTATTTCCTTCAGCAGGAAAGGCTACCCTTGCAGACCAAAAGCTGGTCTCGTTGACAGATTTCCCTTCTGGAAGGTCGAGGATGAACCGGCCGAGTTCAACCTGAGAACAAAAACCTCCTTGTACGGCGCTTGTGGTGCATACATACGTTTTCTGCTATGTATTGTTTCAGAAAGGAGGGGCGCGCAGTTTCGATTCGCATTTCTGGAATATTCACTCACAGGCAACGTATCATCAGTCGTGGAAGTTATTTTCCCCAAATATTTCACATCATTCCACTCATATATTACCATCGCCAATTGACCTTGCGAAGGTTCAAATGTAACTGAGGCCTGCATGAGTACGACCACGCTGCGGTCACTTGCCAACTCAAGAAGCACTGTACCATTAATAAAAGTGGATTGACTGCTCCACATCCCAGAGCATATTTGGCGGGAATAGTCTGTGTCAGACACCGGGACTTCATAGCCAGCGACACAAGACAAAAGAGAGAACAGCAACCAGCCGAGCAATTGGTTGCGTGTCATATCGAGGTTGTTTACCTTTGTTGTCCTGCAGCTTCCAACGTCATTACCTTTTCCGTCTCACTGCGCGTCCTTGTTGACGGCACCTGAATTTCGCATCCACCATGTTAGGCGACGACGACGACGTTTTTGACTCGGTCACTTGGGAGTCGCCCAACACTCCAGCCTATGACATTGAAGAGAACTTTTTGGGAAAAGGTCCTGGTTTCAGACAGAGCACTGCCGACAGTGAGGATGGTCGCGGGCCCCATGATCCAAAGTGGGAGGGATACTTGATCACCAGCGTCAAGGACCCAGTCAAGGAGCTAGCAGAGACTAAGGATGCATATGTTTCGTACTTGGTTTCCGCCAAGGTTCGTGTCGTTCAATGTGACATCAAGTGCAGTTCGTAACACCATTATAGACCAACTTGTCAATATTCTCGACACCCAATCCGTCATCACGGCGACGTTTCCAAGATTTTGTCTTCTTGCGGGAGCATCTTGTTAGAAACTTTCCTGCGTGTGTGGTTCCTGCATTACCGGACAAGCATCGACTAGGTCTGTCATATTATAACAAGGTACTGCGCAACAACTAATATCGTTGTAGAGTACATCACGGGGGATAGATTTAGTCCAGAATTCATGGAGCGGCGAAGACTTGAGTAGGTCTCCTCAAATCCCTTTCATGCTAACCAGTGATCTTATTCGACGAACGCAAGTCTTCACCGATTCCTCCAACGCGTAGCACGCCATCCCACCCTGCAAAGGAGTACCCTTGTGCGAGCTTTCTTTGAGTCAACGGAATGGGTAAGCACATAGTGGCAGCTTGTACCACCAGCTCAACCAGCGTTTCGGCAGCACGTCCACATGCATCAACATATAGCCCATCCTCCAGGGCCGGAACCCACCCCTGGCATCATAGATAATATATCCGACACCCTCCTCAATGCCTTCTCCCGCGTTCGCAAACCTGATGAGCGATTTCTCTCCATGCGTGAAAACGTTGACAAATTCGAAGAAGGTTTACTCCTTTCTGAGCGTCTTTGGACTCGTGTCAGAAGTCGGACAAACGGTGAGCGTCATTTTGATTACTTGCCCTTATATTACATACCCGAGTATCTGAGGCTGATTTATGAGATGGAAATGTCGAATCTGGAGAAGATCTGACATCGGACTACCATGATTTGGCTGTTGCTGTTCAGGGTCTTGGATTCCTGGAATCTGGAATCACCGACCCCTTAAACCATTTCTCCAATACTTTATTGGAATTTTCGGCATTGCTGCGTCACAAGGTGTGCACCTCTTGCTTTCGTCCTCACACTATTTTAACGGTATCGCCCTTCTAGACACAAACAACAACAGACCCGTTCCTCATCCACTTGCACTCCCTACTTACCTACTCGCACGCCAACCGTGCGGTACTTAAATTACGAGACCAGAAACAGCTGGACTTTGAAGAGCTATCCGATTATTTGTCGGGCGTTACCGCCGAGCGAGATAGGCTGGCCGCGATCATCAGTGGACATGCTGGCAGCACAGGATTGGGTATCGGTGCTTATATCAGGGATAGAGTAGACTCCATTCGAGGAGCGGATGACGATAGGAGCAGAGTGGAGAAGATGAAAAAGCTGGATGTCAAGATCAAGGAGGTAAGATTGGTGACGCATCCGCCCAGTTTCAATCCTATATGATTATTTCGTTGTCTTATAGCTTCAAGATGCTGTGACAACCGCTCACGAGACGTCAGACGCGTTCAGCGACGAAACACTTCGAGAGCAAGCCGTCTTTCAATACTCTAAGGAAGCAGAAATGAAAGAGATGTTCGGCAACCTTGCAGACGGCGAGATTGAGTTTTACAAGTCGGTGCGTAATGTGATTCCTTCTGCTTCTGCCGTTTCAGTACTGATACTGGTATTCAAGGCTATGGAGGAATGGGAAAGGATCATACCTATAATTCAAAGGATACGAGTGGACGTCTAAGTTTTTCGCGATCGCAACTTTAAGGCTTTAGTGTACATTGAAACAATATTTTATTTTGTGCAAATGAAAACACAACATCAAGAAGCAAGGAAGAATCAGATTCCAAGTTGTGTTGTGGCCAATACCCTTAATACACATCGCCCGTTTGGGACAACGCGCGCGACTCGCTCCAAGGCAGTTCCTGATAGTTTCCCTCTCATTCTTTTCTAAGAATCCCATCTACGCCTTCATCATAACCTACCATGGCCGACATGGACGTTGACATCGACCCCGTTGATACCCCCGCAGCCACCTCTAAGCCCAAAGCCGTTGACAAAGAGAAAGAAAGCAAGAAGCGCTTTGAGGTGAAGAAGGTGAGCCTCATCGTCGTACCGTCATCTCTGTGCTCGTGTAGTGGCATTGACGATATTGTTTGATGGATAATAGTGGAACGCGGTATCTCTCTGGGCATGGGATATCGTCGTCGATAATTGCGCAATCTGCCGGAATCATATCATGGATCTTTGTGCGCCCATATATTCATACCTTCCAAACCTTTATATTAATCATTTGATTCAGGCATCGATTGCCAAGCGAACCAAGTATCAGCAACTTCCGAAGAATGTAACGCCGCGTGGGGAATTTGTAATGTATGTCTACCCTCCCTTCTTTTTCCTTCCCCCTCTTTTTTCTCTACATCATTTATGTCACTCAAACGCACTCACAACAGCACGCCTTCCACTTCCACTGCATCTCCCGCTGGCTTAAAACGAGGAACGTATGCCCGCTTGATAATCGCGAATGGGAGCTGCAGAAGTATGTTACCCTGTCCCTTCCATTCAATTAAATCACACCACTCACATCATATGTGCAATTTACAGATACGGACGTTAATTACGCGACCAGCCCCACAAAGTCAAATCCACAGCTTAAGTTGGAAATTGATAGAGGGTTCCCAGTTTGTTACTGTCCGAGTCAGTGTACTATACATCTACATCTACATCCAATCCATCCCATCCTCGAAGCATCTTTTTTGTCTCTTTGTGAAGGCAATGTCTACTTCTTCTAATATGCGGCTACCGTTCTATAGCTTCATTGGCTGTACTTATAGCAAACTTAACTCTTGATATGCACACCGCCCAAAAAATATGAGCATAAGAATTGAACTGAGCATAATATGACACTGAACGTCACTGTTGACTACAGCTGCTTCCGAGCCACAAGAAATTATGTCGGCAAGAACTTGAGATCAGACTTGTAACCGCGTTATTTTGCATTTGATGGTGAGAGTTTTCAATGTTTGGAATTCTTCACACTGCACGCTGTTTACCTTTGACGTCAATCTCAGGTTCTCTTTCTCTACGCAGTTTTTCTTCAGATTCTTGAACAGCTAGAGAAAGCTGCAGCACAGGTAGATTATAGTGAGGACAAAATCCAAGATCGGTATCACTCACGTTGATGATGCCTGTGTCTACGGCTCGAAGCATGTGGAGTTGCGCGGCGGTTGAGGCTCCAGCAGTTGTATGCTGGTTGTCAGCTGGAATCCAAGGTGGAGGATCCTGCGATATATGTTAAAGATGCACGAACAGCTATCGAAAACCATTGATACCTTGCTGTGTGAGACTGAAGGGCTCCTGTCATCCTTCAGCTCCAAGACGATAGCAAAAGACACATCCTCTGCAAAAAAAATCCGTGGTAGTAAATATGTTGAAGTGAATCAAGCAATATACGGTTTACGAGCCTCCGAGGTACATTTGACCGATTTGTGACTCCACCATGTTCAGTTTAACAAGGAAAGCTCGGAAATATTGCCCGAGGGCGGCAGAGGACATAGCTTCCTGAACACTACCCGAACAAAAAAATCAGTAAGCGTAGAGCCAGAATATACAGTTGGTGAACCTGGTGTCCTTGTTGTACGGCTCGACCTCGATCATATTTTGCACTGAGAATATGAATCGCTCCAGTGCTACTTGATTCTTGTCTTTGATGACAACCACAACCTTGTCGACATTGCCCTGCCAAAGACAAAAACTCAGTGCTGCAATTTCTGAGGTTCGGTGGAAATTATATACAAGAACAAGCTCTTCCCCTATAGCCTTCACAGCTCCGGAGATGTATTCATTCAGACTGGGATGTCGCGACTGGAAAACCGGTGTGTCGTACTTTTTACGCCGAACGAATAGATCGGTCGGATATACTTGTCGCACGTAAAGAATGGCATGTATGGCAACCTCAACTGGCGGTATTTTTTGAGCCCCAGAGGAGATCATCGAGTCAAAAGAGTCTTACTAAACTCTGTAATTCCTCGGACGGTTTCTGCGAAGCCTTCATCACCCCAGAACTACCCGAGGCAAGTGCACCACCTACGATTAAATGTGAGCGAGACGTCACTTGTCATTTCACATTACAGGTTGTAAAGAAGGCGACTTGAAGTATGGTTCAGTGAACTTGTGGCTCGGAGCAGCTGACCAATCCAGAACTTGAAAAGGCAGTTGCATATTATGCAATAACGAGCGGCAAACGTTGCATTTGTTATACAGTTTAATGACTAGTAACACAAAAACAACAAGGAATTTACATGGATGACTCAGGAAAAGCATTCCGAGCTCTACGCTTCGCCCTACATCGAGGACCTAACCACGTCTCCAAATATATTAATGGCCCCATCAAGGCACATATGCTACCCAGGAGAACATACGTCCATCCCGGATTTAATGCGTCGAGGATGGCATTTATAACTGCAACAAGACCCGCTCCCAAAGAACAACGCACAAGATTGTTCTGTAACGTAATTCGGATTTAGCCGTGCAGCAGAAAAACAAATTGGTAGGTGAGTGACATACACAAGCTGTGATGGATGAACCCTGAGAAGGAACCAAGTCGACAAGTAGTGTCTGTGTGGCATTCATGAACGCGACGATTTGATAGCCCACTAGGATCGCAAGCGTAAATGGTACCCTTAAGACAGAACAGTTTGGAGCTCACTGATTATCTGTAAAATAAGCGGCACCGCCAGATTGACATTTTTCTGTAGGCACCAGCCATATCCGAGTGTGGCAGAGACAAACACAGCGAGGTAGATTGGTGTTGTCCTAAGTCTAGCATGTTCGATTGGAAAGTTCTCCTCTCTCGTAACATCTTCCGATCGCATCCCTTTTTCGCTGTCGGCTTCAGTCTTTCGTATCATCTGTTGTTTGATTGACTGGTAATCCCGATCGAGGAACTTGCCGGTAAGCAAACTACCGAACAGGCACCCGCCGCCTATGGCGAGGTAACAAAGACCTATATCCGTTTCGTTGAGGAAAGGGTAACTTTTCTTAAAAAGTGTGGAAGTGGTGGCCGTGACTCCATAGAACACTGAATAAACGATCCCATTGTAGAACAGGAGGAGTAAAACATCGGGGTACGTGAGCAATCGCAGAGGGTTGGCAAAGGCCTTCTTGTGCGGCTTATCAACAGGCGACGAGCCAAGGCGATTGCGGCCTATGATAGGAACCCATGGTCGGTGTATGGCTGAGGGTATATAACTTCCATCTCCAACTAAAGAACGGAGGGTTTCGGGAACAAAGCTACCATTTCGGGTACAATGTCAGTGGATGATGAATAGATGCCAGGACACCACGCACAGAAGCATGAACAAAAAGCAGATGGCCGATGATATACATAAGAACCAGAAAATTGCCCTGTAGAGGTCGCGATCAGAAACACTGTCTGTTCGTTAACAAAAAGGTGCTACCTCCAGCCCAGTTTGTCTGCCAAGATACCCCCGATAACCGGGCCAACACAAGGTCCGGCCTAGAATCTCCGTCTAAATTTCAGATCATAGCGATGTCAAATAAAACTAACCATAGGGGTTAGGCCGTATAATCCAAAGAAACCACCACGTTCTGAGGGCTCGGCTATATCACCGATCACTCCGGCACCTAAAATCAAAGATGTTGAGGGTTTCAGCGCGAAGAAGATGTGGAGTATATATACCTAGAGCGATGGTGCTGGCAGAACCTCCAGCCTGGAGACATCGCAAGAGTACTAGCAGCCAGTATGCATTGGTAGGTGTCATAGCGAGCCCCACGCAAGATAGACATAACGTCAGAAGACAGGCTAGAAAAATTGGACGTCTGCCAACTTTATCTGCGATTGTACCCCAGAACATAGGTGCTATGATATTCGACGAGGTCAGCCAATCTCATAACTCGAATAAAGGATCGAAAACTGACCGACGCCTTGCATTACCATGTACACGGTAACGGTGAGGTTTATAAGCTCAGTTGACTTGTGGAATGCTACAGCCATGGCTGGAATAGCTGGAAAGTATATGTTCGCTGTGAGGGGGCTGGATAAAAAGGTAGAGAACCTGAGGGATAAGATAATGCGGCATCAAAAAGACAGGTCACCTAAATAAACCAGCAATCGATGCTATAACAACGATAGCCCATTTCTCGCCAGAAGTGAATATGCTGTATGGCCTGTCTTTGCGGTTAGGCTCTGCCTGCTCTAATGCGGGACTTTCGTGAGATGGTTCTATGCGATCTGGGACACGATGAACAGATTGCGCATCGCCGTCATTAGGGATGCTCGTCATATGTATAATTCGAGGGTAGATAACCTCCGGATTCGAAGGTAGACGACATGATATCCGACTGCATGGCCGCTTTATAGCTGAAGCGGCGCCAGAGAAACCGTGATCTGGAACTACCTTTCCTGGGATTTTTTAATTTTAGCCGACGCGATGGTCCGATCAGTCACTCAGTGGGCCGAAAGCACCGAATGGCTTTATTATACCACTACCCTGGTTCTGAAGACTTTATCGCCCCCCATTCGAACAGTAATAAGTTGACATTGTTGAACGACTGTAACATCAGTGCATCGTATAAGTTTCTTACTAATTCATCTCAATGACTCGGAGCAGGTTAACGGTACAGGTTACAAAATCCTGCAACTACTATTGAAGCTCAGCATGAAACTTTCGGAACCCCATCCCGATAGTTTACGGGCGGACTTTTGTGTTACATTATGGGTTCTCGGACCTGCAGGTACATACCTAACGGAACCAGGAATGTTAACATAGAAAATAGCTGGTCAAGGGTTTTTCTCGATATTAAGGTAGCCTGGCAAAATGTCATGCACGGATTTTAATGGAGTCGAGGTGTTCTGCTCCACAAGATAGCGGAAAGAGTACTGGTTTGCCGCTAATGAGTTGCTGACGATATTATCAGATTTCAATTGCTCGACCTGTTTCAGTGTTAGTGGAAGCATCTATCAATCACCAGTCCACGACAGACCTGCGCACGAGTAACAGTGAACAGATTATTCGGAAGTCGTTCGAGCACAAGCCCCTGCAGCATGCCTATGGCGAATGGCAAAGAAACGATCGGTCTGCGGCGCCGGGTGTAGCGTAGGACAAGGTGCATCATTTCGCGATACGTGAAAACTTATGTAATTGTCTTGTCACGTTAAACCAAAGATTCGCGGTTCTAAAGACTTACCATCGGGTCCACCTGCCTCGATGATCTTCCCAGCCATCTCCTGTCGGATGGCAGGGTCGTCTCTAGTAATAATCTCAACGGCACGAGCGATGTCCCCAACAAAAACAGGCTGAAAGAGAGCTTGACCACCACCGAATACCGGAAGAAATGGCAGAAATCGGGACAGCTGCGCGAACCTCTGTGATCATAACAGTCAGCGCGATTCGAAGAAAGATCATACCATAAACCATACATTAAAAAACGAATCTCCTGGTCCAAAGACGATGCTCGGCCGAATCACTGTGGCATCGGGGCAGATTTCGAAAACGGATCTCTCCGCGAGCGCTTTAGTCCTCACATACGGGATACTGCTGTTTGGATCCGATCCGATTGCACTAAAATGAATCAACTTTGCGCCAACATTCTTCGCCATCCGTGCTACGTTTTCTCCCCCTTTCCATTAGATGTTTTCGAAGTCACTGGGTTTTCCTGGGTATTTTACGCCGTTAGAAAATCATGCGGCTAAACCTGAGCCTACGTGCGTACCGTGCATTATACCAACTAAAGAGACGACAACATCGGCACCGTCGAAAGCTGGGGCAAGAGTACTGGGTTTGGTGATATCCACGGGCACAGCAGGAAGCAGAGTTTTAGCATCTACTCCCTGTTCGATAAGAGATGCACGGACTATTTCTGGGTTCCGTGAGCAAATTTGAACTCGACGCGGGCGTGATCCAAAGGCTGCGCTTGTCAATGATTTAGCTATATTTGAACCTGTGTTCAAGTTAGTATTTGTGTTAAATTTGACTGAAGCGTAACGATTCCGAGAAAAGGATGAACCTAGAAAGCCTGCGCCGCACACGACAATCCTTTGGGACATCAGAGGGTCTACGAATTTGAAGTTGTAGGTGGACGAGTTCAACAAGTTGAACTCAAATGCGGAAGACGATCGACCTGAGAAGGTGCTATGACGTCATTTCAATTTACTAAACGCCGTTATGGTAACTCAAGCGCCCCTATGCACCCATACTTTATTTCTTGAGCGCTGTTCACTTTGAACCAGAGTTTGACATGGAAGACTTCTCGAAAAACGTGGTTAGCGTATGGAACTCTGAAAATCGATGTTGCATATTGCAAAATTTTTGGCAACTCTATGTCGTGACCTTATCTGGAACTTTGGTCCAGGTTCCTGGGCCGTGCAAGATAGCGGCAAGCAACTTTTTTGGAAAAATGATCGATCCCTCTATTGTCGACGTGTCTCTGAAAAACCGAATTGCCTAGAAATCGGATTGCTCAGCAACAGATAGTCCGCCGTGATTGACCAACTCATGCATAAAAATCGGCTGGTGACCGGTGACCACTTCCACAATGCTGCTCTGCACATGTGTCCTGTTGCGGCTTCTATGGAGTATTTTGTGAGGCACTTCGAGATGGCTGAACACTAGAGAAGCAGCAAATGTCCCGCGGTCCCGCGTCAGCTTCTGCGCCACACCAGTGTCGATCTCTAGACATCCATTAAATATATGTCCTGGTATGGGGACTTCCTACCGCATGCGCAAACGGAGATACACAAACTCATGGGCCGCACTTTGGTCATGACCTGTCTTATAGCCTATTCGTGGTATTGATAGCTCCACAATCCTGCGTGGACAAAGATGAAGTGCAGAAATGACTGGATCTCAGCTGTGGGACAAGCGTAAGCATCTACAGCAGTATGCGAACATTGGGAAATTCCTAATTCTTTGTGATTGGTGGCCGAGGGTATGGATGGATGACGATTCGGCGGCTTGATTGGATCAACCCTGATCGTTTGATCTTAAAGACACACTCGTGTAAAACCAAACGCGTCCTGTGTTTCGATGATACAGGCGGCCCATCACACGATCTTTCCAACTCATTCCAGCTCATTCTCGTCATGATTAGGCAGTGCCACCCGTTTAATGCGCCACTCCGCTTTGATGGCCATAGACCAATAGGCCGACAGTCATTCCGTGGTCGCCGTTGGTAGTACAAAGCGAGTGCCTTAGCATTGTTCGGTGGGCATAATTGCTCATTTGACTTAAAATGACGAGTCAGAGGACGCAACAATTTGATGGCTAGTAAAACGGAGCGTTGGACAAAGAAACTGTTTTCATCTGTGCGGTTATTCATCAATGGTGTTGATGCACCGATCGAGTCCGGCCAGGGTAAAGAGAAGAGCTTCGGATATAATGAACCACAGAGACCTTTGAAAGTATTACTAGTAGGTAAGAGCGGGTGTGGATGGCGATGTGGCCGAACGGACTAGGCGGGCCATCGTCGATTACACGCCAGTAAGAACGATGTAAAAGCGTATCGGCGCGCGAGAGTAGTGCAGCATACAAGAGAAGCATACAGAGAAAATAATGAAGATGTCAAGACTCCGAGAAGAGCCCAACGCTTCCATCGGAGCATATAAAGCGATCTATAGTCGGAAGTTTCTGCTGTTCAATTTTCGCGGCGTGTTTTTATCTTCAGCCAGTCTCTCGCCCTCGCCCCGGAGACACTTTCATCAGTGCGTAGCTCTTAGCTGACTATGGGCAGCAGCTCGAGTTTCAAGAGATCGAAAGTGGGGCGTTGCGTCCTGGTGGCAATTGGAGGGATCGAGCTCATATGCCAAGAGAATCTGCTGTGCGTGTGTAATATTGATTTTTGACTGCCACAATGTTCCTAGGTGGAGATGGTCGTCTGGCACACCTTCGATTGGCGACTGGTAAAACCGAATGGAGCATCCGTGATATGTCCACCGAAGGTCGACTACAAAGCACCGGCACATGATGACAGTGTACAGACATATTCTTTGGCATTTCGTCTCGTTCGAAGTTTGGCTAAAGCACTCTGGCAAAACTCTGGCTGCTCTCCCTGGTATTTACCTGCATATCGAATAGACTGAGAGCCGCAAGAGCCAAGATGGGGCTTCAAACAACAGGGCCATTCTTCAGTACATCGAAGCCACAAAGTCTGGTCCATATGTTGACTGGAAGAAAAGTTCTCGCAGTCTTGCATTTCGGACACCTTCACAGCCGTAGTAGTAGGTTGTCCTACGGATCCTTGATGCAGTTTCACGCACACAGTGACAAGAGACGTAACCCCAAGGGAATCAATCAGGTCCTCATAGGCAAGGTGAAAGTCGCTGCATTCTCGCCTATCGCATATATGACCCAAACGCGCGTGACTACCTTATGTCACGTATGTCACATTGTGGAAGGACAATGCCAAGGTGGCCGGAGGTGCGAACGGGTGTCGCTGACAAAAGACAATACCGCGGGAAGATAATGGGTCATGTGGAACCTGACGAATGTGTTCTAGGACAGCAGGGAGATTTCAACATGCGCCTCTGGGTTGCGATGTCAGACCGGATGCGAAAGGCTGTTGCGGCAGAAATACGAATATTATGGCTTGGTGCCGGCCTCGGTTAACGTGTTGTCTTGCTGATATATGGACGTGGCTGGTAAGTATCCAGCAGAGTCCTCAGCGTGGTGCATGCGGTGGCGAATCGACTGTATATATTGCCGACAACCTGGTGACTACTCCCGACCCAGCAGTGTGGGTCTGATCAGTGACACCTGACCATGGTGAGTATGTTCTTGACTGAGCCGTACTCCAGGCGACGCAGGTGAAGGCCCGACGCGAGCGGTATCACGCCTTTCTGGTTAGCAGCTTGCTGCCACTGCCGTCGGGTTGTTGCCGCACGTCGCGGGGAAGAATTATATTATTTGGATCCGACTCGGATCTGGGTCTAGTTTCTTATCGAGCCAAGATATTTGGAGGAGGCCATATTGCTATCGAATGCATGTCGTTGCAATAATGCGGTCACGGATATATCGATATCATCTATGATATGGAGCTTGAGTTTATTACTAATTAGGCTCGGCGTCTGCCTGCTTCTGAGTCGTCCCTTTACTTCACGTCAAATAATGCTCCGCCGATATATTGCTATTCAATTCCCGGGACCTCGTCTTCCCCTTGAAACCTAGAAAACCCTCCTCTCATAACCTTTTCACCCTGCATTTATCGTCAGTTATCGTCCCTGCAGTGCTATTATGGGTCATCAAAACAACTGGCTGCCAAGTCACTCTTTTGATCGTTCTTTGAGTTCCTTTTCTTACCGTTCGCCCAAATTCCCTGCCAGTCGTTATCGGTCTTATGCTATCAAAATGCGCAAGTCCAAGTCAACGCCCGTAGATCTCATGGTGAGCTGTGGAGTGTCAATAGTTCGTTAATATCGTGCCTGATATGTGGCTCTTAATATACTAGCAGACCGTCTACCCCGACGAGGACTCTCCCAGATCGAGTTATGCCCTGGTGATTAAGATGGTTTTGTTAATTTGCCGTCATCTAAATTGCCCCTACTCAGTCCATAGTACCTGAAATTGACGAAAATGCGCCTGTTTCGAAGCTCGACGTGGTGGGGCTCACTGCGGATGGCGATAGGCCTATGACCGAAGGCAGGCGTATTGGTTTTGTCGAGGCAGTCATTGTATGCTCGCCAATACTTGACACGTCATGCTTTGGCGTTGGGCTAACATTTACCTTAGGATTTCGCTTTTAGCATGCGGCGTCACATTTCAAAGACTCGAGGCGTGCGAGGCTAGTCGCTGACTCGCTGTTGTGTCCGTCAATTCGGCCGTGACACCAAGTGGATTACACTTTAGATCGATCTCAGTATATATTAATGCCATCTCCGATTAATGATAGCCTATGGTTGCTCTTCAGATTGATGGCGACTTCTTCAAGGCACGATCATATTTCGACTTGGCCTGACCGTCAACCCCACGTCTGGTTTGAATCTTTGGACTTGTTCTCACCCAGACCAGCTTTAGTCAGCTCTTCTTCGGTTGGTTTCAGACTATCCAGACACTCTTCTAACTTCATTACTTCATCTGATCTGGTATCAATGTCTTATATCCATTCTATTGTTCGCGTGCACTTTGCTACCGTACTCGCCTCGCCTTCGCACGACCGCCCCCGGAGGGTGAGTATTTCACTACGCTACTCCAACACATATGTGGAGGCTGAAGGACTTCGATTTTACTTTCAGGCAGGTCTCGTATATCCTAAAGTTGCTCAGTCAAAGGGATCTTCAGACAGGTCGACATCAAAGGACCTTCGCTGGGAGTGGAGTTCTACCCTCTCATCATCTTCAGCAATTGCCCGCAGAAGTTCAGTTATGGAAAGGCTCTCGATGAAGTCGTCCATGGTAGGTTTCCCTACCCATACTGCAAAATATGATATTCACACAAAGGTAGATAATTCGCAGCACATACACCACTACAGTTGTCGTCGACTCCTTCAACGATGTCGCATTTATGGAGTTCACCAGTCCGAAATCGAAACCAACTACGCAAGGGATGCTACTGATGTGCCGCAGTATCTTGGTGACGCCTTTCTGCGCTCGGCAGTCTTATCACTCCAGCCTTACGTCCCTTCACACACACACGTCCGTATCTTCAATCGGCAGCGAGGGTAGCCTCAAGACAGTCAGCGGTTAGGTTTATCTAAGTCGATGATAATCGGACTCATTGTTGCATTATTACATTTCTCCTGAAATAAGAGTGTAACTTGATAGTTTGGTAGGAGTACAAAAAAAGAATGCAACGCAAGTGTCTAATCCGCGTCCACAACCATGCCGCCCCTGCCTCTCCTAATCCGTTCCTCCAACCCACCGTTATAAACTTTCTTCTGCTCATTGCTCAAGAACCCACCCATTCCCTTAGACTTCGCACGAGACTTTTCCTCAGCTTCGAGCGCAGCCTGCTCCTTTGCACGTAGAGCGGCTAACCGTTGCTGTCGCTCAACCGTAAGATTCGACGCACTGGATGCCATAGCTGCTAAGCGAGCTGCACGCTCTTCTGCAACATCATTTGCTTTAGCACCATTCGAAGGACGGGAAGAATTGGTCGCAGCGGGCCGAGAGAGCGGAGGTGGGCTATAACGAGTACGCTTTCCACGAGGAGCTTCGAAACTCCTACTTCGACGTCGCTTGCCACTGTAGTCCGAATAGCGGCCATTACGATCGGGACTCCTACTCCGGCTTCTCTCCCTATCATCTGATTCGTCTGATGACCGTGGCCACCCTCGAACTCGTCCATCGTCACTTCGACCACGACGATCCCTTCCCAGGCTGTCTTTTCTCTGACGATAATATGGATCAGGACTGCGACTGCGACTACGATCGCGTGTCTTCGAGGGATGATCGCGATCACGACTACATCTGTGGTCATCATATCGAGCAGGCGAGGCCGGTGATCGGTCTCGAGGGCTTAAAGACCTCCTCCTCCTCGAGTGCCGATCATAGGCAGGCGAAGCACGACGATCCGATCGAGGACTCAGCGTCCGTGTTCGCGACCTGTCCTTTTCACGATGCCTTTCTCTCTTTCTCTCATGTTTATCCCGTTTCTTCTCCTTCTTTGGCTTGATACCGTTGCGCTCTTGCATTTCTCGCAGGCGGAGTGGATTCGATATGAGTGCTTGGTAAGCAGCTTGCTCTTGCTGTTTGATAGCAAGTAAAGGGTCTTCACGGATCTTGGATGCTATGTCACGAGCTGAGTTTGCGTTCTGGACAGCGATGAAGTTCTTGTGTGCAGCGCCAATCTGTGTAAACATTGTCAAATGGACGGATCTACGGGACAGTTTCTGGCATTCACTCACCTTGTCATTCTCATCCGCTGTGAGCATCTTGTCCACTCGTTTCTTCCCGAGAAGGTAATCTTCCAGTTCATTGGCATTCTGACTAGTCCCCGTAGCTGGAGTTGAGTACATCCACTCCAGCTTATCCGCTCTTTTCTTCCCCGTTTGCTCTTCCTGAAGCCGCTGCAGTTCTTGCAACTGTCGTTCTTCCTCCTTCTCCTTACGAAGTTGGTCGAGCTTCTTCTTCTCTTCGAGCTATCAGAGTCACATTGTAAGATAAACGCCGTTATAATGCGAAAAAAAGCACTACTCACAGCTTTCTTCTCCTCAATCCACACCCGCTCCTGATTCTTCAGCAGGAGCGGGTGCCAGGACTTCTTCATGTTCAAGTCACCGCCACCCATTTTGAAAGACTTTCCGGGGGGTTAAATAGTATAGAAAGGTTTAAGAAGACAATGAAAGTGCCTAGACGAAGTGAGAGAGCAACGAGTCGGCACCGTGATGCTTTGGCACTGTATTGCCGACTTCCGACTTTGGAAACCGACGCCACCCAACAAGCGCGCAGCTTCGCATGCCAGAGCCAACACCCACGTCACCTTCCACCAACCTGCTAGTATGTCTCCACCAGCGGACGAACACTACGATGATTTAGAAACAAGTGAATCAGCCCCTCTGAATGGCGGCCCAAGTGTCTCAGAACAACCAGTGTTTGTAACTTCCGTCACTTCTCCCAAACGCCGGTGCTGATAACTTCTGTCCGTTCAGGCCAACGAGCTCTATCTATGCCCTGACTCGTAGTGAAATAACAAAAGGGATTGCAAACCGATTCGTCCATTCACGAACGTACATCTTCTTGTACCTCGGCATGGCCGCATTGTCAGTTACAACTGTTGCGCTCAGCTTATCGGATGGATGCCCTGGACTGCCCTTCTATATTCTGGAAGTTATAATCAATACGTCTATGATTCTCGAAGTTGCAATTCGTTTTGTTGCATTCGGACGAGTGAGCACACGATCAGATGCTTACTTTAAGACATGCTGTCATACTGAGCCGCTTGTTTAGCAATTCTGGAAATCGCCGTTCAATGTGTTCGACTTGATAGTCACCGTATTCTGTGCCTTGACACTGCTGGTTCTGGCGTTTGCGGGATGTGGTGCTGGCAGTAAAGAAGAAGAGATGTTGGACACGTTGTTGCTCGTTGCACGTAACATCCTCCAATTCGGTCGTCTAGCATCAGTTATGAGACAGTATGCCCCCTATGCTTCTGTTCGCTATCTGTACTTGACTAGATGTTTGATGACAGGTCCGGCCGAAGCATATTCTCGCGACCGAGACCCATCGATCTTGCAGCTCGTCGTGCAGGGTACAACAGCCTTGACCTGGACCTTGAGGCAGAATACGATGAAGATGAAGAAGACCCCGAGCTCGCACGGCGACTCGGACATAATTCTGTCTTGTTTGACGCGCAGGAAGAGCACGCACAGAGACCACCTGTGGAAGATGTGCCGTTCTCGGATCTGCCACAGGTAGCTCGAGTAGCACCAGCGAAGGCTGCTCATGGTCGGGATCGAGAAGACGAGAATGTTTGGGCTGGATTAGCATGAGCCGTCAGATTCTGCTTTCTGTCAAGCATGGGACTGCTGTCGTTTATATTTACAAACTAATGACTATACCCTGATCTTTATGTCCGTGGTCTCGGTTGTCGCTTCTCTTCTTTTTTGAAGTATCAGGTGGTAGAAGGTGGGTGTGTTCCACTGCTGCCCGCGATCTGATCGAGGACTAAGTCTTCCCCACGTTTGCCACTCGGGATTTCCCGACTGCGTGGTATTTAATCTGACTTGCAGGAGTTGTCTCTCGGCTGCAAGTGGCTGGATATAACTGAATATTAAAATATGAGCTGGTGGGTTCCCACCGGCAATGGGGAGCTCGCCAAATCCGAGTTTCCAAGTTATTGGCCTACGGCCAATTATGTATTTTGCGGCTGATGGCTGGTTGTAAATTTCTAAAGTGCATGGAAACTCGGATTTGGCGAG
>KN832976.1:312693-450174 GCA_000827315.1 Piloderma croceum F 1598
GAGTAAAACTTCTTTCTCTAGCCCATCTGCATCATCTGATTTTGCACTTTTAGCTTCTGTATGGTTATGTTTTGCACGGCATTGTAAGACAGGTTTTGCACTAGCAACTAGTCTTCAACGGTTAAACTCCAAAACAGAAACTCATGTAGGTAAAATATGAAGGACATCATCAAATTCAGTTCTCTGTTCTGGAGTCAAATAGTCCCAGAAACGGCCAGAGAAGAGTTCAAAGTCTTCTAAAGTAGTAGAGTAGGTCTTCAGTCTGAGCAATGCCTCTCTAAATGCCACCTGTTCAGCACTATGACCAGTCTGGCGATAAATAGTGTTTAAAGTGACAGACTGTTTAAAAGACTCAAACACACGACGGCCTTCTGCATGAAGAGCTGTACGATATGCTGATGGTTTGTCTGAATACATAGGGCTGTCTCCCACAGGTGGCAGTTGGCCAAAGTCACCAAAAAAGATAGTTGGGATTCCACCAAATATCTCATCAGCATTTTGAGGATGAGCCTGATGTAGGTGACGGTCCATTCGACCCACTTGTGATCTACCAACCATTGAGTTTTCATCTAAAATGAGAAGTTTGATTTCCTTCCATTGAGTCTGAAAGCATGCACAAATCATTATATACAAATTCTGGAGGAATGGAAATAAACTCACATTTAGAATACACAGGTTTACCTGAGCGAGTGAGCTCAGATAATCTAGAAACACACTACAAGTGACAAGAGAAGGTAAAATAAAATAAATCATAATATATAGGATAACTCACCAGTGGTAGCTGTATCCGAGACTTAAGATACACAGCACAGATCAGTGATTGATCTGGATACCTAAATAAAAGTACCCAAAAAGCGAATATAATGAAGGAATTATGCATGTAGAGGTTAAAAACTGCTCACAGACAAATGATATCACTCTGAGATATCAAGATCAATGATCTTGATGGAAAACTGACTCCAAATGAGCCAAATACACCTAAAAATTGCGAAATTGATAAGTAAAAAGGCTTATCTGTGCCAACCAGCCTCACAAATCCAAAGAAACAACTATAGAAAGGCATTCAGAATGTTATTAGCACTGATACTTTACATGGAAGTGCATACATGATCACTCAAAAGTTGCAATTGTTACAGAGAGTGACAGGAGATAGGAGAAACTGATAGGAAACAATCACAGGGACTCAGAGCATAACAAAAGGCTAAATATCTCACAAAAGTCTGTCAAAACATTAAAAAATTTAGACTAAATTATTAATTTAGATAATATTCTGCACCATGCAAAATGTTATCATTATTTTAACTCTTGTCACAATAATATTAGCCTTTTGTTCAGCCCAAAAGGAGGTTATGCTAAGCTTCCTGTGAATGCGGACAGATAAGGCATCCGGATTGGGCGACACGCGAATGCAGCCACATGCATCCAAATCGGGGTGGCCGCGGTTTTGTGGCGCATATGCATTTGGTGCCCAATACGGACAATAGGGGAGCAAGCTCCCCAATAATATTTTTGCTGGTGGTCGCCCTAGAAGGAAACAGCTTCCGGGTAATTTGAGGCACATATTTTTCACACGGTAATGTTATCGGTTTTGTGGCTGAAATTTATGTAAACAGACAAATCGACATCACGACGAGGTGACCCTGGGGCCTGAACAACATTAATGCTAGGGATGTCTCATGACTGTCTGTACGTGTTTGCTGTCTGGCTGGATAACGGTCTATAACGACCAGCAATTGTTGGTCTCAACTTTTGCTTCCGGCCTTGTCCCACGACATCATAATTTCAGCTATATTTTTGCAATCGCTGATGGACCATTTTTGACCCTGTAACGATGCAACAAGGATAGTTGTGCGAAACCCATGTGTGAAGGATGGGAATATTGTCCGACGAGTCATGAAAGGAAGTAAGGTTTCGCAACCGAGCCGTTAATGATCGTCTAACTTCCAAATCGGTGCCGACGGTATCGTTCCTGAGATGGTTAGACCTATTACTCGAGACAGCAGACAGCAGACAGCAGAGACAGCTAATTCAATGGCCAAGTGCTTGATCATAGGCTTGTGGCAGCTGTGCTCTATATTTCGTGCTATTTTCGTGCGGAGAAAGCGGAGCTTGCGGGGAGCCAAGAGCGCTCAGGCACAGCTTGCAATAGATAGTACGTCGTGCGGCAGATAGGAGTGAGCGACGCAGTGGTGACCGGGAGATGCCAGTTGGATGAGCCCGGGTCTCGGTGGATAGTGCAGGGCTGCAGAGCTGACGGATGTATCGGTGCTTCTTTGCCCGCGTTTTCTGAGTTTAAATGGGTGACCTGATCATGTACGTAAACGGACCGGCATACTGTACGGCTATAATCAGTCGCAGGACCCTGAACTTGTCATTTTTTTAATGCTCTTTCTCTAAACCATGTACTGATTCCTTGGTTTTCCTCTGCCTGGGCCAGTGTTCACACAGCCAGTTAGCTCGCTGTTGTGTCTGTTGCCCGTTCCTCTCCTTGTACCACCAACATTCACTTGCAATCGTAATACTTCAACTTCGGACATTGCGACCGGTCTCATCATACCCTTTTCTGACGCTCTTTTCCCATCGTTTCTCCCCGCCAGTGACTCTATATGTTGCCGGCCGCTCTGGCGGAACGACAATGGTGGCCACGGTCCAAGAACTCTACGTTGAACGGCGACAACGATCTCAATCTCTCCTTTCCTTCTGAAAAGTCTTCAGCTCAGGGCAACTCGAAGAAGTTATCAGCCGGCATGAAATTCAGCACGTTAACGAATGCTATGGGCTTTAAATCCAAAAAGCACCAACCATCAGTCCAAGAACCTCCCTCGAAACGTGACGCGTCTCGAACCGACACCCAGACGGTCAGATATACAAACAGACCACCAGCCAAGTCGGTATCGTCCACTCTGCAATCATGGGACGACCCCATTGAACCGCAGACCCCTTCGGACTATGCGCAAGACAGCAACAGATCTCGGCGGTCCATGCTGGCAACGCCAGAATCTGATCCATTCTTCTCGAATGGAATACGTTTTCAGCCCGTAGTTCATGACCCGAACCGATTATCCGTATATTCAGGCTCTTCGCAGTCTGACAATGTGTCAAAGAAGAATGACATGTCCTTCAATCGTTCGTCTTACACGTCGTCGTCGGCGCATTCTCATCACCATGAGTCAGACCTGTCGCCTACTTCATCCGCGACTTCATTAAATGCGGGTATTGACGCTAAATCAATTTCACCCACGTACGTGAACATTTTACTGTTCGTAATCTTTATTTTCTCATTTGGGGCGGCAGCAAACGATCTAAGACCAGGCAAACAAAGTCTGGTCTGCTGTCACCGCCTTCTTCAGACGAAAATGTGGTGGATTTAGGTGACTTGGACGACATTGTACACTTGTCGTATCCATCTTTATTCAAGTCCGGTTCTTCGTCAACCTTGACGGAAAGGATGCCGCTGAACGAATCTAGTCCGAGGCGGATAACTAGTAGGCCATCACGGCCACGAGGCATGACTGACGGGGGTTCGACATGGAGTCCTCAGTCAATACCTGATTTTCTCCGGGGCTCGTCGCTGCCTCCCACAATCCCCTCATTACCATCATCGCCAACTTCCTTCAACACACATCCACGTGTGATTGTTCGCCAACCGTCTGCATCACGCGTTGGCCCTCCCAGCGCCCCGCCCTCCAGAAATCTACCTGCTCCCCCGTCGAAAACCCATCGGCCAGGTCAGGAAGCTGAGCCTCCGCCTGGGTCTTCAGGCATCTCATCCACTTCAGTGGTCACCTTGAACCGAGAGCTACCGTCGAACCAAATAGTGACTCGAAGCATAGATCAAGAGTGGGACAGAGTATCCATAAGTTCGAAATCTTCAGCAGGTCACACCATCAGAAAGGCGATTTCGCATCAGTCCTTTTCGAAACGGTCTTCCAACCTTCCATCCTCATCTACAATAGCTGATGACGTGGTGGGAGACAAAGCGCTACGCAGACAACGCTCGTTCCACCACACTTCACGGTCGATGTTGCCGCCTATGCCTATGCCCCCCTGGAATCCACCTCCCGTACCTCCACAACCCCAACCGGCTCTTCCATCGGAAACGCTTCCAAATACCGAAGAATACAAAGGCAGTCCACCTACCCCTTCAGGTCGGAAGCGTCTCTTTTCGGGAGGGAGCACTAAGCGCCCATCGTCGCAGATATTCTCGCCAGGAGGTGATGACCAGCAACCGGTCTTCACATCTGGGCCCACGCAGCAGGATGGGACGTCAACCTCAAGTCTTTCTGGGAGATCGGATTCTCCTGCACTATCTGCCAGGACTGAAGCATTGTCTGATCCTCCTCTGACGTCCCCAGACTACACGCCTCAGAGGATCATGTCACCGCTGGAAATGTTGAGGATTGAGGCCAGCTGGAATGAGCACTTAGAGCAGTTAGAGGAGCATAACGTCGGTACTCCGCGGGAACGAGCACATTCGTTCACGTCAATATCAACATCTATGTCACGTAACACAATCTATTTGCAACTGCCGAGTACTCCGAAGCATTATGTAGTGAACCCAAAGTCCAATCTTCCAGGTGGTGCGGACCACTCACCAGGGGACCCGGGAACTTCTTCCTCTCCACGCAATACCATTCGGTTGTCTACATCGCAAACCGACATGAGCCGCCAAGGCTCACCCTCGCCTTCGCCTACACACTCATCTTTCCTCTGTTCATCTCCAGGTCTTCCTCCGCCTCCTCGGCCGCGACTGAAATCGGGAAATGGCGAACGTGAGTCGTCTATCCTCCCGCTTTCACCCCGTCCATTGCGCAGGCGGGATTCCAAAGCAAGCACACGTAGTCAACCTGTGCGGTCGATCATGAAGAAGCCGTCATTTCTTGTTATCGACGATGAGAGGCAAAGGCAATCGATACCCGTACTCAGCAATTTTGCTGGTAGTTTCCTTGACCTCGAAAGAGGGAAGGAATCATTTGATACCATTCGAAGCGAAGACGAGCGAGAAGGCTAAACCTCACTACTCACTAACTCCATGCCGTCCCTTCCTTTTTGGCATTTTTAATTGATTCTATTGGAACTTATTTTATGTGATAGCCATTGCCTCTTATTCTTTGGCATGGTAGTATAATTCTCAGGGTGTGCTAATACGTCCCATTCACTCCCTCACATTCGTTTCCTACACTCCTTCCCCAAGCTCCCTCACAACCTTTCTGCATTTGTACTTGGCAACCTGGTAGTAGCTTCTTGCACAACCATATTATAGACAACAGAAGGAATGGTATTGTCCCAAATAATAGAATTACAATTGTAGTATGAATGTGTCGCGAGAACAAAGACGTTGACGTCAAAAAAAAAATAGGCTCATATCTTGCTCACACCTAATCAGTTTCTTCAGTGTGATAACCTGCACGCCTCATGGCCCCCAAGCGATGCCGTGCAGCACCCAGATCTTTTTCGAGCTTCAATATCTCGACCTGCTGCTCCATTTCCCGCTTCTTAAACTCCAGAGTGGCCATGCTCTTGTAGTCTACATCCTCTTCTGCCGCTTGCTTCGCAGACACCGCTTTGACCTGTCTCACCAGTGCTTTGCAAGCCTCGGAGACAGCCTTTGCAGCCAATTCGAGACGTTCTTGAGTCTTCGACATCAAGTTAGCCTTGACACGCGATGCAGCCACAAGTTGCGCAGTTGCGGCCGCCACTTCGTTAGACGCTACAATGAGCTGTTCTAGCGAATGTGTCCCAGATAAAACGCCGTCGGCGCTCTCTATAAGGAGATTTGTGGCGAACGCAACGGCTTTCGCTGCCGAGATCAGACCCTCTGTCCACCGGTTGTTTCTCTTGTAAAATTGCTGGGTCGTACTTGACCCCTTTCCCTGAGCAACAATCTCTTGTTGGGACTCGGTAGCAGCCTTAATAAGACGCGCGATCGCGTTGGTGATTGCCATCGCGGCGGCAAGGATGGAGTCGTGAACTTGCAGATCCACAGCGCTGAAGCGGGACAAATCCCGAGGACGCACCATGAGCTCTTGGAGGCGGTGAGTGGCAGCTTCGATGGCTTGAGCCGCACTCAACATCTCCTGCTCGACGATGTCGCCAATGTTACCGTTTGCACGGGCTAAAGCGCCGGCACTGGCGCCTTTCGGAATAAGAGCGTCAACGCTGTCAGAGAGTTTGGCGAGAGCTCCGCGCATTTCTGCGTTGTTACGCATGACGATCTCCTTTTTTTGAGTTGACGACTTCAAAAGATCGAGTTTATATGATTGCAAATTCAAGAAGAACCGCAGGCCAACGTCTCCAGCAGTCTTAGCGACTGCAATTATCCTGTCAGAAACATCATCGTTATCAGCCAGACGGCTGACCCCTTTCGTGTTGATCAGGACGTCTGCGAGCGATTGAGCGAATTCGTTTGCGCCCTTGATGACTTCGACGTGATCGCCACCAACTTCTCCTCCAATATACATGTTGAAGATCATCGCAAATTCGGTTGCATCATTGACTGCCTTCTCCACCATGGACAAGGTGTACTCAGGTGTGGAGTTGAGATTTCCTGCCTGGGTCGGCGACTCCAACTCATAGATAGAGTCATCGACCTTTTGTACGCATGCCTGCAAAATGGAATCTGAATGTTACGTGTCAGACCAGTTCAAAACACATCATGAAAGCCAAACGAACCGATTATTTGATTGAGTTTCTTCCTATTATCGAGAATTAAAGTGTCGATCTGAGCATTGGTGGTTTCTTCCGAAATGCCTTGATTCTAAAATCCGCCATCAGAAAAGTAACAGTGTTTACAGCCACAGGTCCGCTCACTTGCTGGGCATCGATGAGTTTTTGGATTGTACTGTCCATGCTTTCCTGTAGAATCATGATTTCCTGATCCTTTTCTTCGCGAAGGCGCTCCACGTCCCCGCCCGCGCTGTCCAATTTGGTCAGCAAGTCGTCGATCTGCAGTTGTTTGGCCTGGCATAATTCCAGTCAGCTGCATCCCTAACGAACGAATGAGGGTGAAACACATGCCCGTAATGAATCCTCCAATTCCGTTAACTGCCTGTTATATTTGCTCAAAACACTAGATACCTCGGAGCTCTTTGACCGAGATGCATCCTCAGCCCGCTCGTTGGCAAAGTTGAGCTCTCGACGGAGGCGATCCATGTCATCCTTGTGTGAAGCCTTCTGGCGATCAACGTCAAACCTAGCTCGGTCACGCTCACGAATCATGTCGGCCAACTCCAAATTCTTTGCTTTGAGGTCGCGTTCCATACGTTCCATACGGTCTACGGCTTCCTGTGCAGAATTAGCCTTCAGCTGCATCTGTTTGAATTTGGAGAGCATGTCTAGATGCTCTGTCCGCAGCTGACTGTAGAGCTTGGCAAGCGCTTCGTATTTGTTACGCCACAGAGTGACTTGATCCTGAAGTTGCTTGATTAACTCGTCCTTTGAACCCATCTGAGCATTAATGTGTGTGGTAACGCCATTAAGCTCGCCTTCCAGAGCTTTGACACGCTGCCACGAAAGTTAAGAGAAGTTAGCAGTGAAGGACAGGAACACATACTCGATCATACTGTTCTAACAAGAGTTGATCTCGTTCATACTGGCCTCTCATAGCCAGCATCTCTCTCTCGAGTTCACTAGCCTGCTGCGCAGCTTGATTATTATATTGCATCATCTGCTGCTGCATCAGTTGTTCCTGTGCCAACCTCTCGCGCTCGGCCTGCTCTTGCTGTCGTCGTGCAAACTCCGCCTGTTGTTGTGCCTCTAGCTCTTGCCTGCGATGCTCCTCAGCTTCACGTGCAGCCTGTAAAGCTTTTTGCTGGTCCTCATATTCTTTAAGCATGCGTGCTTGCTCGTTGATTTCTGCGGCATTTGGAGATGGCGCAGCTGGGGGAGGCGTCTTCATAGCGGTCCTGGGACGTGCGGGAAGACTTGGTGCATCCCCAGAGTCCATCAGATTAGGCGGGTCCTGCATTTCATCTTCAGCATGCTGCTTGAGTTAGGCCGAAGAAAACGCACCGCTCCCAGTTTAGGGACGTTGATGAGGCCGGTCAAATACTTTAGATTCGAGCATTCATAATAGAATTTGCGGAGATTGTAGTGCTGAGCAACAAAGCGTTCTCGTAATGGCTCCAGCGCCTCAATGTCGTTCGTCCCTGTGCAGCAAATTCAAATTTCAACAGGATGGTTAGCTACCATGAAGCTGATGACGTACTCCGATGCATCGCTCTCAGCATACTCGTGATGAATCGGTAAATTCCCCAACTCTCCTTCACGAGAGGAACTAATGAAGAGATTCGGCACTCATTATTAGCAGAGTGACGAAAATGAGCAAAAATAATTTTCTGAAAGGATTCGATCTGGTCTTGTAGACCCATGAGATCGGAGATGGTCTCGTAGCTATCAAATAAGCATCAGTATGGGATTCCTATGATGATCAGCAGCAGCGACGTACCCCTCATTAGGATCGTCAATACCTTTGAGCGAAATATATTCCTCGTACTCAAATAAACCGTTGAATTCCGGTCGTAGGCGATGGAATCGGAGTTTGGCCAGAATGAATTGAACATAAACACGGATCAAAGGTCCGTATCCTTTGGGTCATATTATGAAAGACATTTACGTCCAAGACGACGTCACATACCTCGCGCACCCTCTGTTCCGACTGTTCTTGAACAAGTCTCGAGCCAAGATGTCTGACCCTGCGCTTCTTTGATAGTCTACATCGGAGCTTCACATCAGATTTCTCTGAGGCGCATTTATACAGTGCGATACATACCACAGGGTGACCTTCTTGCAGCACTTTGTGAACAGTAATGAGAGCCTTGAATGTCTGAACTTCGTCCACGAAGATAGGCTGGACCCTAAGTCCGCTCCAAAATGATACAGAACTATGATAATCCCATGTATACACAATACATTCTGCTCGCGAGTTAATGAGAAGATCGAATGATACACAAGGGTTGCGACGCACTTCGGACATGTTTCTGTTTCGGAGCGCTCTCTTCAGGACTGGTAGCCTTCTTGATATTTACTGCGAGCTCTTGCTCTGCCTTATCTTTGTCCACGGGTCGGGTTGGGTAGTGCATCTCATCTTCATCAAACCCGCCTCCGCCGCCGCGCGATCTTTGACTTCCGAACCTGATTTCCAAAAGAGCCAATCAGCTAAAGAAGCACGGTAGACAGTATTTAATACTGACATAGCCGTTGACATTAAGGTCCTGAGGAGGCCAAGTTGTTGTAGAAGGCTGCGAGTTTGGCTGCGAAGCGGTGCGATCGGCAGCTGAAGCCGTGGAAGACAAGTGGCTTCAACCTTGCATACTAGTATAAACTACTGGCATGTCCTCCCTTTTCTCGACGCTCAAACGACAACCCTTATTATCGAGACAATATCGGCAGCTGCTGCTACGACGGTATGCCCATACAGAAGCGAATGGATCTTTGGAGACAAGCTACAAAGCAAGGCGAGACACCTGGTTCAATTCCACAATACTCCTACTGGGTTTCATGCCAATCTTCACGTTTGCCCTGGGAACCTGGCAGCTCCAGCGCCTTCAGTGGAAAGTTAATCTCATTGATGAACTGCAGGAGAAGCTCGAGCGCGAACCCATAAGTCTGCCGCGACATGTGAAGTCTGGTCTTTTTCTTTCTTTCTTCTGCTACAGGTTCTAATTACAAATGCAGTCTATCAGTCATCCCAAATTTCATATTCCGAAAAGTCTTCCTCAGAGGAAAATGGGACCATGAGCACTCAATGCTTCTGGGTCCCCGCGTTCGGGACGGTCTGCATGGCTACCATGTAGTTACACCCCTTGTACGACCGGACGGCTCGACAGTGCTAGTCGATCGGGGATTCGTCACAAAAGATTCTATTGAAAAGGGCATGTCCCGACAAGAGACTGGGGAGGTTGAAATCTTTGGGATGCTCCGAACATCTCAAGCGCGGAACGTTTTCACGCCGGACAATCATCCCGATAAAGGCCAGTGGTATTGGACGGATGTTACCGCCATGTCTGAATTTGCTGGTGGAGATCGAGCGGGTGTGCAGCCCGTTTTAATTGAACAGATATTTGGTGCGTGCAAATAGCGCTTATTCGCCGCAGGCAATTGATAATTTGCTATTCTCAGAGGGCTACGCGGGAGAAGCAGGGACACGGTTATCACAGGGCATACCTCTTGGTCGAGAAGCAACGGTCGATGTACGGAATGCTCATCTGTCGTATGTAATTACATGGTGAGTGCGAGCGTCTCCTTCCATCAACATGGCTGACGGGAATCCCGCTAGGTACTCTTTGTCAGCGTTTACTGCGGTCATGTTGGTCCGCCTTGTGCTAAAGCGCCGACGACTCGCAGCCGGCCGACCAATGCCACGATAGCACACCATCCCCTTTGCGACCGCTCCAAGTACTACCACATTCAGTAATATTACGATCACGCCTTTTGCTCATTGGACTCCTGTTTTGCTCTTGTTCGATCGCACGGGAGACAACATCTGCGGCTTGAGACCCTTAACCATGGTCTGCTAGAATTGACTCCTAAGCGATTTTGTCGAGTTGCCGCTTTGATGTCCCGTGCAAGCTTTGTGGCCTAAAGACTTGACAAAGAGGACAATGTATAAAAGATGCAGGCCATCTATCTCCAATATCAACTCTTCTGCTTCGCAGACCTTGTTAGTCGACAGCAACCCCTGCTCGAGATGGTTCCTCTCAACTTCTATGTTCAGCCTAAAAGACCGACTAGATACGTTCCTCGATCGACCTCGGAGGGCGTATCAGGCGCACCCAGACGATTTGAAGTTCCGCCAATGAGTGTCCCACCAATGAGTGTTCCCCCGTCTACTCCGCAGAGGTATCCAGACCCACCCTCGAAGGGTATGTTCTTTTTCGACGACCAGCACAAAAAATGGAGGGAGCAAGGTTTGTCCCCTTGTCTTTCTAACGTTCCTCCCAAGTCAATGGCTATTCCAGAAGCTAAGATTCGACAAGCTGCCGAACGTGCTTGGATGCCTCAGATAGGCGCTCGAGGTGGCACAGCCGCTCGTCCTAGGACATCACCTGGTCCTATGCCACTAGGTCCGAGTAGTGGCGCTCATCCCCTCACCAGCCCGCCTTCTTCAAGACTCCCGGAATCCATTCCGAAGCCTGGAATGGATAGTGAGACGGCGGCGCCTCGTCACGAACAACACATGTCGAAAAGTGGGTCCTCTAGCCAACTCTTCCTTGTCAATCTGCCTAAAGTGCGTGAGTTTTAGGGCCGTCCTCCCCGTCGCACCCTGTGAGAGAGTATAAAAACACACGTAGTTACTCGACGCCAATGGTGCATGTCAACCGTGATCTGAATGGGCCACCACAAGCCTCATCGCCTTATTCGTATCCTTCTTCCAGTCAGACCCAACAGACAAACTATACCTCTCCACATCCGCAGACTCCACTCCCCTGGAGTGGTGCGCCAGCATCATCCAAGAGATATTCCACGTGTCCTCCATCTTTCGACCTTAATAGCAATGTCTCACAGCAATCATTTCATTCCACAGCGTCCCCTTTCTCGTCGAGCCAGAAACGGGGCTAGGGTTCGGAGATTTGACCCGCTGCAACCCCTTATTCTTATGGGCCTTTGGTTGATGAGAAGCAGAGACGGTTCAGTAAGAGCGAACCGTCAGGACCCAGACGCCAGTCAAAGGGTTCCGGTATATTTACCGGGAGGAATTAAAAAAGGGCCCCACCATGACTAGATATTATGTCTTACTTTCAATAGAATGCGTTTTCGGAAGCTCCGAACGGTTGCTGCGTGATTAATTATTATTATTATTAGTATTCCTTCTAAGTAGTACGAGGGTGGTCATGTGATGTGTGGTTCGCTATCACCGAATTGGCGGACACCTAACAGCCTTCTGGCTCTGATCTGAAAGAACCGACCAGCTGGACCGAAACCAATTCCAAGTCTTCCCGGAGGGCAATTGAGCACTCGCCATAGAATTATCGTCCCCAGTCCCAATTTGGTTACGAGGCTGCGACTCAGTTCTTTGCTCCTACTTAGCATGCTCAATCACCCCGCCATGCGTAGTTTGCCGCTAAGAATCTGAGTATATGACGGAATCAAATGCGGTAGCAGGCTCTTCAAGCGGTCATCCCACCCCGGCTTCTGGCTCACGCTCAAGAATTCATTTCTCAGATGATCAGGGTTCCTCAGGACCCGATCGACCTCCTCGCCCTGAGGGAGGCGCTCCACTTCCACGTAAACCTACCCAAGCATCCAAAGGCGGTACAGCTTCTTCCAAGCTTGGTAACGACGGACGTAGACGTGTACGTTCACTCGGTGCGAAGAGCCTACTCTCAGACACTTCTCTCTTTGGAACGTTTCCTGCCAAGAGGAGTATGGACATATCACGAGTGCAGAGTGTTGAGAATGTCCCATTTGGAATTGGCCTTGACCCTGCTGTGGATGTGTTTGGGCCCGGTGCTTTGTCTGATGAGTACGATCTTTGTGAGTCATCTCAAGCACACCGTGTCGCTCGTTCATTTGGCTTATGGCATTCCGTCACCCGTGTAGCTAATGAGGGCAAGTTGCATGATAAGGTTGACTGCAGAATATCCCTTTGACCGCATACACACGCAGATCCCAAAATTCTTAAAGATGTCCAACATGCGTTGAAGCTCAAAGCTCGACGTGAAGCTCGATTACAAGGGCTCACACCGAGCTCTCCCCCGAAGGAGATGCCACCCCGACCCTCTATTTCTTCGGATCCCTCAGGACCCTCGCCTGGCCAAATTGTCTTCCCAAGTACGGTGTTAAAGTCCCACGTAACTTCATCTACAATGAACACGAGCAAAAGTTCTGAGATAGACTTCAGTCCCTCTACGGGAATTACAGCACTACACCCCGTGCCATTGTCGTCAAATGGTGGTGCGACCCTTGATTGGACGGGGTCATCGTCTGACGAGGAAAGACATGATAGAAAATGGACGTTATCGATTACCAGAGCAAAGTCAAAGGATAAGTTCCCTCTCGCAAGTAAAGCTATTGTGGAGAAACAGGATTCCATATTTACAGGTACAAGCTTTCAATGTAGGCATTCAGTCATCACACAGCTAACACCTTTATTGTATCAGACAAAATTGCCAGAATCAAAGCGGAAGCTAAACCTCACACTCTCCGTAAAGCAGCAATCACAAGTGAACAACTGCAGAGACGGTACGATCTTGTGTACAAATCCCTTACGGGTCCTGCACGTGCCCGTATCAACCCTGCTAGTGCTGTTCGTTGGTATGCAGCTTCGGGATCGGACCTACAGGCATCGTTGGACGATGCAGAGCCGCTTACATGGCTTAAACACCTTCTAGACAAACGAGGACGCAAGTCCATGACTCGTTTGCCTTGGCACCTGACAGCGTTGATCGTAGAGGAATATGTTAGATCGCAAATTCGTCCTGAAACGATGGAGACAATCCCAGAAGATGCCACCGCTGTGTCTACATCCCAACCACAGAGCCCAATGTCCACACCCTATCTCATTCGTCCCCGACCTTCGCCGCATAATTCTTTCAGCCCTTCAATATCTAGAGGACTTCTGTACGAGGGTCATGTATCTTTCGAACCTTACATAGAATCAACGCGCGCCTCTTTGGAGGGTGAATCTCGCCGAAGTGGAGATGGAAACCTCAGGGCATGGAGACATTCCTTGCCCGGGGTTGTTGACTCTCCGCATAGCTCGCTGTATAGCAGTAACCAGAGCGTCTCCTCCAATATCAACAACCGCCCTGAAATGAATCGCTTGACAAGCCACATACGCCGCCAACCATGGGGTAGCGATGATGGTTCTTCGTCCGCTCACAACTCGCTGTCGGAGGATATGAGTCGTTCGGACGATGGAGATCCCAAACGTAGAACTCGACGTAATCCTCGTCCGCCGAATCTAGCCTTTAACCCTGTCGTCAAGTCAGACAATGATGCTGTGCGCTCTCATCCACTCTCGGAGGCGGGTAATAATCTCGACGCGAACATCGATGCTCCGTTGACTGTAAAGGCACGGCTCGCGACTTTGTCCGATGATGGAGAGCCGACAGCTATGATGCGCGCCGATTCTAAAGCACAAACACACGCTGAACCTCCTGCGTCTGCCACTACTCCGCGCGCCCTGCCCCTCCGTAAAGGTGTACGCATGTCGTTACCTTCAGCCAGGATTCTGGAGGAAGAGCAGAACCGACATCGCCACCAAGACGAAGCAGATGAGGAAAAGGAACGGTACGACTATGAACTCAAGGCTCAGTGTGTTTTTTCCTGTTATCCTCAGATCCCGATGCTCATAATTTATTGTAGACTGCTTGATGATGCAATGTCTCGGAATCAAAGAATTCGGCAGGCGCTACAGCGTGTTGCCGCTGGTGTCCGAGAATACGATCTTCTCCGAACAAACCTCATGAAGTCACTCGGCGTGCCGCATAGGAGTATCCCGACCGAGCTATTGGATGCATTTAGCCACGACCCTGCCGCTGTAACAGGTGCCACGCGGAGATGGAGAGGATGGAGAGCAGTTGAAGATATCCACAACCGCATTACACGACAACGCGAGACATTCAGAGTATTTCTCTCCATGTCTCAGGACAGGTTTTCTCCACCAGATAGCGTATTTGATGGACCGATCGCTACTTTGTCACAGACCTTGGAAACCTTAGAAGCTCACAGGGAAGCCAGCATGGCTAAAGCTCGGGAGGTTACTGGGCTTTTGACGAGCGTGAAAGGCATCCATGCATCTGTCAAGACGGAATATAATGACACGCTTTCGCACACTTCTGTTGTATACCCTGAAGTGCGTTTTTATCATTAAAAGGCTTTGTCAATTGACTGACGTTTTTTGCAGCTGTCCCAAATCGTAGCACTGGAAGAAAGCTACAAGGACCAATCCCGACAGCTTTGGGAATTTGGCATGGATACTCTAACTTTCATATTGGACACTGTCACTCCTTTCTGGAGGAATTACGGGAAGACGATTGGCGAAGATGTCCGAGATTTCCTTATCATCCCGTTATACCGGAACGAGTTCACTGGCGAAGCCAAACGATACCCAATCCGAACGTTACCTAAACGATCATACCGCCACCTGCTGGGTCTCTTGTTATTTTTTGTCGTCGCCGTGGGCGTTACCATGCTTCAAGGTCGCGCCACCATATCTTTTCTCTCTTACTACAAGTTACCTTGGACCGCTTTGAACGGTTTTCGTTGGGCCGTGATGCCATTTTTCTGGATTGCTGCTCTTATTCAGACTTGCGCTGTTTTGATCGAATTTTGCATTGTTTTTGCTCAGCTCGCAGTCGTTGCTTGGTGGACTGGTTGGTTATTAAACATATGTGCATAATAGAGCACGCGTACAGTTTTTATACAGATGGCTTGTAAACTTCGTGAATCCTCATATCATAACCAGGTGCAAATATACTACTTGGATTTCTTTTTCTTTGAGGATGATGGCTGCTGTACCTGAATGGGATGGCTTGAAGAACTGGCGGCGGGCGTTTCATTGACGGACAATTTCTTACGTTTTGAAACTGTTGGAGCCGTCAGCGGTTGCTGTGGTTCTGCGGGTTGGCTCGAATTGATCGCAGGTTGGGGGCTGATCGCAGGTTGGGGGTTGATCGCAGGCTGAAGGTTGATCAGAGGCTGAGGAGTGTACTGCCAGTGAAGGAGGGTCTATCAGGAAGGTCCTATGTTTGAACTACTGCGAACAACATCACCTGTCCTGAATTCGGACCTGCCCAAAATTTGTGCATGAAAGTACCGCCATTTTGTGGCGTTCCGGGGTATGTTTGCGGCTCAGGCCCTGCACATGGTCGACAATAACCTAAAAATCCATCAAGTCAATGGCAACAACAGAGGTGATCTTGGTGAGCACTCACGACCACCCATGATAAGCGGTACGTCAGTCTGTCCACACGCAACACAAGCTATCTTTGGCAAGGCAAGTACTGCCTTGCTTTGCCTTTTCCTCTTGGGCTGAAGTGCCCCTACTGAAGAAGTGGGTGTATCCATCGCGTGTTTTGCCGCCACTGGCTTTGGAGCGGCTGGCTTGCGGGCTCGTTTTGGCTTTGTGGTGTCAGCTTGTGTGGGTCGGATTGATTTCATAGTATATGGAGGCATCGCAGACTGTGATAGATCAAAGAGTGACCCAAGGTAAAGTATGTAAATGACTTACATTCTGAATTTGTGACAGAAGTGCGCCTTCTGGCAGCTGGTGTGCTAGATAAACTTTATCTGGTTCTTTTTCGAGCTAACAGGAAATATTTGGTACGAGACAGAAAAGCAACAGAACTCCCAAACCTTACCAGATGTTCGAAAGCTTTTCGAGTGATATCCATTTTCTCCTGCGCACCGGCCCAGCGTGACACGCAACTCCAAATATCCGAAGAAGCCTTCACAAAACGGAACGTCACCAATTCCTGAGGGACATCTTCCGCAGTTGTGTCGGTCATCTCCTTCTCTGAACCTGGCAGGGGCGATCTTGCGAATGGAACCCCCGCAGTAAGCAGGATATCATCCGCCGACGCGCCTCCTGGTATAGACTCAATGATAACAGGGGCACGGGGGAGGATCCAACGGTCAAAGGGATTTTCCGCAAACTCGAGAACGAGATCAAAGTCTTTGGAGGGTGCAAAGGCTGGGTGTAACGTAGGTCCTTTCGGAGCAGAGATACAAGTTGGAGATTGAGATGGCGGGGCCAGTGCAGGAGTTGACCGTTTCGAAGTAGCGTCTGGTTGCGGTGTACCTGAGGCTGAGGCGGTTCCAGGTGTATCAGACATGGTTTCAAAACTAGCTAACGATTGGATTAGTAGACCGAGCGTCTTTAGCTGCTCAGGTGTAGCTTTCCCTGATGCTGCCTGCTGAAGCAGATTCGCAAGCGTAGGATTAGAAGTAGCGGCAGCATTTACTTGGGATATCAGCGCAGAAGTGATGGACACCGAAGAGTCTAGAGAAGACAATAATGGTGCCGATGATTTCTGCGATGCAGCTGCGTCTGCAGGCGCTGGCGGGGTAGCTACTTGAGATGCCGAAAGAGGTTCCGATTGACGCTGACTATATGGCGTGTAAGATACCGCACCATATGGAGTGGTAGTTTGCCAAGAGCTGGTTTGGCCAGGTGTCGGAGGTTGATATATGTACATTGGCTTGGAGGCAGGAGGTTGCAAATATTGATAGTGCACTTCGAAAATGACAGTATTAGGGAATGTGTGAGGACCAATTTCGATTTCACATTTCCCTCTATTGTGAATGGTATGTGGAGGAGGCACGACTTGCGCTGGCTTGCCACCACGAGACTTGCTGGAGAACTTTGGAAAGGTTGAAGTTAACCATTTTTCCCTTGCTATATAAGCAGCGATAATTTGTGAAACAAAGAAAAAATAAGAAAAATAATCCTGACCCACACTGTCTCAATGACTGCAATATTACTAGGCTTAAGGGATATGAGAAATAGCGAATTCCAAAATTTTGACATGCCCCACCTATCAGCGACAGACTTTAATTCAGATTCTTCATCTGCATCGTTGCTTTCATCGTCGTCGTTATCTAGCTCCCAGTAAGGTCTGCTTCCGAGAGACCATTCGATTCCGAAGGTGCGCAGGCTCAGCATCCAGATCTGCTAGTGGTTGGAGTTGAGGGTATTTTGAAATACTACTTTAATTATTGCTTATTATTTACAACTGTTTACCAAAGCCTTCCAGGCCACATTAGGAATCTCTTACTAGTACTAGTACGAAATTTCATCCGCTGACATTCACCTGCTACTAGGTTTTCTGTACCATGTCCACCCGCGTCCGTACGTACTTGAATGTATCTGTAATGCCCTACTCTCACTACCTCTCCATCACAGAAAAAGGTGGTCCAATATTCAGGCCGGTCGCCGCGAAGCCGAGGGGATCGCTAATGGGGAATACGTCGAGACAGTCATCTGTCGCAGCTGATCATCGAGGCTTCCAAATGGCTGTAGCAAGTTCATCTGTTCCACCTATACCACAGTTGACTAGTGCCGTAACCCCACCAGCTCCTATCGAAAACTCTCAGCTCCATTCTACCAACCTCACATTTAATCCAGTTTTATTGGGTCCTTCTCCTGTTCATTATCATAGTTCTGCGTTCGAACAGCCGAATTCTAATGAGGGGGATGATTCTGGATACTCGGAACACCCTCAGGGATTGGATGTACCTGGCTTGCCGAGGTTGGCCATCGTGAATGATAGTGTTGTAAAGGTTGCACCACCACGACGGAAATCTGGGCGGAAGAAGAGGGCCACAATAGGAGAGGGTGAATCGGTGTCTGACGGTGGTGAGGATGCAGCCCAGTCTGAAACTGGGAAGAGCACACGTCCGAGGAAGTCTCAAAACGTCGAGGAAGTTTCCACCGTTGGCGCGGAAATACAGTCAACTAATACAGTTGCAAATGGGGTGCATGATGAGCCAACAATTGTTTCGGGGAAGCCATCAGGTACCAAGCGCAAACGCCGCTCGTCCAGTGACCCTCGCAAACCTCGCAAATCGCGAGGACCGTCTCATCCCCCCTTCAATCCAGATGCAGACCCAGGCGAAGAATTGGATCCCACTGTCGTAACCATGGCAACTTTATGCAGCGATACAGGCCAAGGACGTATTAGCAGCAAGGCTGTCCAGATCCAAAACAATCATATAGCTTGGAAGGCATCGAACAGGGAGAAGAGGGCGCGGATGAAGATGCTTATGGAGAATAAGAAATATGGCAAGAAGGATGGTGCTGAAGAGGCGGTTTCTGATGCACAGGTTACCAATGCGGCGCCTGCGGAGACTTCTGTGTCCGGAAATGCAGGTGCTGGACCGTCGAACCACTCTGCTAGTGGATCGGTACGGGCTTCGTCTGCAGGACCAGTTCCTGAGGACGAAACCGGCCAAGGATTCGATTACTCACAGTCGATGTCTACCAGCCGGTTCAACGTCCAGATACGAATTGGACCCAACGGGGAAACCATTATCGACGAAGAATCGCTCTTTGTGGATCGGGTTGACGAGAACGAGACTGTAAACTATACGCACGTCGAGGAGTCAGATACGACCAAATTTGTAAATTCCTCTACATATGGGAGAAAATTCCGTGGATCTCGGTGGAGCGGCGAAGAGACTGAACTTTTCTTCGATGTGAGTCTGCTGTTTTACTGTTGGACATTTTTATAACATGATGCACAGGCACTCTCTCAATTTGGCGAGAACTACGAACTAATTTCTTATGTTCTTCCTGGTCGCGATCGGAAAGCTTGCAAGAATAAATTTAAAGCCGAAGACCGAAAGAACCCTAACCGCATAACTTATAGTCTCAATAACCGCATTCCATATGGTGAGAATGCTGATTCTGCTCATGGTTCTTGATGTATTGATCTCTGACTTTTGTTAGATATGCAAACGCTGTCGCGTATGACGGGGAAGGACTTTTCAGGGCCTACCCCTGAGATACATGCGCCTACCGTACTTTCGCTGGCCGAAAGTGATAAACCGGAGGGCGACGAACAGTTGGAGAATACCAGGAAAACGAGTACCACTCCCGGTTTGGCCAGTGACGGCGTTGAGGTTCTGGGAGACGCAGCATTATTTGATAAGGATGATGATGCGTAGGTGAACCGGGTATCGCACCGAATATTGGGGTTAGCTCCGACTGCACAGCCGGGTAGGATGATGATGCACTTTTCGGTGATCGCAATATATTGTTTCGATCGCTGCGTAAATGTATATCTTTCAAGTCGCTAAGCGCTCATCCGGATATCATGATCGTAGCCGGGTGTCTATCCTAGAATGGTGATCCGTCAGTGAAGGCATTAAAATTAAAATTCTGTGATACTCGCATATGGAACAACAGATGGGGTTTGTATGATTTAGCCAACGATGTCGCGTTGACCACTGAAAGTACTGATCTCGGGTCAGAACTGAAAGGGGGCAAATAATATTAATGACCCCGTGACCGTGACTGTCTCTCTGGGAGGTTTAACTTCTTGAAGTTCAAACTACTACTAGCTAGTTGCTACAAGCTTGCATCTGCGCTTTCGTCGTCGTCGCGAATAAATTACGCATACCATTTGTTTCTAATATGCCTCCTCGTCGTGCTCCTTCCCAAAGCATTCCTCCACCCTCAAGGCCTTCCAGTCCCATCGCAGGAGACGACGAGGTAAGTTTTTGCGCCTTCGTTCTTGGGCGAAATGTCGGTTGAAACAGGGCTCGTCGTAGACTCCATTTTTTGATAATGTCGACGAGCTCCAGCAACATGTGCGTGATTTTTCAGTGGCTATATATGCGCATATATTCTGTGTCCTGATGTCATCAAGGGCATAAATGTTCAAGACATTCTTAAACTCAAGGTACGAGCTCCTTCAATTCATTGAGTCAGAGGTGTTTATGTTTGTGTCAGAGCGCTGCTATAAATACGGTGTCTGGTGTCAATATGACGACTCGTCGACAAATGCTGAAGATCAAGGTATGCGTCATAAGAACTTATCACAGCGTTCGTTTACATTATGTAAAGGGAATGTCCGAAGCTAAGGTTGATAAGATCAAGGTCCGCAAACTATATGCTCTCCGCCAGCCATCATAATCAACGCCTCTGTATTGGTTTGTCAGGAAGCGGCTCATAAGATCATTGTAAGAGTCTCCAGCTGTATATCCGTCACTTAATTACTACTGGACATCTCGACATCAGGGCTCCTCATTTGCGACTGGTATTGAAGTTCAGGATAGGCGTAAACGTGTTCTCTGCATTAGCACCGGGAGTAAATCTGTTGATGCGGTCCTTGGAGGTACGTATCACTGCATACGGTCGACCTCCAAATAAGGCCTCATCTAGCCTTCTTTGTCAGGCGGTATTATGTCTCAGTCTATCTCAGAAGGTATGCATATATCTGGCTATTGTGTTGATTGCCAGCTTATGTGTTCGTACCGTCAGTGTATGGCGAATTCCGCACTGGCAAGACGCAGCTTGCCCATACAATGAGTGTCGTCGCCCAACTTCCTCCTGAACTCGGAGGTGCATCTGGAAAGGTACATATGTTCTGTTTATTTGCTCTTACTCCAGTTGCTAAAGTACTATTGCTGCTCTAGGTTGCGTACATCGACACTGAAGGTATTGCTCTTGTGTTCTATTCCTCGCATATATATGACCACGCTGACCGAGTAACCCCAGGAACTTTCCGGCCGGATCGCATCAGGTCGATTGCTGACAGATTCGGTGTCGACGGAAACATGGCCCTTGAAAACATCTTATATGGTACGCATTCTTTCTTGTCTCGTCTCCATTAGGCGATCGTCAACTTGTCTCTAGCTCGTGCATTCAACAGCGAACACCAAGCACGTCTCTATTATACTCTTTTCGCCACTTGCACTAAAACCTTGAAAGATGGAACTTATCAACGAATGCTCGATGCGCTTTGCCGAAGACAAGGATTTCAGGCTTCTAGTGAGACCTTATGGACTCTTTCTGCTCTAAATCTCATCAGGTTAAATAGATCGTAGATAGTATCATGGCTCTCTTTCGCGTGGATTTTTCGGGAAGAGGAGAGCTCAGCGAGAGGCAGCAGAAGGTTCGAAAGCCGTATCATTTCGCATCCCAGTGTAGTACTCATCTTCGGGAGGCTAGCTCGCGCAGGTACTTTCGAAGCTCACAAAGCTCTCGGAGGAATACAACGTGCTGATCTTTTCCTCTATTCTCTCCCCGAGCTGACGGATTTCTTCGTCTAGGTTGCGGTCCTCATCACCAATCAAGTCCAATGTATGTACTTGCGGTCACTCGCAATAAATTTCACCATTCTTACCCACTATTTTTAGCCGATCCCGGTGCTACGATGACTTTTGTCGCTGGAGGCGCCCTAAAGCCAATTGGAGGCCATATCCTTTCCCATTCTTCAGCAACTAGGATGTTCCTTCGTAAAGGTAAGCTGTCCGAAAATGCTCGAGGACCGTGGACTATGCCGAGTATCCCATGGTCGACTGTGCTTCTGAAACTTCGAATGAGGACCACATACCGACTGTTTCGCATTGCTGACACACTGCTCTGTCCCTTATTCTCCGTATAACATTATCATTGATAGGCCGGGCCGAGGAACGAGTCGCCAAACTGGTGGACAGTCCAGACAAACCCGAAAGCGAAGCGTCTTACAAGCTCGATGAAGGAGGTTGGGCCGATGTCTGAAGTCTGATAGAAGCTGGAACAAGCTGGAACTGGATTCTTACCTCCACACGGACCTTCTCGCACTTGCTGCTGATACAAATTTTCTTGAGATGCTCGCATGGAAGCTGGGCCGCACTGGACGTTTCTGACTTAATTGAACTACTCTGCTTCTGCTTTCCTTGTCTGTGTTTCATATCACTAGTGGCTTCCCCCTTGTACTCGCAATTTTGGCTGTTTGGTGCTACTTAGAAGCCACCGTAAAGCTGACTAGAATGTGTCATCTTCCGCGTCCAAGTTTTTCCGTAAACTCCGAATAGGCGTACCTAGTCAACGAAGCTAACTTTTTTTTGTTGAAATTTTTACTTTGCAAAGCATTCAGAAACGGTTGTTTCTATGGCAACGATCTTCCTTGCTAATTCTTTTTAGCTCATGGAACAAAAAAATAGTATCTGTGGCTTTTCGAGTTCAACATTCAATCTCCGCGGCATTGCTGATGGATATTAAGTGGCTCGAACCACTATCCCACCGTCTCACCATCCTAGTACATGCGAAGCCGGACTGATGCACACATTCACCTACCAGTAATCCACCTTGGAATCAGTACTAGTCCGGTCCGGTTAGCTTAGCAGTGCTGTATAGGCGCTCGTCGCGGGATGCTGGAGTGACCCAAGAATATTGTTGCTCGCACGATTCGTTATCGCACACAAGGCCAGGTATAGCATTGAACAGCATCAACTGACATATTCGAGTAGCTGTATTGTTTCACTTGTCGAGATGGTCCCGTCCACCAGCCACCTCACAGCAACGGCATGCGATTGTCCTCATCAAACGTGCATTGTCGATTTTAGGATAGCTGCGATGCTCAGTTACCTTTGCGGGAGCCTGGGTAAGCGTTGCTTTCATTTCGGAAGCCCCGAAAGATTTGCAACATCGGCGAACGCGGCCCTAATCTAATACTTGTACAGGCCAACTGACATTCTGTCTCCTTTGTCTACATAAGCAACTTGTGTCACCGACACGTTATCGCTTACGCCTCTCACACCAGACCAGAGCCCTTCTGTATCTTGACTTCGAGATGCCGCTACACAGCTATTTGAAAGACGGATCTTGAAAACTAGTTGGTATACCGTTCGTAGTGCGCTTGAGGCCTGCTTATTGTATGCTGTCGATCAAAGGATAAACGTTCGACATTGCGACCATACCTCCAGCATCGCATTCTGTCTCTGACAGTCTTTTTGCTGCTGGGAATGGTTACCGGGCCAAATCCCGCAAACCACAAATATGTCCCTTGGCTGACAGGCTAGTCTTTGCAATGCTGCGTCTTCGCCGCCCTGGTTTTCCGCACTCGGTACCACTACACAACGTCTCTGGGATTCTTGCACGGCTCTCAACTTCGCCAAGACCCTTCCGAGCGACGTCATTGAGGCCTTTTTGCGTCAAACCAAATACGCGATTTGTATGAAACACTATTACCCGCTGTCTATCATGGTGGAACCAACATCCGGTCGAGTCAGCATGACTACAACAAGTTCTCCGAGTTTGCTGTATGCCTGCCTCTTTCACAGTGAACGGGTAATCATCTATGTTGTTGATTGTATTTATCGCTGCCCTCCGCCTACTGGTATCGGCCCGCGTACCTTATGTGAGTGCTGGATGAAACGCAACTTTTGAATTACTCGTTTCCTTTTCAGCTTCGTTGCACGGCTATAGCAACCCTCTTCTGAGTAATTGGCTAACCTCCTGGCGACAACCAGGCTAAATTTTCAACCCGATTTCTTCCCGCTTTCATGGGCTGTCCCATCCTGTGTCCTTGTCTGTTCTGTATCTACTCTGACCTTGGTGTCGCCGGTTAACGGACGCGTTCGTATATCGATTCGATCTCGGAGTTTGATAGCGGAGCGGGTGCATCGAACTGTGCAAGGACAAATTCCCATCGGTTCTCTATCTCGGCATTATTTTCCTCCGCCCATTGCTTGCGGACCCTCCTGCCGACCTGGATTGCATCAAAGCCATCCACAAGGTGTACTTGTCTTCCATGTATAAATGTATAAAGTTGGGCCCTCGAGCTGATTCCATCCATCATTCACATCCCCACGTCGTTGACAACTTGAAAATCTCTCTTCACAATCGCCTTTACCTTCTGCTTATCACTAATCATAATGGCTCAACGTGAGTTCTCGAGTAGCCAATGTTCAGCATATCTCTGACCCGGTTTTTACTAGATTCTAAAATGCATCTCAACAACTGGTTGCAGAGCCGCTATGGGCACACTAATCGTGTGACTTACGAGCTCATACATTATGGGTCAGAGGACTCAGGTTATTGGATGACGATTGCCTACTGTACGGATTTTTCTACTATCAACTTTCAGTTATCCCGCTCTGACCTTGCTTCTGTCGAGTAGTCGATAACGTCGAATATGGCCGAGGCACGGGGCGTACGAAAACTGAGGCGACAGATAATGCTGCAGAGCAGGTTTTGAACGCCCTACGTGGCTAAAGTATGTTTTTGCGATGTGCCGCTGACTTCTGTCCATTGGAGTTACTGTCGTCGTGTTTTTCTGTTACCTTGTTACGATTCTTTTGATTCTACAAGTTCAGCTACAAGTCGTCTATTGTTTCGTTATTTTTCCGATAATCCATGGACAGTACTTTTACCTGAAAGCCAATCATCACCTATAAAAATACTCTGGTTGGAACTACATCTGAAGTAGCAGTGCTCAGTGATCTGATCGTGTCCCAACTTGACTCCAACTTCCGCCACTTCTTACTAATCGCCTCCGGTCTTATGTACACACGGCAGACAATGTCGGATTTACATATTGCAAATCCTTTTACAATTCTGTCGTAATGTTATCATTTGGGAGAGGATTTGCGATGGTGGCAAATTCTTTTGCAAACCTTAAATATGTCAATTCTTTTGTTCTACGTGCAAATTGTTTGGGAAAAACTTAGAATATGATAGGCACACAAATTCATAGGCCCCGCCATACAATAACATTTGTGCCTTCAGAATTTTGCGATTGACTTAGTAATTGTTACAAATCTGTTAATAAATTTCAAATATGGTAATCTATTTGGGAAAATAGCAAATTCGTCTAAACGATGACATTACGATAGGATTTTGAATGAGTTTGGGATAAGTGTAAATTTGACACCTTGTAATCTCATATGTGCACGTCCCTTGGTTGGCATGACAAATATGCCTTATTAGGTAACAGACCTGCCAGAAACAGTCGGAGTTGTATCCTCCGATCAAAGTTGGAAAAATATCTCTTTATAATGGAGAATTATTAACCCGGTGACTGTAATCGTCAGGCTCGTCTAATTTGTCTTTCAGAAGATGTCCGGCTTTTCGGCCGTACTATCCTTAACCATCTACCTACTCCACTCCTTCATCCTTGCCAGCCATACAGTTCCCAAGTCGTACATTTGCCATACTTAGTGCCCCTCAATTTTCTCCGAAATGTAATCCGAGTCCCATTTTTTTGGCCTATGAGTCCAATGAGCCAGCGAAACTCGCAAGAAGATTAGTAATTTATAGTTCATTTCTGGAGGTTTCTATCAAAAGGAACGCACAACCAAACAAGAGTCATCTATTGGCCTTTCCCAATAATTATGTCATAATTCTATTAATGTTTGTGCTGTATATGTATTGTGTTTGTGACGTCGGCAGACTCGGAGGTAAAACGTCGGGATCAATCATTTGGAATATGCGCAACCAAGGATAGTATGAGTGCCAACAATGAAGACTGAAAGCATTTCTGAGTAAGTACAGCTGTTGGATTTACGCTATCAACGTTGCCAGGATCCGAGTGCGAAGACCGTCCTATTTGTCTGGACTCTGACCAGAGTGCATCAATATTTCAACGTCCGTACTTCTGGAGTTACCATTGTAACGAGGCCTGATCGATGTCATGGCCGTCTGTCGCCGTTGCTGAGGACACTCCGCAAGTTTGGCTGCGGCCGCACGTTCGTTGCCCTAAGCACGAAACCATACTTATAGTTTGACTACACGGAGCATCCTAGCGGCCTCGTGGGCTAGGTTTTTCTCAGTGGATCGGCGAGTTTGAGGATATTTGGGGCCCACCTCTTAGAGAAGCCGAATACAAACGCAATTATGAGACAGACCTGCTGACCATGCACTTAATTCCCAAATTAACCTTGAGACCTTGAGAACGGCTGTATCAAAAAGTATGGCCCGGAAAAGCATTGCCGGCTCGGTAACAGCATTTCCCCAGAGGTAAAATTCACGATGGCATTGGTCACGTTTTGGTGGCTGTGGAATGGCGGATATTCCCAAATTTGGGTAATTACTATAAGTCCAGCCAACCAATTTGGCCTTATACCGCTCTACGGCGGCGCAGCTCAATGCGACGCGGGCGGTGTGAAAATTTCTTGTGGCAGAAGGCACGATCGCGTGGTAGACCGAGCTTTTCGCGACATCCGATCAGCATCCTTGGCAATCTTCCATATGGTCCACTTGATGCGAGCACGTTCGTCCTCAGCGCATAAGTACAAAGAGGTCTCTTGAAACCCGGTCGCCGTCTTAGTAGGTCGCAGAAAAAATGGTTGTCTCATTCATCCTAGCCGCATCCCTTCTTGGCGCTGTCTCCTCCACCATCGCCAGCTCCCAGCACCATTCCATCATACACACTTTCCCGAACCTCACAGCCTGCGCCTCTGAGACCTTGGAATATTCCTGCGAGAACACCACGGCCGTGAAGGATTCTTGTTGCTCGGTTGTGGGTGGTGGACTTGTGTTGCAGACGCAGTTCTGGGACACCTACACCGGCTTGGAGAAGAAGGGTCAGTTGTTGCCCAAGGATACCTGGACGATACATGGGCTGTGGCCGGACAATTGCGATGGGTAAAAATTCAGCATGCTTTGTTGCCAGCATCTGAAAATTACTTTCTGCAGTTCCTTTGACCAGTACTGTGATTTGTCGAGGCAATATGATCCCAACCCAAGCCCTGCTGTCTTGCCTGACGGTACTCATGTGCCACCGTACAAGGGGCCTTCCGTTGAAACATTTATCAACGACTTCGGACGAACTGACCTCCTCGAATACAGTACGTACCAGATGTGTCCTTTTCCAGACCACAATTATTAACAAACACCTTCAAGTGAACACTTACTGGATCAACCAGGGTGGATCAAATGAGGAATTTTGGGGACATGAGGTCAGTCGTCACCTTCGCGCATTCGTGCGAGTAACTCATGTTCACCTCAACAGTTCTCCAAGCATGCAACTTGCACATCTACATTCGACGTTGCTTGCTACGGGTCGACCTACAAAAAGCATCAAGATGTGATTAACTTCTTCGACTCTGTAATCCGCGCATATAAGTGGTACCCAACATGGGATATGCTCGCTGCGTTCGTGCTCAGCTTCCGGGCTCGTTGCTATTTCTAATGTTCGTTATACACAGAGCCGGCATCACGCCATCGAACAAAACGACATACACCCTTTCCCAATTCCAGAATGCGCTCAAAGCTCAAACCGGAGCCGTTCCATACCTGGGTTGCGCTCAAAACGGTACTGTTCTCTCCGAGGTCTGGTATTTCCACCATGTCAAAGGATCGGTAAGTAGCATATATTCATTTCTCTAATTCCCGCTATACTAATTGATGGTATGTCGCATCCAGGAGCAATATGGTCATTTCAAGACCCTCAATTCTACCACAACGTCGACTTGCACCGCGACTGGACGCATTCATTACTATGAACGTACTGCTACGTCTGAGCGCGTTGTAGGCTGAATTTATAGCAAGGTCCGAGCCATGATTATCAGTGATATGCACAGAGGAGTTTTGCATCTACTTTTCTGTCATGAATGTTGACTGATTGGGCAGAGCCGCTGTACGTGCTGTCAAAAATTTACAGTTGTAGATGAGATGAGTTTGATGTGGATGTCTGTCGTCAAGATGACCGTGAGATCTGCCCTTTTAAAAATAATAAAATAAATTGATGACGGGCATGTCGGCCTAAGTCAGATATTGAATGTTGTTGGGAACCGAGACAAAATTCTAAATCAAACCATTAAGGCGAACATGTACTCGTCACTCTTTGTCGCCCGTGATTAATCCTTTGATCCCCGATGGTGGCAGGATGGAGGAATACGGGCCATACCGACGAACATGTCCACAGGTTATTACAGCAGTGAGACCTTTGATCTGTAAACCCGTCATTCCCAGTGTTTGCTAGGTTGAAGTTGACGGGTGAACACTGAAAACCCCAAGTGGTCAACATTGTACAAGGACCTAGCAAACAAAAACAAAAAAGCCCTTGGAATTGTTGTATAAAGTCCCATTATTAATTTTATCTATTCGAAGAACGAGCTGGGGCCAATAAATATTGAGTTATGGGAGGTGGGGGGAATGAAATGTTGGTGATGGCAAGCAGCGGCTTCTCGCCGAACTGCACGCCACTCAACTTCCCGATGATCTCCCGTTCCCACTTTTCGATTAAGTGCTTCCAGAACCGCTCTTCCCTTTTATTAGCTTGTATGCCTGGCAGTATGATATTGAGCGATCGTAGGCTGTTCGAATGCGCTATGACGCATCGTGCTAGCTTGGCCCATGGCACTTTGTTGACGTCACCCCAAAAGGGATCCAAGACGAACGAAATAGTATCAAGGCAAGACAAATTTGTGCGAAACAGCATGGAAAGTAGTGGTAGAAAGCAAGGATCAACGCGAAAACTGGAAGAAGGGATAGAGACAGTGTCGATAGTGATCGATCGGAGGTTCGTATTGGTCGATAAGTCGGCAGAATCGAAGAACACGACTATATTGTTTGTATAAATATACCCCCCCTCCATGCAACAAAATCAGAAGGACTTACTTTCGTCAGCTTGATTCCCAGTGTGGGTGCCTTGAACTTCATTGTCGATGAACATCTTCACCTGGAGATGTTGTAGCAAACTCCCGAGTGTGCGCAAGAATTGGCACCCGGTAATACTACTTTCTGCACGGATAGACACGCTGGTGAGGGCAGGAAGTGGCCTTTTAGATAGCCAATCTAGAATATGCCAGCTGGCTCCGCAATGTACGCTGAGGGTATGAAGATACGGGAAGGACTGAGGATCTGGAATATTGCCAACACTTTTCCAGATAATTTCGGATAACGTGGCTGTTTCCAGCAAGGGGGTCGCAGCTAAAATGGCCAGAAGAGTGCCGCACGTAGGAATAGAAACGAAGACAATGTTCAAGACGGTGATGGTCTTGAAACCATCCAGAGATCTGGGCAAGGTATTGTGTTGCAACTTGCAGATCAATGTCAAGGAGCGCAGCGCACGAGCGTGCGGAATGCAATTCACAGGAGGGGTCCAAAATTGCAAAAAATCATTGTTCCGTGAGCCTATCCGGCCACCAACTTGGAGGTGGACAATGGAGGACGGCAAGGTGGAGTGACGGCAACACATGAGGCGTCGAAACGTGCTAGCGTTACGGAAGTTAATGGTGATTGAATGAAAGAGGTGGAATCGACTGGCGGGGAGCCAGGATTTGCAGACAAGGGCACATGTACAGAGAGCATGTTTGTCGTCGTGGAGGAAATCGATGATGATATCGGTGATTTCTGGACAAATACTATAGCTAGTTGTAGTACCCTCATGGGTTGGTGGGAGGAGAGGAATGTTGCAGCCACAGATTCTCCGGTGATGTCTTCGGGATGTGGGAGACATGATTGAGTCACGTCCTATGGCTGTGCCATCTAAGTCGCGTCTGGTCACGTGATCTGACGCGACCTTTGGTTGAACAACAGCTCGCTTACTATCTTCTTCACCTCCACGATGACGGTCTCCCTCCACCTCGATGCTCTCCGCTCCGACCCCTCCACACGTCGCTCCCTCGCCGACCTCTCCCTCACCGTCGCAAAGTCCAAGAAAATCGTCGTGGTCACCGGCGCAGGTATCTCCTGCTCCTGTGGTATCCCCGTACGTCTCCCAAAATTCCATTCCCTCTCATTTTTCTGAATATAATATATAATAGGACTTCCGTTCCTCAGACGGGCTATACGCTCTCGTCAAACAACAATACCCAGACGTAGTCCTCAAAGGCAGAGACCTCTTCGATGCCTCTCTCTTCCGCGACCCAACCTCCACCTCCGTATTCTACACTTTCATCTCAAAACTCAAACAATCCATAGACGTTGCTTCCCCATCACCCACTCACAGGTTCATAAAAACCCTAGACACGAAACATAAACTCCTCCGCTCGTATACCCAGAACATTGACGGACTCGAAGCGAGGGCTGGGTTGCTTGGGAGTGCGAGTCAGGATGCTAAGGCTACGGGGAAGGGGAAGAGCAAGATAAAGACGAAGGAGGTGAAGAATGTACAGCTGCATGGGGATATTCATCGGGTCCGGTGTACGTTCTGCTCAGCAGAGGCTCCCTGCACCGAGGTTCATTTGAAGTTGTTCAATGCGGGGTCTGCCCCGGATTGTCCAGAGTGTGTCACGCGTTGTGAGTTGCTTCCATCTTGCATAATTCACCCCAGCTAAATACATATATGTCGGGACAGCCGAAGCACGCGTAGCACGTTCAGCTCGCCCTCTCAAAATCGGTACCCTACGTCCCGCCATCGTCCTCTATGACGAACCCCATCCACTAGGGGACGACATCGGCACCATCCAAACAGCCGATATCAGTCGTAAACCAGATATGCTCATCATAATGGGCACATCGCTCAAAGTCCACGGACTCAAGAAATTAGTCAAAGACTTTGCCAAAACCGTACACGCCTCCAATGGCAGCGGTGGGAAACCGTTATCACCCAAGAACATGAATAAAAGCAAAACTTGGACTGGGAAAGTCATCTTCGTGAACCGAACTCCACCCCCCGCAGGAGAATGGTCGGATATTATCGATTATCACGTCGTAGGCGATACGGATACGTGGGTGGATAAAGTTATTGAAGATTGGAAGAAGATGAGGCCTGCTGATTGGGAAGTGCAGAAGACGCTTGATGGAGCTGATGGGGAGGACAGTCCGTTCAAGGTTGTCAAGGATGTTAAGACGAAGGGTATGTCGTTTGAGGATACTTGCTGAGTTTATACTCACGTAAATGTCGTTTCAGCTGGCAAGAAGAAACCAGAGGTCGACGTGGAGAACGTCCCACCCCCCTTAGACCCAATCCAAAAGCCGAGCCAAGCAACGCCCCCAGTGTCCCCCAGCAAACGCCGCCAAGCAGCCTCACACTACTCAGACCTCGAATGCAGCCCATCAAAGAAACGCGATATCTCAGCTGCAACCCTTGGTATCCAGAAAATGGCCATCGAAGAGAGAGGGTTATTATTCGGGAAGGATAGCACTAATAATGCCAAGACCGTTGAGGCGGGGAGTGGGAAAGTGAAGCTGAGCGCGGGTGGTCGTCGAGGTAAGGTTGTTTCAGAGGGGAGGAAGCAGAAGATGGAAATGTGGGTTGAGGTGGAGATGGTCAAGTGATCGAGTCGTTTTGCAAAGTTGCGTTGGCTTGTAAGTTATGGCAGTATATATCGTTCGAAGAGGATTGTTGAGGTAGTGCACCTCATCCCTCGATTCAATAATGTTGATACCCTTGTTGCGCAGTGATACAAGCTTTGATTTAGTGGTATTGGCAGGTGAACAAGGAAAGAATAAAATAGAAAATCAGAAAACAAATAGAACTCAGTCGCTGATCAGCTCGGACACGCTCCAGTCCTCGAAGCTCCCATCTGGGAGGTAACGTCGGATGATCAGCGGGATTTTTCGTTGGGATAGTTCTTTGATGGCGATTTGGAGAGCGTCTGTCTCGCCGTCGAGGGGGACCAGTACCGGGGCGTTCATACTAACACAACAAAATAAAAAATAACATAAAACAACCCATTAGCATCATACAAATAGTGGTGTCGCACCTAATCTGCAAAGCCCTCGTCCCTAATATCCGCGCCCGCTCATATTTCGTCAAATAAGGCGTCGTAACCCTCACTTTATTAGGCTGTCTCTCCCCATGCAACCCAGCCCCAACCCCCCCAGAATCAACTTGCCCCCCCGCTCCTCCTCCTCCTCCTCCCCCACCACCACCACCATCTTCCCCATTCGCCATTTCTGCATCGTGGTCTAACCCGTTCACGCCGTTCACGAGCCCAGCGGCGGTGCCGTCCTCGCCTTCTTGTTCACCTGAAGGCTCGGCGTCTGGGTCTTGGTTTAGGAGATCGTAGTTATCGTCCTTTGGTTCTTCTCTTTCAGTATGCGTGGGGGAGGTATTAGGTGTACGATGATGATACGCACGAAAGTATCTTCATTAAACCTATGTAGTTTCAAAAAGTTTTTAAAAAAAAGAATCATAGCGATCGTTAGCAACAAGGGAATTGAACAATAAAAGGGAATAAAAAAGATGTACCCTCCACCATCGTAATCATAGTCGCCACCACCACCGCCTCCGTATTCGTCGTCGGACATGTTGGGAGTTGGGTAGGTAATTCAAAGGACGACAGAGTCAAAGGCGATTCCGCGAAACCCTAATTTAGCAATAATTACGCCACATGTCACGTGAAGTTGTTTGGCTGCGACTCGCACTGGTAGTATTTTCTGGAGATTTGGATTTTTGATTTGTCGCAACGATGTCTCTCAAAGTACCCAAGACGAACAACCTACAGCTATTCAAGGATGGCTACAAGGTACTCTTTCCTCTTCTTACCCAATGATATACCAACTGACACTCCGTAGTTATCGCAGGGCCTGGAAGACGCGGTGTTGCGTAATATCCAGGCAGTAGCTGAGCTATCTGACCTAGTACGTTCCAGTTTCGGTCCAATCGGTATGTGTTTTCCCCTCCTCCCCTATATGATGCAATTTGATCAGAAATTACAGGCAGGAAAAAACTCGTAATTAATCATCTCGGACGAATCTTCGTCACCTCGGACGCAGCGACCATCATCCGCGAAATCGAAGTAGTGCACCCGGCGGCCAAACTCCTTGTAATGGCTTCCCAAGCCCAAGAATTCGAGGTTGGTTCTATTTGTTTTCTTCCTTTTTTTATCTTTTAATTATTATTTGTGAATGCTAATACTGCTTATACGTACAGATGGGAGACGCTACCAACACAGTTCTGATCTTCTCTGGCGAACTAATCAAAAAATCTGAGCATTTGCTTATTATGGGTTTACACCCAAGCGAGGTCATAAAGGGCTACGAGCTTGGGTGTGCCAAGGCCCTTGCTGAACTCGAGAGTAAGTCCCACCCAATCCCAAATCCAAACCCTCACTAACCCCCACCCACGCTAGCACTGTCCACCACTTCCCTCCCCAAACCCCCCTCCCTCGCCTCCCTAATCCGCGCCTTAACACCCCCCCTCGCATCCAAACAATACGGTTACGAGAATATGCTCGCCCGTCTCGTTGCTGAAGCGGCTCTCATCGTCATGCCCCCCAAAGGAGCGTTCAACGTAGATAACGTCAGGGTGGTTAAAATTCTCGGTGGGGGGCTGGAGGGGAGTCGGGTCGTTAAGGGTATGGTTTTTGGGAGGGAATCCGAGGGTGCGTATCGTTTCCTTCGTTTCCATCCCTCCCTTTCCTCCGTCTTCTGTTTATGAAGCATACAATTAATTAACTGACGATCGGTTTGGTTTGTTATTGATTCGGCTAGGCACCGTCAAAAACGTAAAAAAAGCCAAAGTGGCAGTTTTTACATCTGCGCTTGACGTCGCGCAGACGGAAACGAAAGGAACGGTACTTATAAAAACCGCGGAGGAGATGCTGAACTTGACGCATGGGGAGGAAAAACACCTCGAGATGGTTCGTTCGTCCGTCTTTCCACCTAATCACTAATACCCATGACATCAATAGATAATCAAAGGGATTTCAGATTCGGGAGTCAAAGTTATAATCGCCGGCTCGTCGATAGGCGAGCTCGCCATGCACTACTTAAATAGGTATCAAATAGCCGTTCTCAAGGTTCTGTCCAAATTTGACCTTAGGAGATTATGTCGCGTGGTCAACGCTACCCCGCTCGCGAGGATGGGTGCGCCCACCCCGGAGGAAGCAGGATGGGTCGACATTTTCGAGACTGTGGAAATTGGGGGGGACCGTGTCACTGTTTTGAGGCAGGTTGGGGAAGGGGAGGAGGGGTATGAGGGGCGTGTTGGGGAGGAGAAAACGAAAACTGCCACTATCGTTTTGCGGGGCGCTACGTCAAACAGGCTAGACGATCTCGAGCGCGCCATAGACGACGGCGTGAACGTCCTCAAAGCCCTTTTCAAAGACGGGCGACTCGTACCCGGGGCGGGCGCAACGGAGTTGGAGCTAGGTAAGAGGGTTGAAGCGTACGGGAATGGATTGAGAGGGCTTGCGCAGCATGCGGTAAAACGGTTTGCCGCTGCGCTCGAAGTTATTCCTAGGACGCTTGCGGAGAATGCGCTTGGGGGTGCGGAGGGGAATGAGATTGTTAGTCGGCTTTGGGCTAAGCATGAGGAGAAAGGTGGGGAGGGGTGGGGAGTTGACATTGAGGTTCGTTCTCTTTCCCCTTGCCTTCCTCCCTTAAAATTACACTACTAACATAATTATGATACACTAACTAGGCCGAAACGGACGGAACCCTCCACGCACCCAAGCACCAAATTTTCGATTCGCTAGCTGCTAAACACTGGGCTATAAAACTCGCCACGGAGGCTGCTTGTTCGGTGTTGAGCGTGGATAGCATCATTATGAGTAAACCGGCTGGGGGGCCGAAGGTGCCGCAGCAGGCGGGGAATTGGGATGAGGATTAGTTTGCTTTGAACGTTGGCTGGTTGGTAAAATGCGACAAATTGTATTGCTGATAATTCAATTTATGAACCGTGGCTCTGCTCCACTACTCCTGGTCAAAGTCCTCGCGTCACGAATAAAATTCATGCTTTTAATATACATGTGCTCACTCGGGCAGCTCTACGCTCTCAACCTCGAATACCACACACAGCGGGAATTCCCTTATAAAGAGTTCCTCCTATATAGTGTAATTCCCGAATGGTCTTACCGAATGAGGAAGAAGGCGGCTTGTTCCGAACCTACTCTCGCATATGTTTCTCACATATTTTACCTTTTGTGGGCATACATAATGTAAAATATTTCGGAATCATATGCAGTTATCGCATATTTTGTCGCATATGCGGACGTATATGCTGTGATCACATAATTATTAATGTATTTTAAATATCCCAAAGGATAGTCAGTATATGCGATGAACTTAAATTGGCCGTGGTCGCTTTCCATACTTCGCCACTTCCGGAACTGTATTCCCAAACTATAAAGACAAATTTGGAGTGTCCCATACATATCTTGAGTCTACGTGTAAGCATCTTTCCTTCGGTACCGTCGCTATGTCTAATACCAACAAGCCAGTTCCTGGAGAAGAGACTTTCTATCCATTGAATGAGCCCGCAATTGGCGAGGTGTATCGCGATGTCGTAAGCCAAATTAAAAGCTGCCTCAGCCTGAGAGTCTTTCGCTTACAACGCGTTTATAATCGCAGGGAGTGTATCCTCAGAATACAAAGGTCCCTGCCCTGTTTCAACCATTGACACTCAAAGGTGTCACTTTCAAGAATAGGATTTTCACAGTAAGCAACTCGTGTAACACTGGTTCACCTTGAGGCTCAGTCGTCTCCAGGCTCCGATGTGCCAATATAGCAGCTATAATGGATATGCCACGGATTGGCATCTAGTGCACATCGGAGTAAGTTCTCAGCTTTGAGTTTGTGATCCTTCGTATATTCAATTTTGTCAAGGGACTTGCGACGCGAGGTACTGGTGCAGTCTGCATGGAAGCTACCGCGGTTGTAGCGGAAGGGCGTATATCTCCCGAGGATTTGGTGAGTTCAGATATAAATTAGGTTTTTAAAAAAATGGCCAACATGACTTGAAAACAGGGCATCTGGTCCGACAGTCACATTCCTCCTCTGGAACGCATTGTGAGATTTGCACACGCCCAAGGAACTAAGATCGGCATCCAACTCGCTCACGCTGGACGCAAGGCATCAACTCTTTCGACTTGGGTGCACTCTGATATAGCTAAATCTCGCGTGGCCGACACAAACGTTGCACAAGAGAATGAAAATGGCTGGCCTAACCGAGGTCGGCTCATTATTCATTCTCTTATCGAACAACCTTTTTTATTTAAGTGAATTCTAAACAGTTTATGGACCAAGCGAGATTCCTTTCGCACATGATTACCCTAAACCTATTCCCATGACTGAGCAAGACATCCAAGAAGTCGAGGGCGCATTTGCCACTGCTATTGAACGGTGTAAGAAAGCAGGATGTAAGTTCACATTTTCATATATATGACCTGTGTTTAATTATTTTTACCACGCAGTCGATTTCATTGAAATCCATGCAGCGCACGGATACCTAATGCATGAGTTCGTTTCTCCTCTCTCGAACGTACGCACCGATCAATATGGCGGCTCCCTCGAGAATCGTCTTCGCTTTCCCCTCAGGGTAATCAAACGCTGCAGATCCGCTTGGTCTAAGCCTTTATTCGTTCGCATCAGCGCGGCTGACTGGGCTGAGGGCCCAGAGAAAGTCGGAGATGAGTGGAAGCAGTGGGGGATCGAGCAAAGCACAATCTTCGTTAAGAAGATGGAAGAAATTGGAGTAGACCTTGTCGACTGCAGCTCTGGTGGTAATTGGTCCGAGCAGAAACTCCCAATTGGCCCTGGGTATCAGGTGTGTTGAGCCGCACGTGTTCTCGTCGCTCTCTTTATATAATACATCGCCACATTAGGTCCCCTTCGCTGAAGCTCTGAAGAAAGCTTGTCCCAATCTGATTATTAGTGCAGTAGGTCTCATCACGGACCCCCATCAAGCCGAATCCTATCTCCAATCAGGCAAAGCCGACGTTATTTCCCTCGCAAGGGAATTAATCAGGAACCCTCACTGGCCCATTTACGCCGCGCAGGAGCTCGGAGTTGCCGTTCATGTTGCTAATCAGTATCAGAGAGGATGGACAAGGATGTTGACTCCTCAGAAGAAGGAATGATAGATGGGAAAAGGAAGGGCTGGAGCGAATTGCAAGGGAAACCCAATATGTTGAAAAGCTGTGTTATAGAAACAACACATGTTGTAAATTACCGTTGACGTACTCCGAAATTTGTGGCGCACCACTGTCGAAGCTAGATGTCTGAGCAATTATTTGACGTCTTCAAGACGAACCAATTCATAATAATTACAGCTCGGTTCTTTGTAAAATACAGTCCAATCCATGTGCAGCAGCTCTATGGCACTAATTCTTCATTCAGACTTCCCATCGACGCCTGTTTGGCCACCAATGTAACTCTGGACAGTCTCCTTCGCTCGATCGATATGCGGTTGTGCTGCGGCGGCTACTGACTCAATATGAGGCTGGAGCGTACTCCGGGCATTCTCGACGTGCGGTTGGGCAGCAGTTTGTGCTGTTGAGATGTACTCCTTGGCGGCGGAGAGAGCAGTGGCTGCGCCGGACTGGAGCTGCGAACTGATACCGGTCCCCTGGTTGTTGTCGGAACCAGTCTGTGCTTGCCCCGGTAGATAGGACTGTGGTCGACCCATCAGATATAATGACCAAGGAAAACACAGGAGAAATTACCTGGGCAGAAGCCAGAACATCACTAGCCATAGTTGATGCCTGGTCGAGATAACCAGCACCAGCAGCCTTGGCAGACTCCACGTTCGCCTGACCTTCAGCGGCAGCCGCATTTGTAGTCTGTTGAGCCTGGAACTGGAGCGTATCCAACGCAGACGTCTCACCAGTCATTTCTGACCCCATTGACTATTAAATAAACGTCAGCGTGCATGATGGAGCACACACCATTCCGGACTCACGTGTGCAGCAAGAGCAGCCTGCTTTGCGACACCTTGTGCCTGCTCTGCGTTCTGCTCCACTTCCTGGGCGACGGCGGTGTTGGGGGCGTTACGCTCGGCCTCAGCGGCGGTCGTCTCGAACTGGACTTGCCTGAGGTGCTTATTCAATAAGCATCAGGACACGCCATGCGGGGACAACGAACTCACTCAGCACCAGTAGGCTCGGGGACGTTGAAGATTTGTCCGCTTTTGATAGACATGATAGATATGTATTTGGGATTGTGGATGTATGTGTGAGGGATGATAAATGGAGTTGAGTGATGCTCTTTATATCGCGCTTTATATCGGGCGCTTGCCAAACTGGAGCTACTTACGATGACGTAGAATGACGATGATGGGCGTTAAAGCCTATCACAAATATGGCAGGTAAATACGATCACATGGTCGCGGAGCTTGAAACACAAACACAGACAAATGCGGTAGAACAGAGCTATATGCAGGCGTAGGGTCGGGGGAAAATGAGATGGTAATGATCGGGTATACGAACTGAGACTGGGTGAATACGAACACATACACAAAAGATCGAGGATAATCATAAAGGGCGGTTAAGGATAGGCGTGGCTCGCTACGAGCAGAAAAAAACAAAAACACACGTACAACAACTCATCAATCTGCTGTTCACAATTCTTACGGTTTACGCGTGGTGCTGTTGGGCAGTAGGCTCACTGTCCCAAGAGCCCATTTTCAAAAATTTAGCCAGGACCTCCTCGGATCCGCGTTTGAATAATTCGACACCGCGTGCAGGGTCCCATACACGCACCGCTTTCCTCAGTGGTGACATGATAGGTTGACTATCAGTTGGGGAGATGGGACCGATGGACGAAGCTGGCGAGGTAGTTGAGGCATTCGTCTCGGTCGACGACTGGCGTTCGATGAGCTGTGGAGGTGGGCCCGAAACCTTCAGAATAGGACCAGATCGAGGCGGGGAAGAGGGGGGAGAATTTCCTTGGGGGGAAGTGACCTCCCTAGGGGACCGCAATCCCGATGCTGGGTGCGCAGCTGGGAAAGACGAAGTGGGCCTGAACGACTGTGTCATCTGATCCGGACTCAAGGTGGTGGTCTGCGCAACTACCAGCGGCGACTCATCCGATCCCATTGACGACTTCGTCTGAGTACTGAGCTTCTTTTCATCTTCGCTATCGGGTGCCTGCACTCCCATACTCCGTTTGACCCGCCGGATGGTCTGTACGCCCTGCATTCGGTATTTTCCTTTTAACGCCCGACTAGCCGAAATCGACTCATTTCCAGAGCCAGAACGAGAACGCGTCTTCGATGCCTTCGTATCATCAACGCTATCATCCCACCGTCTCGTACCCACAGGTGCAGCCTCGTTTTCATCGCTCTCGTCTTCATCATCACCCTCGTCGTCCCCATCACGACTGCTAACCTCAGCTCGATCATCCCAGCTCTTCTTCCGATGATGTGGGCTCTCCATGGAAGGTGTCACAAGACCCGGCGATGGTAGGGCCCAAGGCGCAGGCTTGACCAGCCTGTTCGCATACTTTGTAATCTGAGGAACCGTATCCCACGCATTAGCATAGGTCAGATTCGGAGGAAAGCCGATATTAAGTGGGGATGGCATCGCGTATACCCCAGTCTGTTTCTCCGGGGTGGTTACTTCTTCGGGAGGAGTCACCTCGATTTTTTGAATTTCCTTGAATATCATACCGGGAGGTGGCGACTCCGAGCCAGGAAAGATACGCCCCGGCAAATGGCGCGGCTTCTCTTCCCAAGGGAAAACACTCTTTACTTTTGCTTTATCTGGTGTAGCAGTTGAGTGATCCGAATGGGGACCCGTGACGTTCCGGTAGTGCCCCTGTCGCAGAAGCTCCTCTGGGATCTCAGAAGGCGGTGGTACCTCGAAGAACGCTTGTGAGTCCGGGCCGGGTTTCCCTGAGCTAGGTAACCGGTACGTATCGTCAAGATGGGTAGATTCATGCGACTGGTCCCAGACGTTGGGGAAGTAAGTGTCCGAAGGGAAGGCGTGAGGTGTGGGGGTGACGTTGGGTGGTGGTTCGATGGACGGGTTCCATGAAAGGAGAGGAGGAGAGGGTATACGGGGCCGTTCCTGCTTGTGTTGTTGTTGTTGTTGATATGTTACGGGAGCATTGGGTTTCTGCTGAGGCCCTGCAGGTGAGGGTGAAGGCTGTTCCTGTTGACGCCATCCTGGGACAGGCGTAGGAGGCAACGAATGACCTCTTAGGCTTAGGTACGGCGTAGGCGGCAGCTCCTCTGGTCCAGGTGTAGGCAAGGTCACCATCCTGGGCGGACTCCCAGGAGCTAGCTCTTTCTGACCAGAGACAGGTGTCCTCAATTGGGCCCCGTCCAGTAAAACAACTTCCTCTTCCTCCTTCTCTTCCGGGTGTCTCATCAAATCAACCCTGCCGTCCAACGGCAAACTCATATACTCGCCTTCTCCTCCGGTCCCCTTACCACCAGCAACACCCATACCTTCTACCGCTAACCTTCTCAGATCTTCCAAACCTAACGCTCCTCCAGTGGTTGCTCCACCTCCAGCAACAAGTAACTCGGCACCAGTACCCGTCTCCTCGTCCCAGGCAGACACGTACTTCTGCACCTCGAATTCGGACTCAGGTATGATGGAGTGGGAGCGGTAGTGCGTATCGTAGACCGCGTACCAACGATCGACGAGGGAGTCATAGTCATACGCTTGGGGCGCTGTAGCTTGGTTTTGCGAACTGGAGCTGGTGCCAGGGGCACGGTATGGAATTGAGCTCCATGGCTTGCTAGGCCCTATGAAATGAATAGCAGATATCTGAGAGCCAAACCGTTCATATGCAGGAGCATATCTAAATCAAAAGAAACGCAATCAGTTATTGTATCATAGCCACCATCAAAGTATGATCACGCACGTGTACGCAGCAGTGGGGGTAGTATTATACGTAAAACTTAGCCTATTCCAATCATCGCCCCGCCACTCATTCAGAACTCCCTGATCTCCACCATCCCAGCTTCCTTTACTAGCTAAGACAGCCCTGACTTCTTGAAACTTATCCTCGCCAGGGCTAATGACCAGTACCCCTGAATTGAATATATCTGGCCATCCGACGTCTGGAACGGCCGAGAACGGGTGTGCGATGTGGAAGAGGTGTGAGAGCGGTCGGATGGGGAGGACGTCAGCGTCCAAGAAAATTACTTTGGCATATTGGGTTAGCCGGAATATATGGAGTTTCGTTAGGACTGCGTGGAGGTCCGGACGGCCTGTGAATTGCGAAATGATGAGTTTGTCGTGATTTCCAGGATCAGAACATATATAGTTTAAGAAGCCGATAAACTGTGCAAAACAAGTGGAGCGATCCAGGAGTCAGGTGCAAAACGCAGCTCTATAACTTCTCATCATCGCGTCAAACGCCGAGCAGGCATAAATCATACAACAATATATCCTAGAAAAATATGACGAAAGGAAAATTGTACACTCACCAAGTAGATTTAGCCCTTTCTCGTCCTCCTGCCCAATCAACTCTACTCCGATTACAACATTAAAAGCTCTTCTTAGTAGCTTGATAGTAGTGACATCGACAGTCTCCGGAGTTACCAAACAGACGGTTTGGAAGTCAACTTCTGGGGGAACTGGGGGAGACGGATGGATGTCTTTTAATGCGCCCACTAGGGCCAACGCGCCTGGAAGATAAGAGTCTGACGTAAGAAGGGTAACAAAAGCAAAGGGAAGGGCCATGAAAAAAATGGCAGTAACGAGGAGGAGGGGGACCTAACCTCCAACAAGGGAGTCCCGGTTCAAGTTGGAGATTGTGATCGGATTAATTAGCCGCGTAATCGGTCTCCGGAACCGGCTCCCTTCTCACAGGCACAAACCACTAAGTGTCTATTGCATGGTATCCAGATCTCTTGAAAACCACTTCTACAGGCATTCATATGCCCACGGTGTCTCAAGTTTTTACCGTGAAGCAGTCTGCCAATTTTCAGACCGCTGCCGTGCACAGCTGCCACGGTCATGGTAACAGGTAACTCAGTCGCCCACTACGGATTGTTCCAGCAGAAGTCTGTCATGGCCGCTTGGATACGACTATGTCGGTGATTTTCCAGTCACGTACGATCGCGATTGCGCTCGAGTTTTGTCCGGAGTCGGGCCCTTGTCGGGCCTTACGGTGGTGCCTTTACCAACCGCAGGTCTTTGAAACATCTTCTTATCGTCTGCAATGACCGACGCTGTACGAGCACTTGTCGAAAAGCCCTTCGTAAGGGCTCTGTCAATTACACTGGGCTTAAACAACGTACTGTTTAATCTGAACTATAAGGTCAGCCATGAAATGGAGCTTGCCTGAGTTTAACGCGCCGGGCGGATGCTTTTATGCTTTACGGCATTCCAGCCATCGATGCAGCGAACGCTTTCTACACAACACAATCGATAAGCAACGCTCAAAACTTTTGGCATCTGCTCCGCCACATAGTCACCATCCAAGCTTCACTGTAATGTCAGCCATTTGTTGAACCCGTTTACTCAGCTGACACCATCTTCACGCCACTCTGCAGCAGCCAGCTGTCATCGTAAAACTCTCCACAGCTGCACCAAGGCATTATTAGACTCTGAACATTCGCCAAAAAATGCGCGAAGTCGTTGGACAAGCTGTTTATTTCTCTCCTCAATGCTCTAACAGCTCTCCCGTCGATGGCCAACTTACCTTTCGATACTATTACAAGCTAGTCAGGCCATCCCTCGTCTACCGGCCGAGATGATCGTTCTGTGCTGCCTGCCAGCAGTTCGCGCTCAAAACTGGTTATTTCAACAACAACACCTCGGTTTATTTTGAGAAGTAATTAGCGGTGACTGTTTCTAGGTATCTGAACTCCCTTTTGTTGACATTGCCAGGGGCGTAGACCCTCCGCGCTGTGGACCTTTTCCATTGGGAAGACGGTCGACATGTTCCGCTCGAAGCTTAGCATGATAATGACTTATGCTCTGCCGTTCGTGGTAAAGCTGGCGAGTCGGTTCCATTTTCTACCCATTATCAGGTAAGTAGCGCAGCCGGACAACGGATGCTTCTCATGCCAGGATAATGTAATTATATATTGCTCTGGGGTAGGTAATCAAAGACAGCTCTCCGGTTCCTAGCGCAAACGTCCGAAATTATTGCACGTCAAAATACTGGAGTACCAGGGCCCGGTTGCTGCCCGACGATCACTCTTGACACGTGCTGTTCACCGAAGTGACCTGATCCTTATCAACAGATGGCTTGTATTGCCAAAGAGAAGCAAACACTTACTATCTGCCAGAGCTTCGGATTCTTCCCATTGTATACTATCGACGGTGTCTGCGTCACAGATTCCGAGGATAATTCCGAGACAATTCGCTGATAATAGACCCATACTCCCACTCAGACCACAAATGCTGCGGACAAAATACAAGACTGGGTCGGATAGACTTGACGCGGCGAGGTTGACAGCTGAACCTGACAGGATATAAGTGGGTCCAGATGCACGAGACCTTGGTATTTCAAGCTTCAGCTCCGAGTTCGAAAGATAGCTCGAAGTTGACGTCGTGTTTTTGCCAAAATTTTGACCCAACCACGAACGCCAGCAACCTCTCCGCAAAAATACGGAATATGCCCGTGGCAGATACCCCTGCGGATCACATTTGGAAATTTTCTGCTATCCTGCTTGTATCAGGACACATCCAGTGGAACGAGCACGTCGTTGAAGAGTCAAGTTGTTGTGTTCTGCGAATACGTTTCTGCACGTCATTCGTTACCTTGTCATGGTCATATTTTATCATTGTGAAGACCAAGCACAGCTACGTCTGTCTCGTATGTTGCACAAGGTGCGAAAAAAGCCATTATCTGGTCAATGTATGTATCTCTATCACAGCCAAACTTCGGACTAAAACATGCGGTTTGTCAAGATTTAGTGTCCAAAAAAAGGCCGAGCTACCTCAAAGAAATTACAATGTCGCTTTTTGAATACATGAGAACGAGAGAGAAATGCACTTCGACTGAGTTGGGCGCCAACCATGTTTTCTCTGCATGACGATATCGCGATACAAAGGAACCAACCAGCGACACGGAAGTAAACGACCACACGGCGAAAAAAAAAAATTGAGCCCGAACATCGCCCTTATCCTTTCTTCAAATTGTTTACACAAAGCGGGGGTGATAAAATACCGCAAGTGCGAGCCCGATTTATTGCAGGTTCAGGTTGTCGCGTTGGTTATTTTCCTAGCTGAATTACGATTCCTTGATTCCGATGCTATATTCCACTCATCCCGAGAAACAGGAGGCTATATAGCGATATCTGCAGTATAAAAGCAGCACTCTTTGAGCAAACGACAACATAGATCCCAAAGAATCTACTTTCATAAGCATCTCGTCAGAACCATCTTGCACACCATGCGTTCAACTTTGTCACTTGCCACACTGTTCTTGTTCTTGTTGAAATTGCAGTCCGCCACCGCCCTAGGTACAAATTAAATCAATCTAATATAGTCACAAATATATATTGATAATTTACTAAGTAGCCGTTCCTGAAGTCAGAGCTTTGGTGGAGCGTCACGGGCCAGCCTACACGTCGTACGATGCCGAAGGCGACGCCACCGAGGTGTGAGGATACACTTGTTGCATCCGAAACGCTGTCAACATGCCGACATACATGTCTTGCTGCTGAGGAAGAAGTTGGGATGATATTTTGGGAGGGGTGGGATGCAAATGAGTGCAATATTTGTTGTGGGGTGAGGGGAGGAATCGTCTCGATGTACGCCGCGGAAAAGATGTCACCACCTGTGAAACCGACGCATGAGAAAAGAAAGAACCAGCCGAAGAAAAATTTGTCACAGCAACACGCGCATAGTTACAAGGAATGTCTCCTACAATTGGAGCTGTGGACGAAATATTGCAGTCCGTAAGCCGGAGAGGTTGGACCAAGGACCTCGAAGATGAACCAGATGTGTCCGCCGTAAGTGCTCTGGTAAGGAGCAAAAAAAAAGTCCAAGGAATTGAGAAATATAAACGATACCTGGATGAGATTTCGCCGAACCTGGTGGTTAAATAAATAAGAACTTGGCCAGCGTGGTGGTTCTGATCCATCGAGAATCCGAAGGTGGAATGATTGCTCGTCCATTTGACGCGGTATAGCATTTATCGGTTGCCTGTGCGGTTGATACCTTCAGCGCCACGAAAAAGTTCTTCTGCCTACACACACATCGGTGATCAATAGGTCGAGTATTTCTACAGAGGGAAGTGATTGGCCTTGTTGGTTGACTAACTTGAAAGCCAGATACTATGAGCCCCATCCGAGCTTGCGAACAATACAAAGTTACATTTTAGTTTCCTGTACATTTACCAAGCGGGGTGGGACAGTATCCATAGCCTTGCCGTCCGGAAACTGGCAGAGGTTCTTCGGGTCCGGCCGTCAAGTCAGGATGGGGTAGACACAGTTTTCAGTTAGGGCAGATGTCATCAAAAATCTCTAAAGGCAGGTTTGATAGATTTGGACGCTTATTTCACGATAGGGCAAATTAGCGCAATTGTGCAACAAATGTTGAAGTGGTCAAGGACAAGAAGTTGGTGTGACGTACTACTAGTAGGTACCATCCAAATTTTTAGCGCCCAACGCGGCTTTCTTGAACTTTGCCTTGTCTTTGACGCCCAGCGAAGACATGGCCTTCCACCGTATATCCACACTACCCTTGGGCCTAAGATTATCTCTTTTGTCCTCGCCCCAAGCACCCTGTGCGACCCGATCTTCAGTCCTACACATACACTGGAAACACCCACATAAGTCTACATACTCGACCCGCTCGCTGCCTCCACCCCGCCGGTTCACCATCCCTCGCAGAGCACTATGGCTCATCCCAATAGCAGGTAGTCTAACCCTCTACTTCCTCCCGCACCCCTCCCCACATATCCCTTCCCTCTTCGCTTCACCCACAATCATCCCTTGCTCCACACAACCCACATCAAAACGTAATCTCATATCCTCCCCTTCTGAACCACGGCAGTCCATCCTCTCCCGTATTTTACATTTATTATGCCAGAGGATATGGGAACCTATACGGACAGCGACAAGATTCATACATCTAGCTGTGCTGTTCGTGCCTGTCATTGTTATGATGCCCATGTTACTTGTTGGTGCCCCAGAGTCGAAGTTACAAGGTGATCGGTGGGGGGCAGTATGGTGGTATGGATTGCTAGCGGCTAGAATGGAGGCTGCAGGACCTACTTTCATCAAAGTGCGCTCTTCATTACCATTCGATCATTGCGAGTTTAACGAACATTTATAGCTAGCCCAATGGGCAGCCTCCCGTGCAGATCTATTCCCCTCTCTCCTCTGCGACAAACTAGGCGCAATGCACTCACATGGAAAACAACACCCATTCTCTCACACAAAACGCGTCATTGAACACGTCTTCCAAAAACCCTTTGACGAAGTATTCGAAGAGTTTGACCACGAACCCATAGGCACCGGAGCCATCGCGCAGGTATACCGTGCAACGCTCAAACATGATTTATTACCTCCTTCATACTTGGACACGCCGAAACGACATACACCTAAATCAGCCACGGCAAGTTTGGCTGCTAATACGCTCTTACAAGAACCACCACCCAGTGTACCGACTGCGTCGGTAGCGATCAAAGTATTGCATCCACACGTCTCCCAAATGATCTCGCGTGACTTAAGCATAATGAAACTCTTCGCCTCCCTTATATCTGTGCTTCCGGGTATGCAGTGGCTTTCTCTCCGAGAGGAAGTCGACGTCTTCGGCTCGATGATGGAACAACAGCTGGATCTCCGACACGAAGCTGATAACTTGCAGGTGTTTGAGAGGAATTTTGCCGCGCGGAAGGTGCCGGTGACGTTCCCGAGGCCGCTGAAAGTTTGGAGCACGAAGGATTTGTTGATTGAGGAGTATGAGAATGCGCTGCCACTTGAGCATTTTCTGAAGAACGGTGGAGGGCCGTTCGATGATCAGGTGGCTACTGTAGGGTTGGACGCATTCTTAGTATGCATCTTACTTTTCCGATTTTTCTACCCGCTAATTATCGAGACATGGCATTGTAGAACATGCTCCTCCTCGACAACTTTGTCCACTCGGACCTACACCCAGGAAACATAATGATCAAGTTCTCCAGGCCAGAATCAACGGCAGCTCTCCTCTCTCACATCTTCACCTCGCTCTTCCACCCCCCATCTACGCCCCCAGTCCCAGATTACTCCGAATCCGACTCCATAGTCGCCAACCTACGCACTTTGACAAATTCCCCGAAAGCATGGGTAGACGAGCTGACATTCCTATCGGAGAAGGGATATATTCCAGAGATCGTCTTTATTGATGCAGGGCTTGTGACAACGCTCAATGCGAAGAACCGACAGAATTTCTTGGACCTTTTCGGAGCTGTGGCCGAATTCGATGGCTACCGGACAGGTCAACTTATGGTCGAACGCTGTCGAACGCCCGACTTGGCCATCGAGACAGAGACGTTCGCTCTGAAGATGCAACACCTAGTCCTTTCCATAAAACGTAAAACCTTCTCGCTGGGGAAAATCAAGATCAGCGACATCCTCACTGAGGTCCTGAAAGCCGTACGGACGCACCACGTCAAGATGGAAGGAGACTTCATCAATACCGTCATTAGTATACTCTTACTAGAGGGCATTGGGAGACAGTTAGATCCTGAGTTGGACCTCTTCAAGAGCGCGTTGCCGATTCTGAGGCAGCTGGGTAGGCAGATGAGTGCGCAGGAGAGTATGACGCAGTTACCTTCTGGGAACTTTGGGGCGTTTTTAAAGGTTAGTCGAGTAGCTCGTACGCAGACCGGAAACTTATCTATTTGTTGTAGGTCTGGGTGTGGCTGGAAGCGAGGGAGTTGGCGTCTGCTACTTTTGTCAATGCGGATGATTTGGTCAAATATGGCTGGTGAGCAATGCTATCTGTTTTTTAATAAGAATAAACTTGACCGTTACTCTCAGGCTTGTACCGAGTATTTAATTGTGGAAAGTGCACTTTTCCCCCCCTTTCGTTATAGACATTGCATATAGAACCGTTCCACAGGGACATACGCAATACTTTAGAATGGATATTGCAAAGACATCATCTGAATTACATAATTCGGCTACTTGATATTGGCTTTGAAGGTAGTATTTTATACCTTCCATCCCCAATTTACTAGCAGTTCGTACGACAGGTCCGCAAACGACCAGAGAAATTCCGTTGTCTGTGCAGCATTCTGGATAAATTCTGGCAGGATATTACCATACGCAGATATAGCCTCCCCGGGCATGCTTCTGGTGCGACGTAATTTACCAGAAAAGGCAGGTTCGTGATCAACAAAAGGCAATCATCGTTGATCTGCTGCGATTATCGGGATCTGTGCAAGGAGCGTCTAACCATCACCCCCAACTCACCCCCAACTCACCACACATCGAACATCATGGTGATATCTATTGGCTCGTCTTTGAAGTAATCATGAACTGAGTTTTCCATCAGGATTTTATGAATTTGGCCAAACAAGGTTTCGAAGCTTATAGCGAATCTCAAGGTCAGTTCACGCCATCGGCTGCGGTTGAATTCGATTGAACTGATTATTGTGGTTTGACTTAATAGGGAACGTATCCAAGACCGGAGGCGAGGAATACAATGCTCCTAGTCACTCCAATCAAGGTGATTATCAAGGCGACTATCAAGGTGGTCAAGGCGGTCCGGGTGGTCAAGGTGGCGGTCAGGGTTTCCGACCCAACAGTCAGTCGGCTCATTCCAACTCGTGCTGATGTGTCTTACTAACTGCTCTGTCCAATGCTCAGTTGATCGCGATGAAGCTGTGAACCAAGCGAGTCAGGGATCCAACGACGACAGCAGCTTTTTCCACAATGCTCTGAACCACGCTCATGCGAATGCGGTATATCACATTGTTTTTTGCAATTCGATTTCGTCCTGAATTAATTTATTGCCAGGGCGGAGGGTTTAGTGGTGAAGACGAGAGTAATGTCACCAATTCTCATCAGCAAGCTTATCACCCGGATGGAAATCCTCGCACTGAGAATACCAGTAACATGAGCGCATCGGAGATGGGCAGCGCTGCCGCCATGCAGGTTAGTTGTATCGCTTCAGATTCTAACCACCCCAAGGCTCATTCGAGATTTGTTCACTAGGCCCTCAAGAAATTTACCAGTGGCGGTGGTTCAAGCGGCGGAGGAGGTGGTGGCCAGACCCAGCTGATTTCTTTGGCCATGTCTGAGGCGAGCAAACTATTCGAGTCGTCTGGAGGTGGAGGTGGGGGCGACAAACAGGCAGTCATCAGCAGCGCTGCTACGACTGTCATGAAACTCCTTGCTCAGCAGGGCGGTGGCGGCGGTGGCAGTGGAATACTTGGCATGGCCGGGAGCATGATCGGCGGAGGCAACAGCGGTGGGCTGGGTCCCATGCAGATGATGAGCTTGGTAAGTCGTCGTTATGTTTCATCCTGCAACATGGCCTCTAATCTTGCCCTCTACTTAGGCCTCCAAGTTTATGTGATTTGAGAATGATAAAATGGACTACTAAATCAATACAAAGTTATAGCAAGAAGGAATGTAACATGTTACACTGTACTATAGTACTTATCTGAAGAATTTCAGCACAATTTATCCGTGCATCTGAATTATTGAGGGACTGGCTGTGACTTTGACCACAGGAGTGTTAAAAAGGTTTTAGGATATATTGATACAGTGGGTGTAAGTAATACAGCGTGCGGTACGATAGTGAGAGGGTAGCCAGATACCAGACAGGATAGGAAAGTGTGCGATATATGTGAATATATGTGATCCATAACAAGAATGAATGAAATACAAAAAAAACCCGGACAGAGAAGTTCATGTGTCATCGTAGACATATGAGTAGAGCAACCAATGCCGGATATACGAAGTTCCGAGAAATGCAGCGGGATTGTGGTCAAGGTCATGACTGGATGTGCAAGAAAGACTGGTCAAACTCGAAACCAAAGATAGGATCTTTATTTCCTTCATTGGCTCCATAAGCACTACCCGACGGGAAGGCAAGCTGTAATTTGTCGACCTGCGAATGGTCGGCTGGGTTTTCGCAGAATAAATCATTCATGGTGGACGGGGAATCGAGGTTGAAATCTGCTATCGACAGCACGGGTGGTGGTATATCTGTTGGTAGCGATAGCGGAGAAGGTTCGGGCGTCGCGACCTCGCTGGCGGAGCCTGAATCAGAGGACAGCCGTATGCGTTTCGAGGATGACTCGGATGAAGGTGAGCGAGAGGATGACGATGGGGACGGTGATTCTTGCTCTGATGACACGGAGATACTTGAAGCCGCAGGGGTCATTGCACGGTGTGCGACGCTGGTACCGTTTGGTACACGTCTCGGCAGTGGAGCAATCTTTCTCCGGGAAGATGACTTCGTTTTCGGAGACGTAAGCTCTTCAGCCCTGAGCAGAGGGGTAGCGACGAGAGTTGTCGGAGTGGGCGTGGGATCTAGAGATTCAAAAATACGTTTTCGAGAAGGGGGGGCGGGAACAGTAGGTAGTGGTGGCACTAGGAAACATCGAGGGACAGTTGTTGGTCGGATGAATGCAGCCAGAGGTGCTGCGGGTGGTTTCGTTGTAATGAAGATTGTGGCTGCAGAGCGATCTGGCTTTGGGGCAAGAGATGATGTCCTCTTCGTTTTCGCACGTTTTTGAGGATCATTAGATTTCTTTATTCTCCACCGTTTCCTTGGCCTCTCCTTCACGCTCATCAGCGAAAATATTTCAGAGAATTCCTCAAATTCAACCATCGGCGGTCGTTTAGAAGGGGCTTTGGCTGGTCGCCGATCCCATTGTGGAGGAGGGAAGCTAGCCTTCCAGTCCCTGGGAAACGGCTCGTGTTCGATTTCGGAAGGGTAGACTGCGGGGAAAGCGTAAAGAGGAGTAGGAATATCAAAAACATCGACAGGATTAGGCTCGCGAGGGTGTTTTTCCACCCAGCTAGACTTAAATGAAGGTCAGATACTGCAAAAAAAAAAAAAAAAAAAAGGCGGTGGGACAAGACGTACGGCATCGTTCTCGCTCGACTCATACTGCCATTCATATTCAGATGTGTCAGAATCCACGTACTTCACTCGCTGATCTTCTGGAATGATGCTGTGTGGCATCTTCGCAATCAATGTGTCAAGAGGAAGTTTGCCGAGTTCATGCTGGGGCTTTCTTTTGAACACTTGGCCCTTTTTTCGCGTACGATTGCGGCGATTTTGGAACTGCAACAAGAGTTAATGTTAAGGTATACATGGAAAAACAAAAATCATACCCAGACATGTATTTGCCTGAACGTCATCGCGCATTTCTTTGCCAGGAAGTTCTTGTCAGCGTGGGAGGGTAAAGGGTTTTCAGCGAAGTAGTGTTCAAGAAGCGGAACATAATACTGCAGAGAAGGCGATGTAAGTTATAGCCCACTCTGACGATGCGATGGGCGCCTTTGACTCACATGATTGAATTGCTTTGCCTTCGTCTTTCGAGTATGTTCATGCAACGACATCGAGGCTCCTTCGCCACCGTTTTGAGATATTCTCTCCTTCGCCCCTTGTAGATAAGATTCCACCATGCTAGCCAAGGCATGTTCGTATCTCGCTTTATAGGCTCGAAAAACATTTTCTTGGGTTTTCATAGGTGAGTCCTGTGCACAGTCGGGCAATGTGGCCAAACTCGATATTGTTTTGCGCAAGTTGTCCATCGTAGTTGTCCGTAATTCGTCAGCAACACGTAGGTATGTATCATTTAATTGATCGACCACAGAGTGTTTCAGGCCCAGGTTGATAAGAGCGGGGGTGATATCTGCAGGAGCAGGAAGGTCAAGCGAAATGCTGATCACTGGCGCATTTGGGGCCACAGGTGATACGGTCCGTGTCTCTACCCAGGGTTCAGTTATATGTTTGATGCGTCGAGCTGTTTCAAGGATATTGCTGCAAACGTCAATAAAAGGATCAGGCATGACCGGTCGCGGTGACCTTTAGAGTAAAGAGCAAGGCTGTGTTCAGGTATTTGTCTTGGTATTGGAGAACAATGTCTTGTTTGCAATTGTGAGCCAGTGGCACAAACCGTGACACTTGAACTTGAAGTGCATAACATTCTCTCTTCCCTATGTCGTCTGCGACAGAAATCGACGCTGGTATTCGGCAGAGACTAGATGGCCTTGAAGGCCGTCTACTCCAGGCTATCGATGATGGGCCGTCTGCCGTTGCATCGTTTTTAGGCAATTGGTCCAGTCTCCAGCTAGCAATCGCGAGTGCTTTGCAAAACCAATCCCTTGATTATGGCACAGTTTTGCTCGCTAAATCCGTATCGAAGGTGGTCGGGATTGTCGCAGAAACCTTCCACGACCTTCAGAACTGCGCAGATGAGATAACAGTGTCCTTTGTCCGAGATATATCATTCATTTTGGACGATCACGCTGCTAAAGATGTTTTACCCACCCATCCATCACAACACTCTGCGTTCTTTCTGCACGATAAACGACATCCCTGCCCCCCCTATGTTGCATCCGCCTACAAATGGCTCCGACACAATATCCACAAACCGTACCCTACAGTCGAGGAGATCAAGTCTATCTGCGCAAACTCTGACACAAACGAGAAAAGAATTAGGAATTGGTTCATCACTGCTCGCCGGCGCATGGGATGGTCAAAGATTGCAAAGGAACACTTCCATTCAGACAGGGAAGATACAGCGGATGCTGCGTATCGCGCCCTCGTAGAGCCCGACCCCAAACGACCTATTGAAGCCAAACTCATGTTTGAGTTTGTCAAAATGGAGGTCGCAGCGGAAGGCATGTATTCTTCAGCTTTCAAACCTAGTCAGCTCGCTGGGAGTCTGGGTACTACTGTTGTGGGGATGTCGATGGAGCACAAGGCTCGCATAGAGGAGATGCGCCAACAGGCCATCGAGGAAGAGAACATACAGAAAGCGGTGGAGCACCAGATGAAGAGGCAGCGAATGACGAAAAGGAATGGCTTCCAGCGAAAATCGGTGTCATTGTATCCATCGCCCGAACGTTCGTCTTGTAGCTCTCCGGAGCCAACGTTGGTATTATCAGAGACAGAGGAAGATGAGACAGTCATCTCACCACCGGGTACTGCGGATGGTCGCAAGCGCCACCGTTCTTTGTCGTCCGATACACTGGACTCCCATGTTGATAAACGACACAAGTGTGTGATATCCGTCCTATGGGCATGCTCAGATCTGATTGAGAATGTTTTTCACAGAAGTGTCACCGCCACATCTTCGGTGGATTCATTGACCTCATTACCATCTCCATCAGCAAGCGCCGAAGGTCATCATCTCGACTACTGCGCTTCTTCGAATATGTCGCCAATCGATCCTAAACCATCTACACCTTCGCATATCAGCCGAAAGCGTCGGTTGTCTAATGCAGACGTTCAAGGCCCGCCCAAGCGCCCCCGTGGTCTTACTGTGCGACCTCGCCTACACACTGTGTCTGATCCGCTACCAATATCCAGTACTGTCGTACAAGCATTGGAAGTCCAAAACTGGAACATGCCTAACTTCGAGTTCAATTTCGAGCTTCCCAACACTGTGATTTCTCAGCCATTGGATCCATCCGTACCCATAGATGTTGAGTTCTTTAATTGGACAAACGATTTCGCTTGCGCGAACGACTCGTTCAGTCCAAACCACAGCTGTAAGTCAACCATCGCCGAATTACCGTTCTTGATTAATATTTTGTCTTACTCTAGCTCTATCAGCCCAACAAGTTGATCTGCCAGCGGCAGAATTATTCTCATCGACAGCCCCTGCATTTGATATGTCAGGCTCATCAGGGTCTGCATTTGATCAGTTCTTACAGGACATGCTGTCGCAACCCACGGAAAGCCAAGTCAGCGATACCTCTACCTTTTCCCAAACATCTCTGTTACCCCAGCCATCAACTGAATCTGTGGGTGCGGTGAGTGATGATTGGTCGGCGTATGTGGAATCTGTGCCTCCGGCACAGGACCCTGTTATTGTCGACCCATCTAGCCAGCCATACGGATTCATTGATCTTTCCTCCATCCCGAACTTCGACCCATCGATGTTGAAACCACCCTCTCCTCCATCCCCAGCGGATATTATCGCCCAGAACGAGGCAGCTGCGAAACAATTGAAGTTGCGACAATGTTATGCTCACCTTGAAGCAGCTATGAAACTGCAGCAAGAAATTACGACTGGGAATGACTGATGAATTCTTGTTCTAGATGCAAACCGGCAGTCAGAAACCTCATGTATCGCTATTGTTATTTATGTTTACCGCAAGCATGGTGTTCATCCATATCGTGCTTTATTCTATATAGTACGCCTGCGCTTTCTTCCGTATCGGGGCTTCATCGTCTACAAGGTGTTGCAATGATTCTATATGTATTTGTATTTTACATAATACCGTTCTTGTACCGCTTGCTACATGATATTACAGATCAAATACAAATAATGTGAGGTTTTTGGGGTATCAAACCGTATTATCGACAATGGCTTGTGAAGATAAGTTCGATATTAATGTCTGCCCGGCACCGATACCTCGTCCTCTATCCTCCATCGTCCGACTTCACGCATAGCATTCGCATCTCCTGTCTCGAGTTCCGGTGCCACCAACAAAGAACTGACCATCGCCCAAGGATCCTTACCACCACCGTACCTAAGAATGTCTCGCTTGTACTTTTCACCCGTCTCGCGATTCAGTGGGTCTCGGGAGAAGATCTTGCCCCATACTCGCGAAGCGATAGCACGATCGAATAAATACGAATAATACGTCGCACCGTAGCCGAAGAGATGGCCAAACTGAGTCTGGAAAGAAGTTCCTGGCACGAAGGGAATCAGGCCACGTGTATCATGTAGGTGTGCGAGAGTGGCTGTGGAGTCAAAGTTGGGACTCAGGACAGCTGGAGAGTGGTAAGTCTGGTCTAGCATCGCTAGAAGAATCTGGCTGTGAGTATCGATGGATCGGCAGGGGTCTTCGTGATGATTGCCAATATGGCGGACTGCGGATGTGCCATCCACGTCGAATAGAGAAAGCACGGTCGATGAGACCAGGAAATGCTCCATAAGTATGGACGGCAGTTCCACGAAATCGGTGGCGCAACGAGTACCCGATACGTTATGATACTCTGTCCGACCGATCATTGCTGGATAAACACAGGTCAACTTCAAGTGAAAATATGAGATTAAAAAAAAGGCACTCACAATGCATTGCGTGTCCCATCTCATGGAACAAAGTCAGCACTTCATGCCACTCAAGAACAGTAGGTCCCCCAGTAAGTGTGGGTCTAGTAAACTCGCATAACAGCACAACCAACGGTAGTTGGAATACCCCGTCTTCACCTCGTATTCGATGACGCTTGACGCCCTCGAAGGACTGCGACAAGGCAACGAGACCCCTATCATCGGGAATGACCAGGTCACGCTCTTCATCGTCGTCGTCTGTCCGCCGTGAACACCGCACAGTGTAATGAGCCGCGCCACACGATTTCTCTCTCCGAGCAAATAAATCCGCGTATATCCAACCCAGAACGCCTGCATCCTCATCTACAACTTCCAACTTGTGCACATCGGTATGCCAGACCTCTCCAGAGACCACGTCTGCAGGCCGAAGTGATACCCCATATAAGTGCTTAAACAAACGCGATAGTCCCATAAATACTGTGCCCAGCGTAAGCGGGGGAAGTGGTATAGGAGGTGCTGGGGGTTCGGGTGGACAATAATAATCTCTATCCCAGGCTTGTATAGTTTGTTCTGACGAGGTTTGAAGATGCACTTGTTTCCTCATACACAGAGTTTGTAGGGCATTCCGGGCATATGGTAGGGTATGATCCATTAAAGCGTCAAGGAAGTGTCGTACATTCTCTGTGGCGCAAAGGCACATAAGTCAAACACGTACGAGGTATAAACGGAGTATGCTAACCAGGATTTTTTGCCATCTTGTCCCCAAGCGTTATCTCTGCGAAACTCTCCTTCCCAACTAATTGCGCGAGCTCAGCACGAGCACGAAGCAATCTCTCCAGCACCTCAATCTGCTCTGGGGAGCTCGTATTTGCCGCGGTGTACACTCGTCTTCGCGGTTCTTCCGCGGGCACCGACCGCATGATCATTTGAGCTTGCAGCGAGCCGGGATACACCATAAGGTCCCGTTGTGTAACTTGAGCTTGGAGCCGTAATCGAGTTCCCATGCCCTGGTCCTTGAGACCCTTTAATTCTGAAGGGCGGATGGCTGCAGGTTGTCGTGTTCTTGTCGCTTCATTGAGAAACTGGCGGCCAAGTACAAGAATTTCTGAAGAGATAGAGACAAAACGACTGCGTTGCTCTGGTGGTAAGTCAATGGCAGACTTCTCAAAGTCTCGCCAGAATATCAAAGCTGTTTGGTACGCCTCCGGACTTAGTGATTTGACAATGGTAGGGTCCGAAAGAACAGCTTTCAGAACCTGAATCGATATGATCAGCTAAAAAAAAAAAAACGATAGAACAATTTACGCACCTCGTAAAGCCCGACATGAGTGTTTAAAATATTCATGAACTCACACAACTTCTCGTAAGCCTCGTTCGCACTGTCCACCCATAAACGATCCGGGTGAGCATTTCTGATCAGCTCTGCCAAGTCTATGACACTACATAGCATATCGCTAAGTCGGTCAAGATTTTTAACGACCTTGAAGAGTTCATCTCGGGATTCCCGAGCACGAAGAATACGTTCTGTTAGGAGCTGAGCGCGCAACAGTGTTGCATCAGCTAGTGCAGTGAAAGCGTTTGGTGAGATCAATGTCGGGTGGCCGAAGATACCAGTGTAGGCAAAGGGTGATGACTTGAAACCATTCTTGGGCTGATCAAAGAGAGATACGAGGGCAATGTCGTCGACAGAGGCAGGTAGGGTGACTGTGGATGCAGATCGGGACGCGACATGGACTACATTCCGTTTCGCATGGAGACAGCCACGAAACCTGGATGACGGTTTGAGGAGCGCATTTCTTGCAGTCCTCGCGAGCATGTACGTGACCTTAGTAAAGTGATCGTGGTTCGGTCTTCAACAGAAAGTTTTGGCGGTACGATCACTATTACGTAAAAATGACTGATTGCTGCTATCGGATTTCATTCCGTGCATTTCGACATGGAACTTGCGAGATGTGAAATCATGAAGGAAACTAACTCGGACAAGTTTCAAAGACTCAAGTCGCTCAACCAGCCAAATGTCCAGATCTTCTTCCGATTTGCAATTCTATTTCATGGCAGCAAGAAAATGACAATGAGAAATGAGAAGGATGTAAAAATAAGTGACTTGTAGACCATGCGAACCATGTGTGATAATGAGGAGACCCAGATGAAGTATGAATGGTACGTGAGTGTGAAATGTAGGATGTCTTGCCATGACAGCATTATGGACTCATAGGAGCGGGAGAAAGACTACCCTCGAGACTTCTGTCAACGTCCATGTCTATTCCACTGGCAGAATCTTCTTGAGATCGATTTTCTTTATCGGGTGGTCTCACGTGTCCATTGGTCGGGTGATCATCCATTTCCGACGAGCTTGCACCGTTTGTGGTCGACGCGGCCGCTTGACCCGCTTGACCCGCATGTGCGGGTATCGGCTCGACAGCGTAGAACCAGAATTTACTCTTCTTCTTTCCTCCGACTTGCTCCATGGCTATTTCTGTCGGCTTGACAGATGCGGCGCCATGCTTTTTAGTGGATCCGGCACCGCTCGTCTCTCCCATTGGCGTGCCGGACGAATAACGATCATGACTAAAATCAGCAGAACTGATACTGCCTGTACTTTCCTCCGTGCGGGCACGTTTGCGAGGGAAGTCGTCGAGTTGCACTTCAGGAGGTGCACCAAGACGTGAGGACCGCCGTTCGCCTCGCCAATTACTCCACGTGTCATTTCCGTTTGTACTGCCTGAGGCGTTCCGAGTGGACCGCCTCCCAGAAGTACGACGAGCACCATTAGTACCGTTGCCAAATTCATCGTCCTCATCCATCGGTTCGTCATAATCTTCATCTTCTTGATAAGTATATTCATCCCCTTCGCCTTCGTCCTAAGATCCCGTTAGTCAAGGCAATATTGAGTAGTTCTAACGCCGAGACAAACCTCGCTATTGACAAAATCATTGTAGACATAGTCTGGTTTTCGGATTTGCCGCCGAGTCCGTGTTGTGCGAACTTCGGCTTGTGCTTGGAGTAAGGCGCGCTGCTCAATCTTCCGACGGACTTTTGCGACCCGCTGGATATATTAATGAGTTATTATACCAAGACAATGAAAAACCTCTAGCGATTCCGTAAAATGATATGATTTGCAAATAGGTACTCACATTAATTTCGTTGTCGACGGCTTCTATACGATCTTCCAGGGCTTTTACGAGGGCAAGATGGTTTAGTTCTGCTTTCGACCGCTTTTCGTTCGCTTTTGGTTCGGTAGGAGCGGTTGCTTTGATGCTCTCGATGGTGGCAACATATTCCTCCCTTGTCGACGAAATAGTCTGGAAAGTAGCCGCCATTTTCCATGGATTCGTTGAAATATATATTCGCGGTGAATCTAAACAAGTAAGAAAGGTGAACAAAGGAGTTAGATAAAGACCGAGCGGCGGACGCCGAAAGTTCACAAAGATAATAAAAATCGGCGCAGCATCACCACCCAAATAGGCGCAAATACTGGGATTGGAGTATTGAAAGAAGATGCACGGACCATCTACAACCCAGTACCGCTTTCGCTGAGTATCCTGTCCGATTGGATTGAGCTGCAGCTTCTGCTTGCTTTTGGGGTCACTGGGGTCAGGGGGCACATCCTGGGCTTCTCGCTTCTTGTGCTTGTTATGTTGGACACCCCATGCCAGATCAATCGTGTTTTTGATCTCAGCATTATGCTCCAGTTGCAATTCCACTAGTTGCCGGAGCACTTTGAGCTAAGGTGCGAAGTGCAAGATATGACTCTGCAGCTAGGCACGCGTAAATAAGTATCTTGGACGTACCTTGAAATCCCAATCTTGCGCGAAGAAGTTCCCTTGTAAACCATCAAACGGATCCAAGTTCAATTTCAAGTCATCGTTCCAAAAAACCGTCCTTTCGGACGTTTTGAAGTATTCGGCAAGCAAACTTGCCACCGTAGGGGTGATCTGATCGGCACTACGACAACCGTCAAACTCATTCATAATATCAGCGAAACGTGGGCTGACATGCACTCACCTCAAGTTACGCGTTTGCGGCCGCAGGTTGAGTACGAATTGCTGCAGAATCTGGGTTATAATGGGGTCCGAGTCGCGAGACAGCAGGGCGTTCTCAAGACTGCCACGGTTCGAACCCAGACAATCATCAGACAACGCAATCGATCCAACAACACAGCCATACTCACTCCATTGGTGTTTCCAAACCCTCGACTTTCGCTCGTAGTCGAGTGAATTTACATATGAACGAGTAAATGAATGTAGTCTCCCAGCGGTCGGATGGATGCTTGGCGTTTGACGGTGGACAGACGTGTCCTTTCTTTTCAGTCATTAGAGCAGCACTGGCAGACATGACGCCGCCAAAGCAATCGCGAGTGGAAGTGGAAAGCGGAGAAGGGACGTGGGTTTAACTACCGAGAATGATATCCTATTTCAAGCCAGCGGATGAAACTATTTCGAGCAAATAATTACAACAGGTGCAGTGGCGCGATCGTGATACATGATTTATTCAGTGGTGAATACAACGATATATATTGAGACAATTGCATCGAAAATGCCACCATTGTAAAGATAGCAACCACGAGATGGCATGCAATGCAGTTAGAACCTGAACCTGAATCAAAAATATTTGACCATAGTACGCTCTTAACCAGGTCCAACCTACAGAAAAAAGTAAGGGTTTGGCTCGATATGCGGAGAGATGGAAACACACCTTGGGAATGTCGTGGTGCTCGCTGAGCGACTCAAGATGGTTATTGAAATCGGCAACTCGGTCCTTGTGAGTTTTGCCAGCGAGTTTCGCGACTTTGACAGCAAGCTACATGGCGCTGTTAGCCTATCGTATCCCTCAGTCATATAAACCGCTCACCCGTCGTTTTTGAACCTCCTCGAAACGTCTTTCAGCGTCGGTCTTCTTGTCATTGCTGCCACCTGCGGCTGGCGAGTTTCGGCTGCTGCCAGACGGAGATCCTGTCTTTACTGTATCATCTTCCTTGAGCAGAAGTTCTTTAACGCGATCCCGCTCTCGGTTCTTCTCATCGTCAGCTCTTGACTTGGCCTTTTTCTTCTTCCTAGCATAATACAATTAACTCCTGGCCCGACGATCAAGTACGAAGACTCACTTTTTGACAATGCCACCCTCAGCCACCCCGCCCTTGAGTTTAAGTGACCCACCAGGGCGTATGTCGTAGTCGGACATTGTGGTGGCTAGGAGCAAGAGGCAAAATCATCCGCCACCGACTTGTCATCAACAGGCACAAAAGCGGTCACTACCAAACCGTTTTGGACAGGAATTTGGGGGTCTTCTCGTCTTTCCTGCACAACACTCTCATCTCCGTGGTCTGTCGTGGTACACCAGGGTCGTCGTTTGCAAAATATCTCAACTTTCCCCTAAATTTTCCTTCGTCCCCTGATGGCTATCCTGTCGTCCCCACTCCAATACCTTGCTGCTGTACCACCAGTAACGCGTGCTTGGACGGCCGCGACTGTCGTATCAACATTATTTTACTTCTGGGTAGCATGGAAGACCCATAATGACTATGCCCCGTATATCACCTTGGTTCCAGGATCGAGTATATTCTATCCCTGGACCTTTCTCAGCTCGGCTCTCGTGGAGACAAGTATTATCGAGGTCTGTACCAATGTTGCATTTGCGTTGATTGTCAAAACCGACAATTTTGCAGCTTGTTATTACCCTTATTGTTATACCCGCATCATTACGGTATTTGGAACGGCTTTGGGGAACCATCGAAACCATTAAATTTATGGTGGTGTCAATTGTGGTGTCAAACATAATCGCATTTGCTTTCAACTGGATAGAATTTGCCGCGACAAGGAATGCGGACCTTTTCCTGTAGGTGCTAACTTCCACACTGTTATCTGATTTTCTCATTTGGTTGAGTTCTCAGCTACGGGATGCAATATCATGGCCAGATGTCGTTGTTAACAGCGGTCTTGGTCGCGTTCACACAAGTGATCCCTGAGCATCAAGTTCAGATTATGGGAGTCATTAAAACTCGTGTCAAGGTAATGTCTATGTTATCCTCGTGCTTGCAATCTTTATCCTAACGAGTAGGCATACAGCAATTACCCATGGCATATCTCACATTCTCTACAGTCATGACAATCATTGGTTTCCAATGTCCTTACATTGTCATCCAATTTGCGTGGCTCGTATCTTGGGTATGGTTGCGTTTTTACAAAAAGAACACCGGCGACGTTGTAGGTGGGGGAGACTCGTATGGTGACAGAAGCGAAACATTTGCTCTGATATATTGGTTCCCTCCCTTCGTCCAGTAAGTATCGGGTTCTCATATCGTATGTCAGTTGTGCTTAATCTGGTCTTAGCAAACCAATCTCCGTCCTCGCCAACACTACGTACGCGCTAGCAACCAAGTTACATCTCATACCAGTTAGTGGCTCAGATGTGGAATCTGGCGGGTATAGCCAAGTTCCGGGAAGTGCTCGTGCAGAAGCTGAGAGAAGACGGTATGCACAATCTTGATTCTGGACCCTGCCGATCATTAATATTTCTCTGGCGCAGCGCGATGGCGTTGAAAGCTCTTGACCAGCGAATGGCTGGCTCATCCGGCACAAACTCTCAAACCGCAAATAACTCGCCATCCCAACCACTTCGAGCACCACCAGCAGCAGCATCTCACTCAGACTCTCCTGCGATGCCATCGTCACAACCTACGAAAGAACGCCAAAATAGCGGTAGCGAATCAGATATTGGGGAGATTGCAAAACCCAAGGAAGAGAGTCGGTAGCGCATTTCATTCGTATACTGTTTACTAGATATTGTTCACAGTTTGATTCTGGAGTTACGTATCATCCATTTGCACAGTTTCATGCTCTTGAGTTATGATTACGTAAATAACGCTACAAACCGATAATATGCAGTTTTGAATATTTAAGCATCAATTTCGTCAATCATTGACATATGGCTCGACGAGCGTCGACCATCTCAACGACTTCTCTCGTTGCTTTCAAAACCCATGCTGACTCCGTACAATCCCCAGGCTACTTTGATGCCTTACCCTCAAGTGCGGTGACTAGCGCGAATGGACAAGTACGACCACCGCTTCGAACATCGTCCTTGTCCACCTATAGCTTTCCAAAACACAATGATGATAATCCGTATATGGACCCAGATGATTTGTTTACTCAGCGTACGGTCGCAGAGGTGAAATCCGTTCAAATGCAGCTGAGGTGAGTCAAGCTAGTTGTTGAACGAACATGAACACTCAATCCTACAATAATTTCCAGAGCGGATGCTCACGCGAAGCAGGAGGAGCTACGACTTATGGTCGGGTACGTAGCATTATATCCTGTATCATGGCCTCTCTGGAAATTTACAATACAAGTATAGTGAACGGTACCGTGACCTTCTGCAAGCTTCTACATCTATAATTTCCATCGCACGGTCGTCCAAACGCGTAATCGAAGCTTTACAGGAGACAAAGGAGACAATCCTTGCACAAGAAGAGCCCCCGCTACCAAAGCAGGCGTCCCTACTGAGCAAAGAGGGTGAGCATTGCAATATCTATCGAGAAGGCTTGTCGTTAAACAACCGATCCAGACGCGCACCTTCAAATATTGCAGCTGCTCTCAGCACACATAAAATTACTTCTAGATGCACCCGAACATCTTTGGCGACTCATCGAGCGGAAGAAGTATTTCCAAGCGGCTTGGCTTTTTTTATTAGCACGGGTGGTGCATCGAGCGTTGGTACGAGATGATGACCAAGATGAAGAAAACTGGTCAAATCAAGGTATAGACGTTATGGCGAGTCCTGTCAACGCTTTCAATATCCGAACACTTGCTGAACCATTCGCGCAGGGGCAATTTCCCCTCGTTCAACGGCAATGGGATGCGGTTTCCCATTTTCGCACGCAGATAATTCACAAGGCCACGCTATCACTTCGGTCATATAAAGCATCTCCAGAAGTACGCGCACGATCTTTGATCTCTATTGCATGTTGCTAACGCACCTCGAAAAGGACACTTGCGCCACACTTCTAACACTTCACCTTCTGGACTCTCAGTCACTTTTGGAAACATTCTCAATATACCTTTCCCAGCGGTCAAAAACACTTCACGCTTTCCTAGGAAAGCATCAGGATTCTTCGGGACCCACAGCATCACACCACGCAAGCCCGAACGGTCCACAGACTAATGGACGGTCTCCGGAATATAATGTTAAGATCAGATCTCCCAAAAGACGTATTCGTGAGGTCAGGCAGTCTACCGAGGTGGCTCTCGATACTATTTCACGCACACTCAGAACTGCACGGGAGGTATTCCAAAATACGCCGCCTTCCCGTCATTCGATGATCTCCGGCGTTTTGGAATTCATTCAATCCGACACCTCTAATAACGCTGCTGCCACTACACATGCACTTCCCGCTGAGTTGTTGCTTACTACACAAACCCTTCTCACCGCTCTCCCATCTTCCACTCATTTTCTTCTCCTACCGCCCAACCTTAGGTCGTATAAGCCATTTGTGGACCTTTCTTCCTCGACGTCTTCGATGCCGCAAGAGCGCTTCACCCAAAAACTGGATGAATGGTTCAGACAAGCCTTGGACAAATTGCAGGCGGCCGTGGAAAGTTGGTTCTCAGAGTTGAAAAGCGTCCAAGAGGTATGGAGTGTCAGATCGTGGATACGGAAATGGGTGGCTACTACGTCAAGGCTAGAAGCATACGAGCAGATACATCTTAATAACTTGCTCGATGATATGTCGCGGCAACGGATGGTGGTAATCTGGAAAGCGGTCCTTGCGGATGCAGCTCAAAATTTCCAAAACAAACTGGAGTCTTCTATATCAGACCTCGTGAACGGCTCCGACGCAAATGCCATTGGTGCGAACATTTGAGCATGAAGCTCATAACGAACCACATATCTCATGCTTACTTGCAGATGCCTCCTCCGTTGAGTACCTTTTTGTAGCCACCCCTTTACCAACGGTTCCGCAAGGTGGACTCAGCCCATCGCTGCTCAGCTCACCGTTCCAGAAATACAAATCCGCTTTGCAACGGCAAATTTGCGGCCGGACGGTATCCCTGGATGGCATATTAGGTCCTCTTGAAAGTCACGCAAAAGCTTTACAACATGACTTCTCTCAAGCTGTTACCGGGGATGGTGAAGACACGAGGTTTGCTGTGATTTAATCTGCGTCCTCTGAATACTGATATGACTCTGTCTCATCTAGGATCTTGGCTGATCGGCTAAGAGAAGCGTATCGACCTGATGCTGAAACCCTATGTTCCAGAATAATCGATTTTCTCGAATCTGCTGCGAACAGCTACACTGACAGTCATGGTACTTACGCAATTTTTCTATTTTATACCCACGACTGAATGCAGCTCCATAGAGAACGCAATGAATAGTCTGGTCTTTATTAGTCGACTGGCAGATGAATTGGCCTCGTCATCTACTTTTTTATCGACCATTGGTTGTGGGTACAGCGCTGCACAAGGCGAGTAGAAGATCCCATATCGTAATTGGCGGTTTCTGACCTTTCTTTATTATCACTACTCACAGACTTTCGTACTAAAGCCGCCGCTCTTGATGCCCGGATTACGAATTGGTGGCGAAAATATACTGTTTCCCGAGTTGCTACAAACTACTGGATATCATGGCGCACAGCATCCCAAGGCGTTAATTCTGGTAGGCTGTGATCTATTTCAGCGAGTGCACTCAGAACCTTATGTATTAAATAAATAGATTCGCCGCTGTCAACCAGTCCTTCCGCGACCCTGATGCGGTCCCTTTTATCATTATCGACATCTATCCAACGTTTAGGGTCATCGCGAGATCCATCACGTCTAGGTCACGCTGCCCATGAGACTCTGCAACTTTTTGTAATCGGCCTACTCAGAGAAGCTGAAGATCAGGCTACTGCTTGGAGACTTCACGAGAAGCAAGCTCTGTGGGATCTTGCTTTACTTCGAAAACTCTCAGAGTTGTGGGGCAACGGGACCAAGACGGCTAGCCTCCTCGACGCGAAAATGGCGGAATTGCGAGGAAAGGTCTGCAAGTCTTTCGCAATTTCTACTGTACACTGAAAGCTTTGTTTCTAGCTTCGTCCTGAAGACATAGCATCTCTCGACAGTGGTGTTTCTGAGTATTTATCCAGAACTCAGGTGCTTCTAGCGCCATTAATACCGCTGGCCTCGGCTTCTGTGGCAGCTTCATTAACCAAAGATGGTCACGAGAAGCTGACGACACTTCTCTCACATGGGATACCATCGTCGGAGACACCGTTCCTACCTGCGTTGGAGTTGGCAAAGCCTTCTTCACGATTCGGCCTTTTATTGGCTGGGAATACTACAAGTCATTGAACTGGAATATATTTCATGGTTGTGTTCACCAGTCTAGATTGCCCTCTAAGTGAGATCATGGCTTGAGAGTTCGTGCCATTGTTTATATTTCGTCAAGTGGATTGACCAGTCAGGACTGAAATGAACTGCATTATCGGGACATAGAAAGTTTGCGGAACTAACCAGCAATTTCGGAAGGCACATCTGCTGGACCTGATAGCGCTACAATAGGACCTTTTTTTTTTTTTTTTCAAGATTCATATCTGAAGATGAAAAATCTATCAGACCATCAGACCAGCTCTACCTCCGAACAGAGGCCTCAGGTACGTGGGTAACCCATAGCGTTTAGCCGCGTTGTCTTCTACATCGACCAGGGCCAAACGCGAGGCCTATTGGGCCATTACCCAACCAGCAGGGAGATGGCTGGAAGTAGGGATATAAAGTGGGCAGGGAGTAGAGAGCAGATGGAATAATTGGGGTCTGTTGGCTGACGGTCATTTCAGCAGCAGTATCCGCGCGAAGCATTTTTAACGTAAAGACAATTCGTAGGTGGATCACCTTGGAATGATTCGCATTCCCATGACTGTTCTTCAGATCTATCAATGGGCGCTGTGCTTACTGGAGGCAGAGCCACTGCACTGTGATGGTGAACCCTATTATCCACCAACAAACTATTATATCAGACAAATGGCACGCTCGAGTCGCTGTACGTGGATCAAAATGAAAAACTCCTATTGCCCGCCACTGTTCGGTAATGTGAGTAGGGGCCAAAAAGACAGCTTTGAGACGTACACTAAGATATTATTTCTGTTAAGACAATTAGAACCTGGTGCTTCGAAAGAACATAGCACTCACATGGGGATGTGAATGAGCTTCACGAAATAACCAATAAATCCCATCACCGCAAACCCAATCGCAACTGCCCGGCATATAGAAGTGAACTCTGACAATACGAAGCTGATGAGATGCATGTCTGTTACAACGAAGTGTAACAAACCTGTTTGAGACGGCTTCGTGCACCGGGTTATAAACTGCCAAAGCATCAATAAGTACATTTGAAGTCCACGCTGAAGATGGGCTGCACCTGTTTTCCATCTCGAACGAATTGCTGGGGAATTTCGACGAATTCTCTTATTTTGTCGGACATGTTTGGTAGACGTGGTTGCTGCGAAAAGTTACTATGTCCAGCTAAAATCTACAGAACCCACGTGGCGATTCCTCTTAGTAAGCCTCACAGTTCTTTAGAAAGACGTGAACTCGTCGACGGTGAGCAATTCGACTCATCTTCGTGAATATACCGATTATAATATGAGCAGGAAACGTCCGCATGAATGTCCCTTAGAGGCAGCTTGCTACACGTAGGACGACATGTATTCTTTACCACCACTCATCGGTCGGCTAGAATAGTACCAAGGAGACTTATTGAGTCCCAAGGCCGAACACGCAAGAATTTCGCCGAGAGCCTTCAAATCTCTATTCGTAAAAATGATCTGGATGGAATTCACCTGCATTACAACGCATATACGCATAAAATCCTCTCAGCTGCTGGCAAGCGAGGCGGCCAAATCACTGGTCAGCGAGTGCTGAGTCGAGCCGAGGTCTTCGAGTTGCTCCATGCCCTAGCAGCCTCAGGGCGGATGAATGATCTTGCTCTGATAGAGAAGGTTTTGGGGGACTTGGGTCCCCTTTTCCGCATCGAAGTGACTGATGAAATCTATGCCATCGTCGTTCGTGGGCTAATACGATGCGGCAAAATCCTCCTTATCTACCGTTGGCTTATGGGGAGGCCCAAAAAAACAGGACAGTTCACGACTATCGAGCATTGGGTCGTCTTTTTGGAGCACTGCCTCAAGGCAGGTGAGGTGGGAATGATTCGCCAATCGTTAAAAACGATGCGACAAGCGGGATGTAAACCTACGAATGATGCTTTCAAGATTCTTATCCGGGCCATGTTCATGAAAAATACCCAATTTCGTGACATTGTGAAGGTTTTCGATGACGCTCTTCGCGAAAAACTGCCATTTGACGAATCCGTATCTTCTCTCATTTACGATGGTTTTGTCAAACTCCGCCGCATGGACCGCGCGACTCAGGCCCAGCGTCTGTACAGGGATAAATTCTCCAAGGTCCGACCAGGCAGTAGAGCGGAGCGCCATGGGATGATTTCTGCGGAAGCTGAGAGGGGAGGTCTAGAGGCAGCCATTGCTCTGTGCCGCGTCTTTGAGAATCAGGGCTTGCGACCAAATGAGCGGACCTTGACTGCCATTCTATGCCGTTCGACACGGCTGGCGGATATGCGGCATGCGGAAGACACGCTCCGCGTCCGAGCGAACGTGGTTCATTGGTCAATCCTGATCACCAACTCCGTAAAGCTTGGTGACTTGCGCAGCGCCATGTTTATTTATGACCAATCTCAAGATGCGGGGATCCGACCTGACGTTGCAATGGTCCAGCCCATTATCAATGCGCTCTGTTACCCCCCCTTGGCGCGTCCCGACGAGACAGCCATCGACAGAGCCCTCGACATCTATCAGCACTTATTTCGTGCAACGTCCGAGCCGGATGTACGCATCAACTCGCGAGCACGGGATCCTCCTATTGCGGGACCCAATGCTCAGCTGTACGTCATATTACTCCGCACCCTCGCCTCCTCGGCGAATACGGAGAAATACTTTCCCAAAGCTTTAGCCCTGCTGGATGACATGGAGTCCCGCAATGTTGCGATAGAAAGCAGCATAGCAGTCGCTTCTGTGACGATACTTCTCATGCGGTCAGCATCCAGTTATGCGGACGCAGTCAAAATCTTCAAACGTATTTCAACCTCGAAGCATGGCCCTGGTCTCGATGCCAAGGGTTATGTTGCGATTTTACATGCATTTTCCAAGATGGCCTATGATCGCCGTGATATCTCCCCTTTTGTGGAGCACTATTTCCAGATAGTCCAGGAGATGCAACAGGCTGGACACAGTTTGACGGTGGAAGTGTATACCATTTTCTTGCATCAGCTTGGTCTAGGCAAATCGCTGAATCTGCACGATATGTACGTTTCCGTTCGCAAAATACATAGACGTCTCGTCCTCGATACATCGCTTTCGCCTGACACCGCTCTATGGAATCAATTAATGGACGCATACCAACGTGCCGGGTCGTTCATTGACGCCTGCCGCATCTGGGATACTTTATTCTTATCCAACCAATACGACAACGCAAGCGTCAGTATTATCTTGGACGCCTGTGCTTTCGCTAACTCGTGGTCGGTGGCAACAAACATATGCTCGAGGTTGTTTCACGTTGGATTTTCCTTCAGCCAACGGAACTGGAATGGGTGGTTAGAATGTATGTGTCGCTTGGGGAGACTGAACGAGGCTGTCAAGTTAATGTGTATGGAGATGGGCAAGAACCAGCTCGACGTTGCACCCGACGTCGAGAGTGTTCGCATTTTGCTTAAATTTGCGAAGGGGACTAATCACAAGGCCGACGTGCAATCTTATATTAAGCAATACCTGCCAGTTCTATGGGAAAATGTCCCCATGGAAATGCGGAACTAGCCCTGGGGATGTGGATGCGATGGCGACTCTTAAGTATATGTTGAAATAGTAATACAAATATCAATACAGAAGTAGGTTTGGTTGAGCAAACAGTGGAATAACCACGTCTAACGAAAAGGGTACCAAGGAGCAATCTTTAAAAATTCTATGGCAAGCTCGTAGCATGTTTATGAAGCAAGCTCCTCGACTGATGGGCAATCACACTATAAACCAATCAGCATCAAATTTTCGTCTAAGTAGTGAGGGCGACGCACAATGAGATTTAAGTCACCATAAGCTGGATCGGGTTCATGATGATTAGTAGGTGCGAAAAGTGCAGAATGCAACAAACGCACCATCATCAATTCGTGAAATAGTTGGCCAGAACTTGCGCTCTAGCAACCATGGAGCGGGGTATGCAGCGGTGTGACGAGAGTACGGTCTGAGAACGCACAGATCAGGATCATTCAACTTGATTCTCAGATATATTTTACCGGTTCCAATCTTTGTCTGACACGGCAATCACCGAGAGAGGATGAGGTGCATTCTTGAGTACATTGTTTTCCTTTGGTTGCCTGCCGGTGATAATGTCCTCCACCTCACGCCGTATCTGTATCATGGCATCACAAAATCTAGGCAAATGAGAGATCAATCGTCGGAGTACTACAGGAGATTATGACATACTTGTCCACTTCTTCCAAGGTTTCAGATTCTGTTGGTTCGATCAACATGCAGGTGGATATCGGCCAAGAGCACGTTGGCGGATGGAATCCATAGTCCTGTGCCATACCAGTCAAATTGTTCGAGACAAACGGATACTGGAGGGCCGCCTTACCTGCAACCGCTTTGCAAAGTCGGTTACTTTCAAGCCTGCAGCCTTGTCGAATTCTGCAAGATCGATAAGGAGTTCATGAGCAACTCGTCCTTTACCGTTCTTAAACCGTAAACTGTAGTGGCCTGAGAGACGATGGGCCATATAATTTGCGTTTAACAACGCGATCTTCGTTGAGTCCGCTAGCCCTTGGCCACCAAGCATTTTAATGTAGGCCCAAGAGATGAGACAAATAGATGCGCTGCCGAATGGCGCCGCGGAAACTGCGCCGATCGCTTGATCGCCACCAGTGGCGACGAGAGGGTGACTTGGAAGGAAGGGGGCCAGATGTTGGGCAGCACAGATTGGCCTTTAAACCTCGATATCAGTACAGAATCAGCTGCAGATGATTTCTACTTACCCGACACCAGGGCCTCCACCTCCGTGTGGACTAGCAATAATATGATATCAGACACGCTTCTCGATCGTACCAAACCTGCATGCTTACATGGCGAATGTTTTATGCAAATTCATATGGCAAACGTCGCCCCCACAGGTTGCAGGGTTGGTCAAACCAATCTGTGCGTTGAGGTTTGCACCTAAGTGCGATGAGATCGAAGCCAACTTAACGAGAGCACGACGTTCAACTTACCATCCAAATAGACTTGTCCACCATGGTCATGAATAATCTGGCAGGCCTGGTGTAGGAAATATTATTCAGTAACGCTTTGCTGTGATGGGGACAATGAAGCGAGCTCACCTCGGTAATACCTTCTTCAAATACGCCAAACGTGGAAGGGTAAGTGATCTGGCAATCGGAAGCTCAGCGTAAGAAAGACTGTAACTGAGCAATGCGCACCATGAAAGCCGCAAGCTTGTCCTTGTGCTGTTTGGCTTTCAATTTGAGATCGTCCAGGTCGAGATTGCCGTCCGTATGTGTTTTGACAGGTACAACCTTCAGACCCGCCATCACGGCTGACTGCAAAGGGGATTTCTTGAATGAAGGTTACGACACGCAATGAATTGACTCACAGCAGGATTGGTTCCGTGGGCACTGAGAGGAATCAAACAGATATCACGGTCTCCCTCTCCTCGAGATTCATGATACGCCCGAATTACAGTTAGTCCAGCATATTCACCTGCTGCACCTGAGTTGGGCTGCAGGGAACATGCATGAAATCCAGTGATCCTGCAAAGATCTTCTTCGAGTTCCTAGACGATAACATTAGCGAAGAGAAGCCACACTACGAACTTCTTGTACCTTGATTATATGTAAGTACCCTTTAACTTGATCAATTGGTGCAAACGGATGAACACCGCTGAATTCTGGCCAAGTCAGAGGTATCATGCTGCTAGTGCTGTTCAGTTTCATTGTACAGCTTCCGAGAGGAATCATGGCATGAACAAGGCCAAGATCCTTAGATGCCAGATGGAAGATATAGCGCAGCATCTCGGTTTCTGAATGGTGCTTGTTGAATACTGGTTGAGGGAGATATTCTGATGTACGCCATAATGCGGAAGGAATAGAGTGTGTCTCTGCAGGTGATACGTCGGAGACGGATATTGGATCTGCAGACGCCGCGGAAGCAAAGACGTTCACAAGTGCGGTCCAGTCCACCGGACCTACGCTTTCGTCCAACGATAGACCGATGTGTTTATCATCCACACGACGCAAATTAATGCCTGCAGCAGCAGAAGCTCGATGGACAATGTCGGAGTTTTGGACAACTCCAGAAACATCGATGGTAAGAGTATCGAAGAAGTCATTGTTAACCACTTTGAAACCAAGCCGCTCGACAGAGTACTTGAGAGCCTGGGTGAGGCCATGGACTTTGTGAGCTATATGACGTAGACCAACGGGGCCATGGTACACGGCGTACAAAGCTGCCATGTTGGCGAGAAGTGCTTGACTTGTACAGATGTTGCTCGTAGCCTTCTCTCGACGAATATGCTGTTCGCGAGCTTTGAATTTCCCAGTTAATTCGACGCCGTTGTGGCTTCCGTGTAAATACACTTACTTTGTAGCGCAAGTCTATAAGCAGTTTTCCCTGTGGTATCTCGACTTCGACCAATCAATCGACCCGGCATTTTCCTCTTGAGCTTGTCACTCACGGCAAAGAATGCGCCGTGAGGACCTCCGTATCCCGCCGGTACACCAAATCGTGCCGAGTTTCCTAGAACTATGTCAGCGCCCCATTCACCAGGAGGTTTCAGCATAGTTAACGCCAAAAGGTCCGTTGCACACACAACCAGAGCTCCAGTGGCGTGAACTGATTTAGTAAGGGGCCCGTAGTCATTGATACTGCCATTGACGTCTGGATACTGGAGCATGATGCCACAGAGGTCGGATCGTAAGATTTCGTCATCCAACGCGGTGCTTGCGTTCCCAACGATCAGATGAATACCAAAACCCTTCGCACGCGTCTGAAGCACCGAAAGAGTCTGAGGGAAAACGCCGTTGTCAACAAAAAATGTTTTCTTCTTTTGTCCACAGTGCATATAAGCCATAACCATTCCTTCTGCTGCTGCAGTGGCTTCATCCAAGAGGGATGCATTTGCAATGTCCATGAAGGTTAAAGACATGACCATTGACTGGTAATTGACGAGGGACTCCAATCGTCCTACAGGCGTGGCATATCAGGACAGTCGCGACTAACAGAAGAGGTTGAAGTACCTTGAGCAATTTCCGGCTGATAAGGGGTATATGGGGTGTACCAAGCAGGATTCTCCATGACCTGCGAGACAGTTTTAGTAAGGTAAGGTTTGGAATGTTACAGAGTCAGACTTGCGTTGCGGAGAATTACGGGGGGCACCACTGCGTTGTGGTAACCCATTCCAATGTAACTTTTGAACGGCTTATTATAGCTACCCAGCTGTTTCGCCCTATGGTATAGTTCCGACTCGCTGAAGGCAGGAATCGACTCTTTGCTGACGACAGTGGGGGACACTCGAATTTTAGAGGGAACAGCGGCGTCAACAAACGCTTCCATGGAATCATACCCCAAAGTCGAGAGCATGTGAGAGGCTTCATGACCGTCAGGTCCTATGTGTCTTTCAGGGAAAGTGTCTAATGCAGCAAAAAGAGACGGCGGAGGTTTGGCTGACGCGAAAGCCCTCGTCAAACGTCGCGAAAGCAAGGCATTAGAAGACGTTGACAGGAAGCCGTGTGTCTTTTTGAGGCTATAGCAATTTCGCAGAGCCGCCATTGCAGGTCCCATATCGCACGAGCAGAACAAGAGCAAGGGGAAGGATCTAAGACATTCGGAGTCACCGAGCCATTCACCGAGTACTATCACCCCTTATCGCCTTCGTTCAGCTGATGGCTGCAATATTATATCAGTGATTCAAAATGTGATCAGCGGCGAACACGTCGGAAGAAATCAATTGCGTCGTACACGCATTCCAGAGGGTGAAATATATCGATTATGTGTGGAAATAGGATGAGGCCGAAAGAGAAGTGCACAGGTAACCGAGCCAGACGAGTTGAATGAAATAATTTTTTTGTTGCCGGTGCGGTATTACTCGGGAGAAAACGTAAACAATTGTTGGCTATCTGCGTGCTTACGTTACAAATGCTCTATCGTTCTTAATACCTGTGAGTCTTATCACGGCATAAGAGACAAACCATCCATGCATGCATAACGAACGAATCCAAGTACATCTTCCGACTGTTTTCTGCCGAATACCGCCTTAGTATAGTACGGTTAACGCAAATGGAGATCTTACGGCGGCTCCTCGTGCTCCCGGGCTTCTCCTGTCCCATGGTATAGGCCATCTTTCTCAATTTCACTCGCTACAACTTTCATGGCTGCTTTCGCTGTGTGTGCACCCGCTTGTGCGATCAAATTGCCGTAGAAGTCAGTCACAGATAGCAGGTGAATCAACGTTTTAGACGTATTGTCGGACTGCCATAAGGCTCTTCTGGAAGCGACCTGAGGTACCGCTACCGCTTGAAGAAGAGATTTTTGCCTCTTTAGTACGGCCGATGTTTGAACAAGCTCATACTGTGACATATCAGGCTCGTGGCGTAAAAATGCGCCCCGTTCAACGACTCACAATAAATCCATGGATCGCCCGAGGAGTTGGTAGAAATGTTTCTGCAGTGCACAGAGCGAAGTCGAGCATTGTTAGCGTCTATGAAAAAGAAAAGTTAACAGGAGTAAACCTCAACTGAATACACTTACTTCTTGGGCAAGCTTTTCGACTCCGCCTGTAGTAATTAGGCTATCTAGTTTATTCGATAAGAAACTGAGCAAACCGACGACGGCTCGCCATAGCTCTACCCATTCATATTCTGTGGCGGTCTCAGTATAATCGTCAGATATTTGACGTTTATGCATACCAAGACGAATGTGTCGCATCTGCAGAACCCATATGGTTCGACGGCAAACCCATATACAAATCCTACGAATCAAAATTAGCGACTGGAGGGCGATAGACACACAAGACCCACAAGTATGAATACACTTCCAAACGTTTATGCAGATTGTGACGCAACCAAAGCACACAACAATCAAGAAGAGCGCAAATTGGAGCTCGCGATGAAGGTGGCATAGGTAATAGAGGCAGCCTCTTCCGTCTCACTAGTTGAGTAGCAGTATAAACAAAAGGAGTGGTGCTCACCTGGCGACATAAGCGAATAGTCTCTCGGGTAGACTGGCAGAACATATGCATAACGTCATCGCTTTCAACGAAAGCTAGAAGGATGTGCAACGACAGATTGGCATACGCTGTAGCACGAGGAGAACTTGTAGATGATGCATGCGTTAATAAGTAGGACGATAGAGTAAGAATGGTAAACGGGGGAGGAGATAACCGGCTGATTGAGGTCATTTGGTCTGAACCCATTGGTATGGACTCCAGAAGAATCAGAGGAAACGTCGTATTTAAATGCACAAACTCAAAAATAGGAAAGAGAACGACGATTGCTTCAATGGGCCTGTTGAAAAACTTCATATTACAGTGGTAAGGATAGAAAGCTTGTAAACGACCTACTGGTTTTTAAACAGTTCGCGAGGGGGGTCAACAGGTTTTGATGCCAATGCCCGATCTGGTCGGAGCGAGGTCAAGAAGGAGCCGAAAGTAGCAGCCAGTGTAGGCTCAGAGTCGTTCGAAATTTCTTGATATGCTCTTCGGTCCGAATAAATATGACTTGGACTATGTGAAGAAAATGTCACGAACTTGACAGCAGCATCTGCAGCATAGTTGGAAGCCCAGCAGATCTTTTGCATGAGGTCCTTATCATCCGTCTCCTTGATACGCGAGAGATATGGATTTAACTTGGCAGCATCCGATTTGTGAAAGTTGGCCAGGATACTCAGAAGCAGAATTGCTTCAAATGTGAAGCGTTCGGTATCCGGGGACTTTATCAGCTATTAAGGGCGATTCTGAGCCAAACTGATGGAGAATAACTGATGGAGAATACAAAGTTAAGGACTCACGGTAGAAATGGAAGGAAACAGGTCGCGGCGAAGGAAATAAGCCCCTGGACTGAGTTGGCTTACGCTGCACATAAATATGATCGCCAATTGCAGACATTGGTGACGAAGACTTGCTGAAAATGATATCTATTAACGTTACCCAGGAATAATTATAGCAACACTTACGGGGCGAAACTGTATCCCCCAGAATGCTGTCAATTGTAGCGGTAAACTCCTACGTGACCTGAGTCATATAGTATGTCCTTTCGAGCTGCAAAATGCGGCTTACCATAAATACTATATCGCTCTCATCAACTCCTCCGGCAAAAACCTCCATTATCTCCCATCCTGCAAGGTTTTTGGCCAGGACGCATCGAATGACAATTGACAAGGTCTCTAGTGCATGAGACCTGACAACATCATCATACGTGCGTGCGCGAGCATGTAACAGGCATTCCGAAAATAGAGTGGAGAACACCAACTAAGTATTGGGCTTCGTCAGAAGGGAGGAAGTTAGAAAGCTCAAAATGTACATGCCTTGTGTCTACCCAAACAATCTTCCTTCGTTGTGTGATTCAGTCCCCCCTCTAGATATGTCCGATCTAAGTCTAATGCGAGCAGATTTGTCCAGAACTTCCTTGGATTTTCGTTTGAGCTAATTTGCTCTGGAGGGACACCCTGGGAAGCGTCAGTCGTGGCAGAGAGTTTGAACACACTGAAAGATGTATCTTGCCTGAAAAAGTTTGGTGTAGGTTCCGACGAATTTGGAGCTCAACGAGGACCTACGGGTAGTATTCATAAGTCGACTTGAATCCCACAGTCACTTGTTGTAACATTTATCATACATAAAAGGCAAATTGAGGCAACGAAAATGGCTTGGAAAATGCATTTTCTGGCCAGATATACAACACTGCGCTACAGACTACAGATGACAAGTTTGCACACCTAGAAGGTACTCCGAGGTATACAAGAACAAAAAATGGACATACCGACCAGGGGAGCAAGGATTTTCTGCTTTAATTCAATTGACGTGCCAGAAGGTCGATTGAGGATGATACCCGAGCCAGTCCTCAAATAGTTGTTCCATATATACCGGCATCCACCATCTCCGCTATCCAACTCATCAGCGTTTCGTCTCGAATCTGCACGTTTTCCATTAACCTCCTAACCCCAACAAAGGCCTTCCGCCCACGCCTCTCTCCTTCCTTCTCGCTATCGCCGACACTTTCTTGATCCTCATCCATTCCCTCTGTATCTTCCACGAATCCTGGGAATCCAAAATGGTCTGCATCGACTCTCGGGGCCTCATCCGAAGATATAAACGACGTCCTAAAGAGAATACGGATGCAAAGTAAAGCCGTCAGGCAGCTCGACGGTGGATCAAGAACTGGTCTCCGATACGTGATTGTGGTCTTGCGCGGTGGAGGCGCAGGCCGAGAGGTCGGTGTGGTCGTTGGATATAGATCATGCTCGGAAGGTAATGTGATTGTATCGTCTTGAGTCGGATGTTTTGGCAGAGGCTGCGAACTTGACAGATGGGTAAGGACGTGTGCACGGAGGCTGGCTTTTGGAAGTGGAGCTACTGGACATGTGGACCACAAGCATGGAAGTCCTGCTTCACTAGCGCCTTCGACTTCATCGGTAGTAATGTGTTCAAGCAAATGTTCGTAAAGCTCTCCTGGAGAGTTGTACGATGTTGCGCCGCATTGCGATCGAAGCCATTGGCATCGAAACATATCAGTGGACGTGTCTTCTTTGCGTCGGTCCACGCCTCGCACTACAAATTTTTGAACAGGTCCAGGGAGCACCATTGCCTGAGCCTGTGGGAAGACGACATTGACACTCTTGATGACATCTGAGGCGCCAAGAGCAGGATAGGTCTCTTGATAAGGCGTAAAAACGTCCTTGTATAGGTTCCAGAAATCGACCTGCGTGAGCTCTCCATCCACTTTAGGTACGAACATGGTTTTCATCCTGATTGTAGAACGGATGAGTGGGCTGTGAACTTAAAATGGCTTCGGTGGCTTCTACACGCACCAGTCATAGCAACGTTGAGGTTCAGGTTTCGGTAATAGTTCATCCAACTCGTCCTTAGTGAGCTCGTGATCGCGTGTGGTTGTAACTAATGCTGGCACAGTCTGCACCGGGCCGGAAATATCCAGAGATACCGATTCCTCCAATTGTTCGGAAAGAAGGAAGCTCACAAGAAGCTTCAGCACGCTGGGCATGTCAGGGTGGAGCAGGAAAGCTTTGGCCATAGGAGAGTGTGACAAATGAGTGTAAATGTAGTTCAAACAGGCGTCCACTAATGGTTTATCGACGAAGAGAGGGAGATATCTGACTGATGCAGAAAACGCAGGCGAATCAGCACACATGTGGGTAATGTTTGGCGGGTTCGAGTAGACCAGAGTCAGAGCCGTCAAAGATGCGATTATCAAAGAGCGGTCCGATGAGTGTCCAGCGATCTGCTCAATTTTTGATAGCGCCTCCAGGTAGACCTGTGATGTGCGGTAGGGCACGTGAACCTTGAAAGCCACAGCTTGCAGAAGTTCAATGGCATGGAGGATGAATTCTGCGTTGGCATCTGAGTCTATCTGCAAGTTACGTAATGTCTGGAAAATTAGAGGTTGTGTTCGTGGGTGATTCGAGAGTTCTTCAGCATTTGGTTCGTTCAACGCAGCATTCCGCAGAATGAACAAACATTCTAAAGCATGCCGACGCCTGCGTTCTTGATCGGGATGCGGAGAGAACAAAGATGCTGTTTTTGCAATCTGACTAGCACCCTCTCTAGCGTACCACTCGGGCCACTCGAACAAGACGTCTGTAAGACCCGGTATTGCCTTCAAGACGAACTGCTCGTTGTCACACAAACGACATAGACGCTCCAGGGCCCAAGCAATCTCCGAGTCGATGCCAGAACGAAGGGATAGAAGCATCCGATTGTTCGGGGTAGCTTCCGTGTACCATCCTGATAGCAGTATTACACGTCAGATATCCATCAAACCATGCCATTGATGCTCACGCTCATAGTCATCTGTAATGTTTGGCCCGGTACGTTGAGCGACTGGTTGTTGGGCAACATACCCTGCCGGCCTATAGTAGTTCGTCGCCGCTGCTCGAATTGTGCTGGCGATTGCGGTCGACATGGTTGTGTTCGGAAGTCACGAGGAAGTAAAAAGAATCACAAACGCGTCACGTCACACGCTATTGTGCCATATGGGGTAGTTGTGCCGTCTGGCAAATGCCCAGGGCTATAGTACCTTGTTTCTGTTTTTTCTTTTTCTCATAACAACAGCAGGCTTGGGCTATGGATTCGAAAGTCTCGTCTTTAAGCGACGGTAGGTCTGATGAGTACCTACTACCCCATCGTTCTCCGGAGCCATCGCCACCTTCCTGGAGTACTGGTTTCCGTTGGTTATCGATGCGCGGACGACGCTTACTGTTCGCCACATGTGCATGTCTGGCTGCCGCTTCGCTTTTTGGTTTGCTGAGCATGATGGTATGGAGCAATCAATCGAAATATCGGGTCGCTTTGGACCAAGAGAGCCAACTACCGGGGGTATCGAAGCCAAAGGTGGACGAGTGGGGTCCTCTATCGGTACTGCGAGGACCTGCGACTGATAGTCTTTGGGGTTTGTCCAAATGTACAGCATCTAATCACCTACAGCTGAATAGTTGATGGCAGATAATTTACAAAACGACACAAAGTATATTACATCGTGGCCTTCGGCTGGCTGGAGTATGTGATCTGGTCTACTTCGATGATAATTTAAAAGACTCACTCTTTTCACCATCTTCTCAGCAAACGATGTCATGACATATGTATGTTCAAGGGAAAGCGCTCTTTCTGGTTATCTCACACATTTCTAGGCGAATTTGATTTACCTTGCACGCCTCACTGAGCGCGTTGCTGTTCTACCGCCCTTTATCCCATCGCACATAGGCGGCGAGGCAGGTTCTATTCCGTTTGGTCATGTCTTCAATACTACTCGTCTTGGCCAAAGCATCGGAATTCCCGTGATCGAATGGCAAGATGTTAAAAAACCCGACACTCCCGTGAAGGATGACATGGGTTGCTGGGATATCTGGGAAGCATCCCAACCCGACGAGCACCGGCCTCGGGGCAGTTGGTTGACACATGTACTCAACCTAGGTATGCAAGAGCACTCTCGTTCATTTTGGTCAATTTGCTGAAACGACTGTGTTCATCAGATATATCTTTCACACGGGCGCCGAATTGGATCAAGTTAGTACCTGACGACGACAACGACAAACACACCGGTTTCATGGCACTGGCTTCCCTTGGATTTCCACGTGTTCGCGATGCAGAGCTTGTAACCCCATATCCTTCAGAGGAACATGGAGCATTGCTACCGCCAAGTCTCCATTTCCTCTGCTATGACTACTTGTATTACGTTGCTGCTGTGAAGGTACGCCCTTTATCTAAGGATAGTTTCATAGATATTCACGAATGCGCAATCAGCCTTTCGAATATTCGTCCGACTACAGTCCAGCATGGAGATTCTCTGGGCGCTACATGAGATGGACGGACCGTCTGGAACAGCTTACGGACAAATACGTCCGGAAGACATTAGACGTTGCCGACGGTTTACCAACCCCTTTTGTAGGTGCTCCTTTCAGTGCATTCTATTTGATCTGACTAACACGCACTGTCGCATAGTATATTGCTATCCACGTTCGCCATGGAGATTTCAAAGTGTATTGCGAGGAAACCCCTGTGAAAGATTGTTTTGCTCCTCTGCCAGTCATTGCACGGCGCATTAGCGAGATTCAACAAGCGTTGCTGTCTAAGCAAGGTCTCGATGTAAAGCATGTTATCATGACAAGCGATGAGCGTGACCCCGAGTGGTGGGCCGACGTCAAGAAATTGGGGTGGAAAACCCCGGACCATTCAAAAACGGAAGAGCTGTATGGTCGATGGTACGTTCTCCACACATCTTGCCCTAAATTTGTTCTGTCCCTCATAGTATGCCTGATTTGCAAACAGGTATCCTCTTCTCATTGATGCGGTCATTCAGTCTGGGGGCAAGGGATTCGTTGGCACAGACGGGTCAACGATGTCGGAGTTGGCTATGCGGAGATGTGAGACATGGCATAATGGTGAGGTACGGATGGTAAAGTGGGGCCGCATTGGGGCGGACGACCATTAATTTGCAATAGATGGGTATTTTGTTCTGGTTATGGGACTTACATGGCTATATATGTGCACATACATATACCGAAAGACTATTTAATAATTTGCAGTTAATTGCTCTCGTATGGTCTCTGTGCCTTCTGACGTCGTCCAGGGCTCAAATCCTAACACTCGGGTCTTTACGGCCCCAGATTGGCATGTTTGTGAGTCTGAGGGCACTTACTCTCAAATGATCCAGGGTTTTGATATATCTTCGGCATCACAATTCATATACCCTTAACCTGCTCATCCAACCAGGTCCAAAGCTCCTTCCCCTTCCCAGTGACTGGGTCTTGGCTGTCTTTGCGGGCGGAAACGATTCTTGCCCACGGAATGAGGTACTATGAACAAGGTTGAAGTTCTTATTAGTACATACATCGCTGTTAACCTAGAAGTATCGGTGCTCACTTCACCGTTCAAATCTTTACCCTCCGGCGATGTTCCAGCCCAAAGTGGAGTGAGAGCACCATAGGAAACATCGTCAATTGCATACAGACACGGTCATGTTGTGCACTTCAGTCAGAGACAGATATCACAGTGTAGATGAGTATACACCCGCATAAAGAAGCGCACAACAATAAATTTTAGAATACTGCCTAGGTAACGTAGTAAGTCGCTCTTCAGGACACCTAACAGACGATTGAGAAACTGCAGGGAAAATAATGGTGGCACTATACCAGGATGGAGGGAAGTCGACAAAATCCCTTGATTCCCATAGCGCCTTGCCAGTTCCTTAGCGAACACGACGTTGCCCTGAAAATCCGCACACCATCAAGTCAGTAGAAGTCGCACAATATTGTACCTGATAATGCCTCCAAATTTGCTCTGATGATATAGGCGGTTGGTACCTATCTTCTTCCTTGCTGGTCCATCTTTGAAGGGGTTGAAGTGCAGTTTTCGAGATGATGTATCGTGGATGAGATGGTGACAACGCGTCCGCCGACTCCTGGGGAAGACTGTGCAGTTGCGATAAGGGTGGGGAGGAGAAGCTTCGTGAAAAAGAAGCAGAAGATCAGTGCGCTGCAGTGCATACACGGAATAAAAATATGGTCCCTTCAGGAATACACACCTATAACTTTCATGCCAAATTGCAGATCATATCCGTCAACCATGACTTCTTCGATGGGCGAAGCCATAAGGCCGTTTCAAAAGTCAGCATTTGATGTCTGACCAGACGATAAATTCTGATCCGTTATTAAACAAGATGTGCAAATTTTTCTCCTTGCTGTGGGTATCAATTTCACCACAGAAAGTAAAGAATCTACCTCAAAAATTCTTCTGCTGCAGCTTTGACGGACTTCAAACTGGCCAGGTCGAGTTTAAGGAAGATACCGCTCTTGCCAGTAAAGTGTCGCAGCTGTTCAATGGCAGCTTCTGCCTTTGCTTGGCTTCTCGCAGCAATGTATACTTTTGCATTGCGAGCGAGTAAAGCCTTTCAGTAATGCTCATCAGCAGGTAAATCAGGATAATGGTTCGTGTAGCACCTATAGTACCAAGTTGGCGGTTTCATACACCTGTGTTTGCTCCCGTAACTATTATAACTATACCAGAAAAGTCTGGGATATCGTCGACAGTGAATTTGGATTTCGGCTGGAAACTCTGACTGGCTATAGTAATAGTAATGAGAGACACTAAGACACCCACGATAAGTGCACACAACGACTCGTGCGGAAAAGAGCCTACGAAACCATCTGAGAATCTGAATTACGTCGCTGGCAGTGATCTCCCGACTCACAACTAGAGGAGGTTTTTGTCGGATGCGATCGTTGATCATCGTTCAATATTCAATGTTGGAGAAAGTGACTTGTTGAACTTGAAGTTGAACCGGCCATGTGCACGTGACACAGGCACTGTAACTAGCTGTAACTATATCTATAATCTTATCCACTGCCAGTGAGTTGTACTTGGCCCAATGTCCTGGCCATGGTTGCCTCTCGATATCTATGTGCACATATTCAATCAGTTGCCTGTCTCTGTTGATGGAGATGAATCCAGTACCAGAATACTTTCAAACTGTTGTCAAACAAATTCGCAGGTTCGAGGAGCAGCCATCCTTCCCTCTATATGGGAGCCGCATTATGGCGCTCGATACACACACGCGGACCCACAAAGAGAGCTAGCAAGGAAGGAGAAGCATAATAATGATTGGAGGATGATGTTCTATGATCGTCGTCGCTTAGATCGTCTTGCTGTGAAGCTTTTGGATGGGATTATAGAAGAGAGGTCAGATCGGACATCTAGGGCGAGGAAATTATGTTCGCTGTCTCACGATGTGTGGAATGCTCTGGATTTCGAAGCTCGATGCGCCGTTCCGGAGATATTCTGCACACATGGCGATGAAAAAACCGGTGTCCCTGCATCTTACCCCCTCACGAGACGTTACTGGGCAAGGAAGGTACAGGGAGTCATTGTGAGACACAGTGCGATAGGTCTCTGGGCTCATCTTCGTCTCCAAGGCCCGGATGGTGTATTATCGTTCGAGGAAGTACTAGCGGGCTTGTCAGCATTTTTCGATCATGCATCAGCAGAGGTATGAAGATATTCACTTGTTTTATAAAATGCGGCTGGCTCAGCAACCCAAAGATTATAACCCAACTGGATGCCCTTGCATCCCAATGCAGAGAGCATCTTATCGCTGCAGGACATTCACTGGATGTGGAAAATATGAATGGCATCGGTCTTGCCGGAATTTGCACAAATATATGCTCATTCATGCGAAGCCAAGGATTTGATGCTGCTGGACGTGAGTCTTCCCGCTGTACATGTAAGTTTTCCTTGGACATTTTTGAGCTGATATGCACACAGAAAACTTCCACCATTTGTTCAACCACTTTCCGCATCGCTTTCTGTCAACGCACAGAAAGACTATACCGCTTTCTTTGGTCTACGTATTCGTTGCGATTGCCAGAAGGCTGGGGATAGCAGCGTCCCCCACAGACTTCCCCCACAGAGTTATGGCTCATGTATCCTCGCCTAACCCAGACGTTTCTGATATGTATGTCGATGTCTATGGTTCCAGCACGAAAGCTATCCTGTCTGCGAATGTGGACGTTCCACGACTGCTCCTTCAAGCAGGAATAAGCCCGACATCTATGCTTCGATATATTGTTCCAAGTCCAGCAGCTCCGATGCTACTACGTGCTGCGCGCAACATTCTTAGCTCATTGCGCCTGTTACTGCACGGTGCAACTGAGGTTTCAGAAGCACATTGCCAAGCTGCTATGTATGCGTCTTACTGTGTCAACATTCTATTTATGAACGACGACGAAGACATTCATCATCTGGTCAATCACCTCTCGGATTTCCCTCTTGACCTAGGCCCTGTCTTATACGACACCTTTGCGCCTCTTCTTCAACCAAGAAGAGCACAAGTTCTGATGGATGATTGCAAAGAAGCCATAGCATCCGAAGAGGTATCGGGAAAGCCACCGAACAAGCGTTCCGGAACATTTCAACATGTCAAATATTTTGTCGGTATGGTTTTTGAACACGCAATACAGGGCTATCTGGGTTGCATCAAAGGATGGGAGGTGCGGCATGTCTCGCCCGCTGATTAAAAAGTGCGCTGATCCATGGCGTTGCGCAGCCGATGTGTATGGCCTCAGAGGATTGGATCGTGCAGATGGACGTAGATTCCTTGCCTCGCGGACGACATCAACCTTTTTATCACGTCTATGCGTTGACGGGACCACCAGAAAGATGTACGTAAATTGCTGCACCACCGAGTTGTCACACTCAACAATTGCATCCCTAGATGTTGCCGAAGACAACATCAGACCTCTTTCATTGACCCCGTTAATGGCGCGAGACTTCGTTGACACCATCCCACAAGTCAGCAGATATTTCGACGATGCTGAGGTGAAAGAAACCGGATTGAGCCGGATGCACCCAAGTCCTGAGTCTCAGCTGGAATACCCTGACGATGATGACTTTGCGACGACCTGGAGTTTGACACAGTGAGGTCGTCTCAGCAGTTTAGGCGGTACCTAAACGTTATCCATATTTTATGTACTTAGGCCGCACTGGACGCGTTGAGCGTGGCACGTGATCAGTGCCTTCACACCGCGCACTATACATACGCGAATTTGTACTCGGCATCAACCAAACAAGAACGCAGGCTGTAGTTATGTCTGAACCATGCGATCTAGACCACACTAAATCCGAAACTGATGGCCAACTGAGCACTGATGGGTCTATAACTACGCAGCGCTGATATCCCTTTATACTGCGGAGATGTGAGATCTTGGCGGTGTTTTTATTCTGCCTAGCATGGGCCCAATGCTACCGAATGCATCTAGTGCGGGTATGCAGAACTTGAAGAACCTGCTTGCAACAAGGGCGTGGTTTCTGTAGAGCCGACCATGTTGAACGATGGTCGGTCGGACGAGTACTTGCTGCATCGCTCTGCCTCCCCGTCAATCCTCAAGCGGTTATGGACGATCCGTGGACGACGCTTGCTCTTCGCGACATGCGCTTGTCTAGCTGTCGCTTCGGTTTCTGGTCTGCTACTCATGGTGCTATGGACCAATCAATCGAAATTTCAGGTGGCTTCAGACCAGAAGAGTCTACATCTTGAAGTCGAAACGTCGAAGCCGAAGGTCGATAAATGGGGTCCTTTATCGGTACTACGAGGACCGGCGACCGAAAGCCTCTGGGGTGGGTCCAAATGTGTTTCTCTAGTCAACTAAAGGTACAATTTTTGGCAGACAATTTGCGTAACGACACAAAATACATCTCAACATGGCCTTCGGCGGGCTGGAGTATGTGATCTACTTTACTTCAATGACATGTTATAGGATTCACTCCATTCTATTTCTCTTCTTAGCAAACGATGTCATGACTTACGTACGTCCAAAGTCCAAGCAAATGATCTTGCCATCTTACACATTTTTAGGCGAATATGATTTACCTCGCAAGGATCACTGACCGCGTTCCTGTTCTACCACCCTTTGTGCCACTACACATAGGTGGAGATGCGGGGTCTATTCCGTTTGGCGATGTCTTCAATACTACTCGCCTTGGCCAAGCCATCGGAATTCCCGTGGTTGAATGGAGAGATGTCAAAAGGCCTGGGAGTCATATTCTGGATGAAATAGGTTGCTGGGATGTCTGGCAGCCAACTCAATACGAGGAGCAGCAGCCCCGAGGTAGTCGGGTCACAGAACAACTAAATTTAGGTGTGCACCAGTGTTTTTACCTTGGTCTATTTGCCGAAACGACGATGTTTATCAGACATATCGTATACCCGGGCTCCGGACTGGATCAAATTAATACCTGAAGAAGTTAACGATAAACACACCACTTTTTGGGCATTGGCTTCCCTTGCGTTCCCTGATGTTCGTGATGCAGAGCTTGTACCACCGCGTCCTTCAGACCAACATCAAGTTACATTACCGCCAAATCTACATTTCCTCTGCTTTGACTACCTATATTATGTTTGCGCACAGAAGGTACGTCCTTTCTCTCTAAGTAAAATCCATTCAATCTTCATTGACCGTCAATGTGTATCCAGCCTTTCGAATATTCGCTCGACTACAGTCCGGCGTGGAGATATTCTGCTCAGCATATGCGATGGGCAGACAGTCTGGACCAACTCGCAGATAAGTACATCCGGAAGGCCCTTGGCGTTGCCGACGGTACACCAACTCCTTTGGTAGGCAACTTTCTTTTCAATACAACGTACCTGATCTCAAAGCCTGCTATTGAATTAAATAGTATATTGCTATCCATATCCGCCATCACGATTTCTCAGACTGGTGTGAGGAGGTCCCTCTCAAAGATTGCTTTGCTCCCTTGTCGGCATATGCACGTCGTGTACGTGAAATACAAGAGGAACTTCGGTCGAAGAAAGGTCTCGATGTGAAACATGTTATCATGACAAGTGACGAAGTCGATCCTGCGTGGTGGGCCGATGTTATGAAACTAGGATGGAAATATCCTGATCATTCGAAGACAGAAGAGGAATATGGACGATGGTGCGTTCTATACATCTTGCCCTGCATCCGTTCTCCCATAGTGTCCGTTTTGTAAACAGGTACTCTGTCCTCATCGATGCGGTCATTCAGTCTGGGGGCATTGGCTTCATTGGGACTGACAGATCAACAATGTCTGAGATGGCTATGCGGAGGAGCCAGTCATGGCATGATGGTGTCACACGAACCGTAAAGTGGGGATACATTGGAGCAGACGACGATTAATGGAACTTAGATATTCTTGGCTGCAATCCGCATTCATGTTGATTTTTATTCATTTTATGTCGAAATTTCACCGACAATAGATCCCATAAAGGTGTTGTTTAGTTGTTATTTCAATCCAAAGCATAGAGATATATTTTTATCCATATCCGAGAGCAATGCGAAAGCAACAATAATGTAGATCTGGCTAATGCCACAAAGCAAATTATACAATTTCCGTTACTGTCAATGGTAATTCGGGTGTAGAAGTCAGCATGAAATGGACCATCTGAGACATGCCAGTCCATACCTTGTTTGGATTTCCTCGGTTTACCCTTCCTTGTTTTGTGCAGCCGTTTGAAGCCGTGTTCGGAAAACGCGCTGAACAGAGCTAAAGCGGACGGAATGATGACAATCAAGGCCAAGATCTGGACCATTGTTATAAGCATTGTACTAGTCATAGGCAAATAGCTTATACCTGGCCAAATCCCCATTTATTGCCATCGTTCTGGTAGGGATTCCACTGCAGGAGCAGCTCAGTGGAAACAACAAAATAGGCGAAGACAACAATTTGGAAGACGGCTATGCCAAGTAACATAGGATCCCAGTTGCCTGACCATTGCTTTTTTCTGGGACGGTGTGTCTTCGAGCGCGGTTTCTTTGCTTTTGGATCAGTCGTTGTCGGTGGCTGAGCGGGTGGTTCTATGACGTGATTAGAGATAGAAGCGGTGAGACTCAAAGATCTGTTGGATTCGACGCCAGAGATAGGTTGCGGGGATAAGGCATTGGTGAGACCAAGAGTAGATGTCGGTGATGAGATATTAAGGTTTTTCTCAGCTGAGGAAGTGCCGTTCCTATGGTGTTGAGGGAGCTTGCGTTGTCGGTAAGAACGGTAGTAAGCACGCAGCTCATGAAATGTGACTGCAGCATAGCCAGCTGTGAGCACCGAGGTTAGAATCAAAGAAATAACCCTGCCGGTCCCAAGGGCATTCGCTTTGACGACAAAAAAGACGTATTCGACGTGAGGAGAGCATTCATCGTTGAAAATTGATGCATGGACCCTGATACAATGATCAGGGATCAGTCCTGAAAGAAGTCGGATGACATACCACAACCACAAAGTAAGAATCATTGATAATACAGTCTGGATCATTGCTCCAAACTTGACATAGTTCTCCGGTTTGTGCAGTTTGCCCCTTTTGCCTTTGCCTTTGTGATGACTGTGACCAGATTTGCGACGCGAGTACGATGCCAGGGCGAGAAAAGTCCCGAAATTGGCAAGCCTGCAGAGGGTTTAATAGCAGGACGGACATGATTGAGATGCTAATACAAACCAGACCAGATTCAACACTTGCAGGGCTTGAAACAGTGTTAAATTACTCTGGGCAGCTTGGACAAGGGCTGCTATGGTGAGCCCAAAACTTGTTGCGATAAAGGTCCATAAAGCGCTCGGGGCATCCTCCCACGAGCGGTCTACCAGTAAAACTGATGGGTGAAAGTCTCGTCAGTAGTCTATACAAGTTGAATGGATAATTGGTCGGACCAAGTAGAGATAACTGCAAATAAAAACTAATCCGAACACCTACCCCCGATATATCTGGGTTTAGGACAAGAGGGTGCTCAAAAGTACAACTCAAGTTTGAAGAACTCATGATGACAGAATGAAAGACATAGGTGGACACTAATAGGTGATAGCCGCCTTGCAGCAATTCAAGCTGTAAAGCTGTTGGGACTCGGAGCTAGTAGTAATACAGTGGAAATCTACGTGATCGATACACATATTTGTTAGCTACTACGGAGTTATTTAATTATACGAGAAAATTAACCATTCTTTACCATATCACCTGGGTGACAAATGTTGTTATGTCCCAGGTGTATGTAAAATATTATGCATTTACCGCAAATGTTACTGCAAATGTAAAATATGTACATTTGCGTGCATTACATATCATTACATATTTTATTTTGTTCCGCATACTTACAACTATCTTACGTTGTAGTAATGTAATATCTTAAATATGTAACGCACGCAGATGTAATTGACATATTTTACATTTGCGGTAAATGTATAATATTTTAAATATGCCACGGTAAAGGATAGCTAACACATGTACATATGTGTACACTTATTATCGGTCTGCCATGTTTACATGTCATGCACGTCGATATTATTTCACAAGTTCCAACTGGATGACTTCCCGTAAGCTAGAAAATATATTGATTAAAGCGGGTGCCAGTCGGAGTTTGAATCCATTTCAGCTGTTTCGCAAGATTGCGAGATCGCCGGAGCAAATGAGCTCAAAAAATGTGTTAATCTGCCGGAATTATAGCTGAAAAGATTTAGAATATGTTGAGTCCCAAAATTGGATATTTTTGTTTAATAAAATCTGCAAGGGGGGTGGCTACCAAAAAATTTGGTACGCATTAGGAAGTCGCTGCCAAAAACGTCTTTCGGGGTCCTCTGTTTTATTCTGTTTCGATTAAATCGAGCTTACGGGAAGTCACCCACTGGATGACTTCCCGTAAGCTAGAAATATGATATGTTGATTAAAGCGGGTGCCAGTCGGAGTTTGAATCTGTTTCAGCTATTTTGCAAGATTGCGAAATCGCTGGGGCAAATGAGCTTGCAAAAATGTTTTGATCTGGCAGAATCATAGCTGATAAGATTTAGAGCACGTTGAGTGCCAAAATTAGATATGTTCATTTAGTGAAATCTGTAAGGGGGGTACCCACCCCCCTTCTAGATTTATTTTTTATTCGAGACGCATTAGGAAGTTGCTGCCAAAAACGTCTTTCGGGGTCCTCTATTTTACACAGATCTATTCTGTTTCGATTAAATCAAGCTTACGGGAAGTCATCCACTATTACACGTGTAATATATATATTGCAAAACTGCCAACAGGTTTTGGTGAATTCGCCTGAATTTGCCTTGCCGTACTCAATGATGTGACTTTCCGTCACAATCCAGCTGGAAGTCAGCACGTTATTTGGTCCGGCCAAAGAATTTCGCCAAAACATGTTGCATGCAAACGACAGTACCGTCGGCGTAAAAATGGCGCTAATACAATCAATCGGACAGAAAATGGTTTACGAACCAGCCCTTGTTAGTTGAAGCCGGAATGCTTCTAACCTTGCGCAGGCCCACCTCGTCGCAACCATGGACGTGCTTAGACCGTCTGCTCCTAATCTTTCTATCGGTCTGTAAGCATAAATTTGTAAACAATATATAGGACATGTGTCAAGCCATCAAATTGACACTGCAGAAAAGCGCATTACGCACTGGATATGGAGAGCATGATTGCTTCCGGGCGCCTGCTCGGCCGGGGTAGCCTTCACTCGAGTACACAAAGTATGCCAATGAGACTCGTAGTTCTATAGTATTTGATCCAGTGGAATAGAGCTACGCAATTTGATCAGCTTAAGCAACATCGAATTGCCTGGCATTGAGAGTCCATGAGCCGCACCCAAGCGCAGCAAGTACCCATTGATGTATTCGATCTCCGTGTCTTTTCCTTGCCGAACGTCGGTCAACATCGAGGAAATCTGTCCCCTGCTTAACTCCGCAACACGCGAGCACTCCTTCTCCAAGGTTTGTGCTCGTAAAGCCAGCGGTAAACGGCCAATAGGCACTTCCCCTTGGTTGTCCACATCTCCAAAACTCTTCAACATATAATGGGTCGATGATTGTAACTCGCGCGCGTACGCAGCGGACGCCTCGCTACATATCGTTTTTGCGATACGCCCAGATGCGCGATGCGTAAATAGGTCTCCATTACGACAACCCATAAGCGCAGTGAGCGGGCCAATCACGGCGTTTACTACGAGTTTTTGTCGCATGGTCACTTGGACCTCACGGATCGGGTTCCATTTCGAGCTGAGCGCTTCTGCGGCAGACAGTGCTGCTACCGTGAGTCGAAGGGATCGGTAGCGGTGAAAGTGTGGATCATTAGGTTGGGTGATATCGTTGATTTCTAAACATCTATCGCGTGCAGGCACACGCTCGTCCTTCAAAGAAGCCTCGAAGTCGCGGTTTCGAGGATCAGGGATTATCCCAAATTCTATATTACCAATGCTTGTATGAACCACTTGACTGTAGTTCTTCAGCCACGCTCTATGACTATTGGACGCCAATACGAATTGCGGCCGGGTCTCTGGATTACGAAAGACATTCTGAATCAAACGTTCGTAGACACCAAGTCCATTCTGTAGAAGGACTATCGTGCTATCTGCCGACAATCGCGGCAGCAGCCTCGTGATAATAGACAATGTCGACTGCGCCTTGGTCGTGACTATGAGTGACTCGATTCGCGGCAACGGTTCAACTGATTCGCGTGGTTCCTCCGGCATACTGTGTGTGTGTCCCAGCAACTCCTGTTTGCTTTTCGAACCTGTTTTCATGAGCTCCTCCTCGTCGAATACATCCAAATCGTAACCCGTCGAAGACGTGACGATGCCATTGCACTCGGTGCGTATCACGCCGCCGTCAACGCGTTCCCTAGAGGCCAGTCGCTTAGACTTGTGGATGAGTGTGATTTTGTGCTCGCGGGGAAGGGAAAGACGTATGTGGTGTGCTACGAGGGTGCCAATGGGACCAAGCCCAACGATGTGAAGGCGCATGTCACTAGCCGTGGAGGCAGCTGACCGAAAAAAAGAAATTCGACTATTGAGACCGATTTGATAAGATTATAGAGTTGTTGCCCTGTAGGTTGAGCGAGGGCACCGTCGCCTGATATATAGAATAGCGAAGTGGGGGTGAAGGTAGAACTTAACGATCGCTCCGGGAGCATACATCATAGCATTAGGATAAAGCACTAATAGTACATAGTAAGCGCTGGCAACTGAGAATATACTAACTATGCTCTGTGTATTGTTCCAAACATGAAGACCTGTGTAAAGCTCTGTTCAAGTACCTTGCCTGCGGCATGGAGGTCGACGTGCACATCCCTCAGTTTGATGGAATCAAACGTTACCGCAATAATATTACTACAGTACAATACTACATAATCATATCGCATTCTCGGAAAATCCAGATGTGCCGCAGGTACCAGACAAATAACTGCGGGAACTAGCTGCGTCGGATCTGCATACACGGAGTACGCAAGCACTGGAGCAGAGTGGAGCCCTCAGCCGCAGTCTGCGGACTTTGAAATTGAAGTACAAGAGCGCCAATTATCAAGTCGCAGCTGTCTTCGAACAACAATGACGTCCACTCAATTCAAACTCACCAAGCCTGGTGGACTTACGAGACGCATTCACTTTGAAGGCACAGGATTGCCCTCATGGTCCTCACTCGCTTCGAAAATCGAGTCACTCTATGAAATTCCGATCGAGAAGATTGGTGTTACCTATCTTGACAGTGATGGAGATGAAGTCACTCTCAGCTCCGAGGATGAGCTGCAGGACTTTTATGCAGCTGTACACACACCATCCGAGACTATCAGATTCGTAGTACAGGACCTAGGATCACTCAGGGACTCTCAGCACCCATCTTCCAAAGCTGAATCAGTGACTCCTCAGAACACCCGTTATCGGAACACATTTGGAGGGGAAGATACTGTACCGATGGCATTTGAAGTTGAAGATGATTGGCAGCGTCTTCCCCATGGCCTTGGAGGACTGTTTGGACGAAACACCTCTGACTCGGATGGGTTTTACGGAGCTCCCGACAGCCCACACGCGTTCATCGAAGTTCTTGACAGTGATGTCAACAGTATCACCAAAGATAACGAGAACTCTGCAGAGACAACCATGGAAGAGTCAGATCTTCTGTCATCGCTTGCTACACCCATCATGAACAAAGGGAAAGGCAAGGCTCGAGCCGAGATGCAGCCAAGTTCTTCGGATGGTATTTCTTCCACAGGTTCAGTCCTCGTCGCGGAAGAGCCTGTCAAATATCCAGTTCATGTTCTTGACGTTGGAGACGAAGGGATGGTTGAACCTGTGCGCATCGAAACCAGCCCACCCCATCCAGGTGTTAATTCTCCAGTTGTGTCCATCCAGGCCGAGAGTACACCTGTCACTGTTCAGCCCAATCTTCCTACCGAGATGGCGAAAGGAGATATTTCTGCCGGAGTCGCAGATCCGCCTCTTCCTTCCCTTGATTCCGAGCGACCAGCGCCTTCCGTTTCCCTTACAAGCGATGTTGCTGCTTTCTTGACATCTCTTTCGGAAGTCTTCTCATCGCACCCAGAACTGTCCGAAGGACTTCGTAACATCACTCGCAACGCCGCTAATGGTACCTATTGGTCGGCCCATCGCGAGGCGGTGTCTCGTGCAGCTGAAGAACTTCGCCGAAGTGCCACAGAGGAGAGTGGCAGGGCAGCCGGAGAACTGCGCCGAGTTGCAGAAGAAGAGGCAGGCAGGAGGGTGGCAGCTGCACTTGGAGGGCTGATGCGATTATTTGGAGACATGACCATCGGTGGCAACGGAGAAAGCCGGCTTCAAGGTGCTCCTCCTGCCAACGGTGGCCCTGACGCATCAAACCAGCCTACCACTGTGGATTATGGAGATATCAATTCCACTAATTCTGTCCCTCCTCCCGGAACCGGCGGTGGAACTCCTCCTTTGGGACGTCCATTCTCTTGGGGAGCCCAAGATACGTTCGCACCTCCTCCAGGAGCGCCTCCCCCTCCAGGTCCCCCTCCCCCATCCGGACATCCACCGTACAGACACCACGGACCTTTCGGGTCAATGCCACCTCGTCCCCCACCACCACCTCATTTTCAGGGCCATCCTGGTCCCTTCGGACCCCCTCTTGGCCCGCCTCATCGCGCACACTGGAGTTCCCCATTTTGGGCCCGCCCGCCGCCTCCGGGTGGACGTCGTGGTACTCCTCCCTCCTTCATGCCTTGGGCAACCATGGGCCCGAATGAGTCGTCCACGCCGGTCGATGCTGTCAGTCCATGGGCTGGCCCGAGTTCAGCCACGACACCTTCCCCTGCAGAGCTAAGGGCCAAAGTTGAAGCTGCCAAGCAAACTTATAAGAGGGAAAAAGAAATGTATCGCAGAGCGAGAGACGAACGCAAGGCAGCAGAACGAAAGGCAGCTGAGCAGACACAAAGGACTGCCGCTGAAACGTATGTCATCTCTCTTCAACACTAATACCGAGCTTAACAGCATAGTTCAATGTACAGATCTGCTCAAGATGGTACCAAGAATGTGCACCAGAGTGATCAGAACACGCCTGCCCCTGCACCTGTCTCGCACATTGTCAGCAACGCACGGGGACCGTATCCTGAGCTTGAAATGGTTAGTGTTCCCCGCAACCAACGTCGTAACGCCTCAACATCCGCCGACAATGATTCCCACTATACTCGGCGCATCACTCGCAGACTGGCCGACGTAAGCGTTTATATTTTGTTTCTCTATTTGCTCATTTACTGATGTGCTCTTTCTAGATGGGTTTTACGGACAACGCGTATCCCACTTTACCGACCAGAATTAAGGACCTCCTTGATGTTAACAAACCCGTGACAAAAGATGGCGAAGATGATATCGTCACAACTCTTTTGGAGGAACTGCTCGCGACGGCCCCGCAACCTTCGGGATCAGGCCCTCGTGAAGACAAGAATATTCCTGGAGCTTGGCACTAAACTGATCGTTAACAATGAGGGACCGGTGTACGAATATGACGATGATACTAATGATTATGATTTTCCAGATGTGTTGCCTTACTGATGTGGTTGTATGAGTAGTGATCGTGATGTTGTACTGTACTCTACAGATGTATCTGATCTTTTTATGCGGACATATATTCGGCGTTGCTTGAAGGTATTACAGTAAATAGCTTTTCCATTTTTTGAATAAACGAATGGACTTGCGCATGGTCATAATAGTTGTGTGTGCTGGTGGGTCCGTCTTTGATCCCAATTTGGAGATGATGGCCTCGCTCGAGCACAACTCATACACGATAACGTCGGAGTCGGTCTTAGCTCTGTTCGCGCTCGACTCATGATGCAACATCCGTAGCCCGAACGTGGACTCGTTCAACGGTCGCCTCTCTCGCCGTGTCTTGGTGGACTCCCTTCCACCTTCATTTCAACGATGACACGGAACATTTATCCCGACCGTCTGTTTTTGAATCCAACTACTGACCGTTTCCCCACTTCAGCTTCCATCGATCCAGCCATCCTCCTATTTCATCAGACTTTACCTCAGTATTCCCAGACACCTCTTGTCAGCCTCGCTGGAGTCGCAAAGGAGCTCGGACTAGGCGGTGTCTTCGTCAAGGATGAGACGTCTCGGTTTGGTCTGCCATCCTTCAAGATACTTGGCGCTTCTTGGGCTACCTTCCGTGTAGTAACCGAGGCACTTGGCTTACCCATCGAGACATCTATTGAGAAATTGACTCAAGTTACTCAATCTACATCTGTCAAAATCTTTGCAGCTACAGAAGGGAACCATGGCAGGGCAGTAGCTCGTATGGCAGCAGTCATCGGTGCTCAAGCATTCATATTCGTGCCTAAACATGTCAATCATCACATCATAGGTCTCATCACTGGTGAGGGTGCCAATATTGAAATAATCGATGGCGACTATGATCAGGCCGTTCGCGCTGCTGCAGGTCGTTCGAAAGAGGAGAACGGACTCCTCATCCAAGATACAGCTTGGGATGGATATGAGAGAATACCTCAAGTAAGGTGGCTCTTCGTGATCTTCGTGCACTTTTGCCAACTGAAATATACGACTGCATTGCTTTATGGGATGAAGTGGATTGTTGATGGTTATGATACTATGCTACAAGAAATTGACGAGCAGGCTCCCGTCATCATCCAAGAGCCCATTGACTTCATCTTCGTGCCTGTCGGAGTTGGGTCATTTGCTCAAGCGGTCGTGGCTCACTATAAGTCGTTGGGGCACGCTCCCAGAATTATCGCCGTTGAACCCGACAGTGCCGCCTGTTTGAAAAGCAGCTTGCAGGCTGGCAAGGTCACTACCATATCTACCGGTGACTCAGTTATGGCGGGCATGAACTGTGCGACAATGACTACTATAGCTCTTCCCGTGCTAAAAGCAGGATTGGAAGCTGTCACGACCGTGTCCGATTTTGAAGCTCATCTCGCAGTACAGGAGCTTGAGGTTTATGGTGTCAGAGCGGGGCCATGCGGCGCTGCAACACTCGCAGCATTGCGATCTCTTACTGCCAAAGCCCGCACCAATCTAGGACTCGGTGCAAGATCTAATGTTGTCCTACTCTGCTCGGAAGGCTCGAGGGAGTATAGTACACCACGCGATGTCTCCGTAGACGATCCAGTGGCCCTCACTCAAGCACTCGTCCGCATCAATTCGTCCAACCCTGGTCCTTCTAGCACCGGCGTAGGCGAAAAAGAAATCACTGAATTTGTAGCTGCGTGGCTTGCACATCATGGATTCGAAGTTCATCGTCTAGAAAAACATCCGGGCAGAGTTTCCGTTGTTGGTGTAGGAAGAGGATCCGGCGGAGGTCGGTCACTGATGTTTAACGGCCACGTAGACACGGTCACCCTTGACAGCTACGAGGGCGACCCGCTCAGTGGGCACATCCGCGATGGGTCTGTGTTTGGCCGAGGTTCTTTCGACATGAAAGCAGGTTTAGCGGCTTCCATGGTCGCAGCCGTTAGAGCACGCTCGTCTGGCGTTCGAGGGGATATTATAGTTGCTGCGGTAGCAGATGAAGAGGAGGGGAGCACAGGAACTATGGAGCTTCTGGATGCTGGTTGGCGAGCAGACGGCGCCGTTGTCAGCGAGCCATCTCATCTTGAAGTCACGCTGTCACATCGCGGATTCATATGGTTTGATGTCGACATTATTGGGAAAGCTGCCCACGGCTCCAGACCGGAACTCGGGGTGGATGCCATCGTCTACGCCGGTTATTTCCTTGTAGAGCTTGATAACTATGCCCAAGAGCTCGCCATACGACCACGGCATCCGCTGCTTGGAGCTGGAACGGTGCACGCATCGCTGATAACAGGCGGCGAAGAACGTTCGTCGTATCCTGCACTTTGCACTATCTCTATCGAACGTCGCACAGTGGCTGGTGAGACGGAATTAGTCGTTCAAGAGCAGCTGCGTACAATTCTTGACGCGCTCGCTTCTCGGCTTCCAGATTTCACCTATCGTCTACGCACTGGATTATGCAGAAATGCATTCCAAGCCGATCGTGAGAACGTACTCACAAAAATTATGCTGAGGGAGGCAGAGAAGACAATGGGCCACCCACCTGTAATTCGAGCGGAGCCCTTCTGGACTGATGCCGCTCTTCTGGCTGAAAAGGGTATTCCTGCGTTGTTATTCGGAGTCGATGGGGGCGGGGCCCATGCAGCTACTGAATGGGCAACTATCGACTCGATTGAAAAGGTGACGGCCACGCTTGTCGGAGTCGCACAAGATTTTTGTCGATGAGGGCAGGCTTGATCATAATCTAATCAAGCTTTTATATCTAGCTCTGTCCATGTAAACTATTTATGCTGGGTTGTACTTGGTCCAAACTGCCGCCGTGTAAATAAAATTCCTAAAGTCATATCTATGACCAACTGAGAAACCGGGACAGCTGATTTAGTGGAGAACGCGCTAACAATTCACGGATGTTCGTGCATGTGGGAATGGCAGAATTTAGTATCTGCCTTGTAATTGACGATAAGCTCCGAGTCTGCGTTCTCGCTAAAGGATTCCACCTGACATGTCGTGTCCCACAAATACAAAACCTTCACGCTTGCCAAGTACCTTCTCTACAGCTTCCTCCACACCAATGTCCGACTCTTTGCAAGCCACATAAGCGTAGAGGGCCAATTTAGGGTATGGTCGGCCGACGAGATGGACACCCAATTGAGAGGGTTTTCTAGTCATTCACGCAAAACAACACGGCGACTTCAAAATCTGCCCGATTCCTGGACCAGCGCATCTAATGGATCAGCCCATTTCTCAATATGGACTACACACCTCTGTAGTTTACAGGCCTCGTTCTACAAGATCCTGACAAAGTTTCGAGCTCGATTGTTCATGAATTTCCGAAGTTTGATGGTACGACATGGAGCCTTCCTATCCGCATAGCTAGCTTCTCTGCGGTCGAAACGGCGCATCCCTTTATGCAAGGCAACACTGTTTGCCTTGGTATAATAATGATAATTTTTCCAATGCCGCACAGTGCATGGTGTGTTGGAAATATCGGCATCCTTGGAGTTAAATTTTGTCGAAGGGTTGGGTACTGCAAACTGCGCAGGAAAATTGTGGGAATTCAAGAGAGAATGCTGGATGAAAAAAAGACTGTTTCTCTTGGTCTGAGTGCTAGGAATATTTCTGAATATTTGATCGAGATTAGGAACATTCTAGCGAGATAAGCTGAGTGTTGCTGACGAAGCGTCCAGAGTGTATGATACACTTTTTAAAGGTAGACTGACAGCAGTAGTCAAACATCGGACCGACGAGGCGCTTCGTGAACTGGAGATAGCCTCAGATAAGGAATACTAGCAAACACGACGAACTCTGGTAAAGTAGCGAAGGCGAGAGTGACAATGATTCTCGCGTCGCGATAGCACCGTCGGTCCAAACGAACAACTGCAGGTCGTTGGAAAGTCCCATTCGTGCAAACAATCAGCCTGTGGGTCTATTACGGGAAGTCTGCGGAACACGAGTAATAAGTATAGGGTCCAAGGGGGGGAAACTGAAAGAGCAGGCCAGCTGCAGACATCGTCGCCGAGAGGACTGCTTCGGAGAACAAGGAGGCAGCGTGATAAGCAACAACTGAACCCATAGGCAGAGTTTCGCTGAAGTACAACAGGAGTAAATCGAAGGCGGGGTTGAATCTGGGTTGAATCTGTGGCGTCCGGTTTCATTACTTCGTTCCGTCTCCCACCTCACTCAATGGCCAGTGGTCCGAGTCGCCGACAGGCTCATCTGAACCGTAGGATACGACCTTTGGGGTACGTCGGATCCTTGGAACCATTTGTGGCAGCACTGTTCAGTACCGCAGGAACGCGGACTGGAACCTACTGGAACGAGCAAAGAAAGATAGGCCTTGCTTTGTATACGAGCATTTCTTAGGCCCACTTCCTTTAGCCTGTGCCCTCATCGCAATTTGAAAGTGCGAGGCAATCCTATTGATCTGTGATAGATCTGCTATTTTGCCCAGAGACGATTCGGCACGCGCCTTATCATTGGGAGCCTTGGTGTTGACGCGTTGGTATACCACTGCCCTTTTGCGTTGTTTGCAAAAGAACATGCTATGACCGTTTGGTGAGTGGATTAATCCGAAACATAAAGCTACAGACTTACTTGATCATGTCTAACTTGATGCCACATTGCCCGCTTCGGTAACGATCTCATACCGACCTCTGCCCGTAGTAAATCGTCTTCGGTACGCGCGCACTGTGTGGTGCTGCAGAGCGAAGAATCCGCGGGACAATAGACAAAGTTCACTCAGTGAAGTTGAAGAAACGCCGGAGAGGCTGGAAGTCCCATATCCGCGGGACGAATTAGGGACCCGGGGACCCACCGACACAAATACAGACCAAACAGATTATAGTCGGCCGCTTTGTGCTTGTATTGAGTGATCGAATAACAACAAGCCCGTTCCCTTGTATTCTTCCCACTTGGTTTCGTTCTGGACACCCTCCTTATTTCCCACTGCCTAGCCTTTGCCTTCAATCCTCTGACTAACTCATTCTGCGAGCGCTCACATTACTTACATCGATCGCGTGCTTAATAGGTGTGATTTCTTTAGAATCCCCATACTGTCTTTGCTCACCTATGCCACTAGGCATGGTTCCTCCTCCTCCTCCTCCCACCCCCGTACGAGTCTCCCGCTTCCCTTACAGTGTCGATGAACTGGAGACCTTGGCGAAGTGCCCGGATTCCCGCCTTCGACGTTCTGCCAAAATGAGCCTGTGGCTTCAGACGCAGCCAGAGCCCCCCCGAGATACCTCCAAGAAGTCTCGTGCCATAGTTGCTGACTATGACGCTCAATGTCACAAGTTATTAGCCAGGTGCAATGAAAAAATACGAGAGCAGGAAGCCCTCAAAGCCAACTGTCCGCCTCATTTACATCCCTCAATAGACGCGGAGATAGGAGACCTCGCATACGAAAGGAATTATACGTGGTGGAGACAATTTCGCATGAATGATCTCCCACCAGAGATTTTCACCAACATTCTTCGTTATGTGGTCTGGTCAACAAGTGACTCGAGCGAGGGACTCATGTACCGCCTGCATCTTACCTGGGTGTCCAAGAAATGGCGATTCATGACAATCGCGGACCAGACCCTGTGGAGTGTAGTTTGGATGCGGGATAAGGCGCCATATGAGCGGTCTCAGGTCTGGCTCGATAGAGCCGGGTCGACGCCGTTGGACATTCGTATTAATGAACGAGACGACGAGAGCGAGCCGAGATTCGACCACAGGTCCATGGAACGGCTCTTACATGTGCTCTTCCCAAAACTTTCACAAATTCGCATGCTCATTGTCATCATCGACACATGGGCACCCGCGCTGATCCTCCTGCGCAAATTGCAGAAGGCAGGGATTATGGGGATCCCCATCAACATCGAGCGCTTCGAGCTACACCGCGCCGGGAAGCCCTACGTGTGGGCCGGGCCCGGATATGACGCAAAATTGGTGACGAACCCAATTGTCTTCTGTGGAGGGAAGGCACCAAAATTGAAGTACCTTGCGATCAATGGAGTCTACGTTGATTGGGTTCGCTCACCCCTTGCCAATCTCACAACCCTCGACCTTCGCCGAATGGCTCTTGAAGTCTCCCCGACGCTCGAGGGTTTTCGAGACATTCTGAAAGCATGCCCCAATCTCCACAAACTTGCACTTGACGGGGCGGGCCCCAGGGTGGAGGTGGAGAAGGCATTCAAGCTGGGCCCGGTAGAGATGCCCACCGTCAGAATTTTTGTCATGGGGGACTTTAGCCTCCACTACGCTCTCTACGTCCTTTCGCTGATCTCCGTCCCCAACACTCGCGATCTGACGATGATGAATATGACGGGAGAAGATTATTCCTCGCTCATCGTGGCCATGACGGGCATGTTCAAAGACGTGAGGCTGTTGACATTATACACGGTCGACGTTGCCGACGCACCATGGAGTCGAAGGATTTTAGTCGGGTGGCTCCGCTCGATGCCTCTCGTTGGTTACCTGAGAATTGCTCAGGTCAGACGTCACATTTTCGACGCTTTCCTCGACAAGCCAACGAGCAGTATTAAATTGGACGAGCCGGTGTCATCGGATGACTCGTCTTCAGATGAATCTACTTCACGCGAAGTTTTATGTCCAAAGCTTCAATTCCTCGAGTTCCAGTCAGTGGACTCGAATACGATCATTGCGTTCGGAGAGGGTCGCAAAAAATTGCATATCCCCTTGCGGAAAATATACGTCAATAAGCCATGGGTTCTTAAACTTCTCAAACCGGATGTTGAGAAGCTAAAATCTTTGGGCGAGTTACTCATCGTGTCTGGAGCCAGTCCCACCCCCGAAGAGAGTTCTCTGGTGCAGGATGATTAACCTAGGAGGACACCTATTTCTTTTGTTTTTTGTTATAATGGGAATGTCTCTATGGATAGAAACTGTATCGAAACACATATTGTACACCTTCTAGTTGATGTACACGGGACTGATTTTTAATGATCACGCCAATCGCGACGCGTCTATGTTCCACGTGACCCCATCGCGTGACAGGTGTTGGTTTGATCGGCCCCAATACTTTGAATTTAATTCCGACGCGTCCCATAACCATTTGCCCTGCCAACCACGACCAACACCGAGCAAACACCTATGGCTCCTCTGCAACGCAGCTCCTCTATGAACACGGCCTTATCCACCCGTAGCGTGGCATCTAAGGCTCTTTCTGTACCATATACTCGTAGACGCGTCACTCCAGAACAACTCAAAGCTCTCAACAAGTTGTTCAGTGCAAAGTCTCATCCTAGTAGAGAAGATAGGGCTATATTGGCTAACGAGATGGACATGTGAGCATTGTCAGGCGGTCCTGCCTGGTACGAGTCTGAACTGGCAACAATTTTAGGGAGCTCAAAACTGTTACCAATTGGTTCCAAAACAAGCGGCAAACATCGAAGAAAAGGTCAGCTGTGTGGAAGGAGAACTCGTGTTCAACGGACCGTCAGCTCAGTCGCTCAGCATCCGCTCCACTTAAGAATGCTCGCCGACTTCATCCGACCATCTCGCTCGACAGCATAGCTGGGCTCCACGAGAAACCTGGGGGGCCAACCGTTGCCATTGCCTCTCAAAGACCGCCTCTCACCCCCCATAAAACAAATCGACGATTTTATTCATCCGCCGACAAAACCGACCTTTGGGAACACATGCCCTCCTCCCCGATTGCTCCTCCTTCGTCCCCAGGCGCCGAAAGTTTCCGATTTTCTGCCCTTCCGTTTCCAACTCAAACAAGGAAGTCACTAGAGTGGGCATGTGCTAAGGCGAGAGCAGGGAAACAGGGAGAGGATGACGAGCTATTTGATATTGCAGAAGTCGACCAGCGGGAAGACAGTCATGAGATGGAAACAGATGATGAAACGGAAACGGAGGTAGATGAAGCCGTTACGCCCGATGGTAGCGCCAGTCTCTCACCCGGATTTGACATCTCACATAAACACAAGCAACACGTCACGCTGCCCGGAGGCAAGGAGAACGTCGATCCGAATTTATTCCCGGAATATCATCCGTCGGAAGACGTGGAAGCGGCGATGGTCCTGCTGGGATTCATGGGACGATCATGACAATACCATGTATTACGTATCACGATTTCGCGGCTGGAGTGCTAGCGACGGGTTGGGTATCGTCGTCAGGTGTAGTTTTTTTTATTCTTTTCAACTTATTCAGTAGTCTGTACGTCCACACGCCATGACCTCCAGCATATAGTACATTCACATTCACATTGCCTGCAGGCATTCATTATTCATTCGGATAGCATTTTGGATATTGCTATTGTCATACCCAATGCAAGACGAGAGCACGTGCCATGGGAGTGTCACGCTTCTCGGCGCCAATTGAGACGCGTCTCTTCAATTATCTCGTCCACTATTTCGTCTCGCTCATTCACCTTCACGCGCTACTCTACCACAAACATATTCACCATTCATTGTGCATTTAAACTATATCTACCCACACTCATTTAACCACAATGCGTCCCGAATTTCGATCCACACGTTCCGCCCGCGTTATTCCTGATTCTATCAAGAACGATAAGGCTCAGCCCGCACGCCCGGTTTCTTTACCGCCCACAAGCTCTTCACATTCTATCTCAGGCAGAATAGAGTCGCCGTGGAGGAAGCAAGTTCGCCATCGTATGACAGACGAGCAGCTCTCGCAGCTAGATGCTTTGTACGAAAGGCGCACGCACCCAACAACATCGGAGAAGCAAACTCTCGGGAACGAGATCGGACTGTGAGTCAATAGTAAATATTCAAATACCTCCAACTTAAGCTAACTGGGGTGGATAGTGGGGTTAAAACTGTGTCCGTGTGGTTTCAAAACAAGCGGCAGACAGAAAAGAAGGCAATACGCTTGTCTGCTTCGTCATCTTCATCGTCCGACCAATCTTGTCTCAAGAAGGTCTCTTCGCCGTCAAAAAATACGACTCTGGGGAAACGCACTCGAAGACCTCATTACACCGATAATTACAAAACGGCCGCTTCTCGGCGTAAACCACTTCTCTCAGCCGTTAGCAATTCCCAAAGCACCGACGAGACCGACCGTGATAAACCTAGGACTCGTGCTAAACACATTGAGCTACAAGAGCACAAACGCACGGAAGGACCCGGCAAAACTGCGATTCCCCCTCAAGAGCTCTGGAAGCACTTACTGTCATCACCGCCATCAGCCTCAGAGCATACTAGTTCCGATGTAGATCCCGTGGAACGCTCAGCAAGCACTCCTGCAGATATCTTCGCCGATAACCAAGGTTCTACCATGCATAGTAGCTCGAAGAGGTCACGAATGCTAGAGTGGGTATGCGACCGTCAGACGAAGAGAAGACGTAACAATCAAGAAAATTCTGCTGAACTCATGGCAACCGAAGATACGAACGACATATGTCACAATTGTCCACAATCCCGCCGTCCGGACTTCGACACGGCTATCTCACTTTTGACGCTGCCCGGTGATGCTGGCCTCTCCGAAGATGTCATACGAGCGGCCTCTTTGTTACTCTGCTTCAAATATTCTGCACAGAATCCCGGAAGGGCTGGTCATACATAGATGTCACGTTATTTTCTTTTTCTCTATTCCGCATTCGATTTGTAGCCCTTGTCTGCTTGGTCCTCATGTACGAATTCAAACATACTACCAGCCAGAATTCTCTCTCAATGTATCCTACTATATTGCTGCAAAGACGACAACATGACAGAAAAGCCAATAATGCGAATGATGTGATAACAAATGTATGATAGTAAGATATGCAAAGACCTGTCAGACTATGAACTTTCAGAAGGGCGCCTTCTCTTTTGTGTCTTCTTATCGTTCGGTGTAAGCGATGACGCATGAATGTCTTTTGCGGGGACGCCTGGACTCGGTTGTGGAGTTGGTATATGTCGCTTGACGCCATTGACTTCGGAATTGGACGGTGCAGTGTGGTGTTTGCCGTTGACTTGTGGTACAACCTCGTGGACCTTGGAGACAGCTGTCTGGTTTGAAGAAACTGGCAGCAGACAATTAGCTACCCACAGCTTACGTTGAAAGGGAAACCCAACCTTTTGTTTGCTGAAAGAGTTCCACAAACATATCCATCTCTTTTTGATCTACAACGCGCTCCCGTCGCTCCCCGATGATGACGAGCTCATCATCACTTTGTCCAGCCATCTCAATGTCTTCGCCTTGTTGCTCGTTACCCCGGACATTATGTGTCTCCTGGTGCTTAGACCTCGGTTTTAGGAAGGAGTCCATGAGCGGCGCAAAGAGTGACTCGATCGGTGGCATGAGATATGCAGGTGCATCGAGCGCTGCGGTGTCATTGCTAGCCCGAGACATATCAACTGACATAGAGTTCGAGTCAACTTTAGGGATAGGCGAAGGATGAATAAACGCGGAGGCGCCGAAAATGTCTTGGAATAGTGTCTGTCTTTGACCCAAGGTAGCACCTCCTACGATGGCGTTTGCTCTCGAACCCTCGGCCGCAGGGGCGCTGATATCGTCCCCGAACAACACCACACTGTACTTGTTGGTGATACCGACGAGGCTGAACGACGATACACCCAAAGGTGAGGCTGACCACGATGTTGGATGCCATGCAACGTTGAGAAAACCGAAAGGAACTGTGCATTTCTTGTAAGGCAGAGATGATAATGGACGGAATAACGCGATGGGTGTGGTATGATGCTTCAATCTTGGCGAAATAGAAGGGGAGTGAAGTAGTGCAAATGTATCGTCTCGCGGATGGCATAAAATCTTGTCTATCGGCCACGGATTTTTCAAGTGCCATCGTACTGTTTTGAAAATGTTAGGTTTTCTACATATATAGGAAGTACGGAGAAACATACCAGATTGCGCAGGGAGGTCCCACAAGACAATGTCCCACACACTCACAACTGCCAAGTAGCGACCACTTCGTCCGACAAACTGGGCTGAAGTGGGGGCCTTGCAATTGGGGGATGTCAAGACTCGACGAAGGACATTCGATGCGGAGTCGTATAGGTTGACGCAAGACCCCATTGTAATGCATAACAGTGACCCGTCGGGCGACCAAGAAGCATGCCTTGGTAACTCACTGCGGAAACCCAAAGTCGAGCGTGCGACCCAAGACTCTACGGCTGTATTTTAGTCGATGAAAACGAGAAGATCAATGAGAATAGCAGACCTTCTACATCCCCAGTCTTTGCCGTTGTAGTCCGCAATCTCCATATTTTAACAGCTTTGTCGCCTCCTGTCGTCACAAGCTGTAGGGCAAGGCGATCCTTGACCTCGGGACTGAACGCGACGGATGTCACGCGCTCCAATCCATGTGGTCGGTTAATTCTAGTGTTCAGTATCCAAAAGCCGGTCCGGGTGTTCCAGCACCAAATTTTTAGGTACACTTCGCCGCGGAAAGCCTCATCACCTTCACGACTGTCTATCGTAGCCATCCACTCGCCCGATGAAGAGGTGATTGCGCATTCCACACGCGAGGACTCTATGGGTGCCTCGTCACGCCGAGAGACTCTATTTGTAGGAGAGACCTCTAATTCACTGATTAGTGTTGAAGTCGACGGAGCGTATATCTGCAGGGAGGATGAATGCGAGGACGGCAGAATAAGGGTTGCCGTGGAGGAATGGACCGCCAGCGGAGCAGAGGAGAATGTAAATAAATCACGATGAGATGCCTCGGGATCTGGACAATTATGAGGTACGGCTCAATTTGAACTTAAAGCTGCGCACCTAGTTTTATACGAGAATATGATCTTGAGATTTTGAGTGTGGCTGCGCTAACGAAAGCGAAGGTCGCGTCTGCAAGGCCTAGTAAGTATTCTTCACTCTGTCCGCCCTTAGCAACTGCGATAGCATTTATAGAGGCGCCAACTCTGGGAACAAACTCCTTCTTCCCAGTGTGTAACTGCCATACGACCAATACTGATTCCTCTCCACCGCTCAGCAAATATGCGCCGTTAGGGGTAAAGGCAATTGATGAAACCGCATGCGCATGCCAGTGCAATGTTGTCGTTTGTGCCCTCTTTTCTACTCCGACAGCATGGGCTGCAACTTGTTCATTAAGGCAGTACCACAATCGGATGTTCCCCTTGTCATCCCCTGTTGCGAAATAGTCTTCCGATGGGTGGAATGCTAAGCAAGTCAATGCCTCCGGAGAGACAAATTTTGTAAACCCTGTTTTGAAAGATGACGTGGGTGCAACGTATGCTTTATGCCCAGCGACAGCCACAAGCCAACCGCCACTGGGCGAAAACGACAGTCCCACAACAGCCCTCGTCTTTCCGATGGAGGTAATTTCTGATGATGTTTGGACCTTATGGCCCGTGGCAGCGCTTCGAGGCTTTAGTGACACTCGCAGGACCACGCCATTGGCCTCCTTTCCGCGGCCTAGAGAATTATGGATCATAGTGAGAGGCAGATATTTAGGTCATCAACCTCGACGCACCGTTGCTGTTCAATTTCTCGGTGCGTTTAGCGACAGCAACAAAAACATAATCTGGGAAATTTTCGTGTGCGCATAGATTGAAGATGGGCTGTTCTATGCTGATAGTCTGCAGCAACGATGCATCTAAAAAGTCCCATATCCTTATGTAGCCCTCCAACGAGCCGGTGATCAGCTGATACGGGTTCTTGGGGTTCAGGATTGCCGAAGTAATGACGTCGGAAGAGTCTGCGTTCATAACAGACTGAGAGCCATCTGGCCTGCTTGTGAGGGTAGAGACGACTCGGCCAGTAGCACAAGAGTGTATCTTGATGGATGACCCAACAAAGGCAAAGAAATAGCTACATAAAGCCCAGATAGTTCATTTCAGCGGTGCAACAAAACGTCACCCGACCTAAAGAAAAGCATACTTACCTTCCGTCCTTCGTGAAAATTGGTGGATGTTTGCCCACTGACGAGTCGGTCAAGGATGCCCACTGCCAAGTCTGTGTACCCGCTATGCTATGATCCCATTCATCACCCACTCGGTGTTGGGGTGGTGTGTTACTTTCTTCCTTCTTCTCTTTACCTGTCTTCCGCTTTTTCGAGTTGTGGTGTGAAGTGGGTTTTTCTGGGCTGGGAGGTAAGGGTATATTGTGAGGTTGGCGTGAAGTTAAAGGTTTGGAGCCAGAAGCTGTCATCGCAGACATTCCGGACTGCAGAGCTCAAGGGTGCATGAGGCCACTACTCGTAGTAAAAATTTCGATCAAAAATGCTCGGAACTGGCCACGTGAGATCGCCTTTGGTCAATTGTCTTTTCGAATATTAATGCATTTGGAGATAATGAAAATACAACAGTGTTGCGATGTTACAGGGTATGCTAGTCTAATGTGTCACTCGTCCAAATGATAAAATATGTAGCTTATTGCGCGTCGATGTCTTTCGGGATCTCCTTGAACCCAATGAGTATCCGAGCAGATCGACAGGGAGTTTGCATGTCCTCCTCCGAGGCAGACTGCATAGCTTCCCTTATGGCATTGTGAATTCTCTCCTCCTCAATGTGCTCAGCTTTCGAAAGTGGTTCTTTTGGCGGTAGTTCCCAGCCCAATTCTGTCAACGAGCACCAGAAGGATATCCGCGTCTGCATGTCTCTGATTCAAAAAGAAAGATGAGAAAAACCATAAATAAATAAGGGAAATGAACAAGATAAAACTGCTTACCCTTGATACCGCTCAAGAAGTGCCTCGAAATTTCGCCTTATGTCAGGCTCCTCCAGATTGTCATCGTTGTCCCAGCCAAGCTCTCTCAAAACATCTGCTTTATTCCGCGCCCAGTCTTTCAGCTCTTCCCACATCGACTCCTGAGTCGACATCACGTTTTGAAAAGAGCGAAAGAGATGCATGGCCAGAGACCGTTCGCTCAATCCATTCAGTAAATTTTCAGGCACGGTTTTCCATTCTGGGCCTATTGAGGGATTTTCTGTTGTCGAGCTATATACGAGAGGGCGTTTAGGCTGCAGCCCATGGCCCCGAGAGGGCAACGAGGAGCCATAAGGGGTTGATAAGGACCGCTCGCGGGAAGATTTAGAGGCTTCAGGAGAATCTGTGGACGAAAATGATTCGGAAGCAGTTTCGTTCACGCTAAATATGGATGCCATGGTCGACTCTGAGGTAGTAACGGATGGTGAGAATATGTTAGAAGTTGTAGAAATCGAAGATGAGAATGACAAGGAGACTGGTCTTGTTCCAGGGGGAGAGGAGCCTCCGAAGAGGGTCGATGAATATATGTCCAATCCGCTCGCATTCGGTGACAGCGGCTGCGGTAGGGGTTGTGGGGGTGATACAGGCGGCATTGGGAAGTTGGTGACAGGAGCTGCTTGTACTTGTCGAAAGTGCGTTGTAAAGAATACAGGGAGAAGTGCTAGAAACATGGAGAAAGTCAGGCTTAATCCACGACTGTATGAAAAGGCCATCTTGCCTGACGGTCGCATATTAATGAACCTATTTGCAAACACTGAATTATACAATGCTTCAAGCAGCGCATGGTCATGTGGTAGATGGTTTTCTGGAGGAGGGGTGGCTGGTGTAGGTACTTGGGCTGGACGTGCACCATTTGGGTAGTGCACAGATGTCGTACGTTTTGCTCGCGAGCGCAAAGGTGCTGTAAACCACTTTGGTAAAACGGGAAACAAAATGTCTGTGACCACTGCGTAAATTTCCGCTTGAAAGCGTAAGTAATACGCTGCATTACCATCTTCTATGATCTCCACAGCACCCCCTGGTCTTAGGACCCGATTGACTTCCTTGATCGGAAAGTCAGTAATTAACTTCAAAATTCCATGCCCTAACACCCACTGCAAAGATGAAATCCCACTAGAGACAGACTGTTAGCCACCATTCCCGCCCGACCAACACACAAAAACGTACTTTGTTTTCTGGTACCCCTCGAGCGATATCTTTGATGTGAACATGATCAAATTCTTCATCTTCGAAAGGAAGTTTGGTCGTCAAACTGTCCCAGAATCATTTCAGCGTACCTTCAGTATTAAACGCGAAATGAAACGCACAAGTTGCCATGCATCCATGTTATGCGATCTGACAGTGATGGGTCTTTCAACGGGCCTAGTTTTATTTGCACATTGACAAGGTCAAAGCCAACCTGAAGTTATGGTCATTACACTGTACAGTCTGTCAGAGAGGAAGAAAACAACGCACAAATTCACATTCAGGCCACTCCCTGGCGGCACTGACAACCCAACTACCGGACTATTGCAATGTTACAAACAAGATATCAGCGGGAAGAGCGTAGAGAACGTACCCCACAACCTAAATCTAAACTTCGTTCTGGAGGATTCTCCTTTAATGACGGTATCATTGAAACGCTGTTCTTCATGCGAGTGAAAAAGGGACTATCCAGAGCTTCCCTGTGCGTTGCATGTACAATAAGTATCATCGTGCTCAAAAAATGCCACTCTGAACTAACATCTCGACAATATGCCGATCATACGACACCGGATATGGCGCCTTCTCCGCATCGAACGAGTGGTGCTTATGCCCGTGTTTCATAAGGAACTGTGTCTCCTTTGCTCGGGCTAGTCGCTTTCCGGCACCATTGCTTGTGAAAATGGCAACATTACTTGGACGTGGCGGCGCTACGAGGGTCGTCGCGATGCTAGGGCGTGGCGTAGAGATGAGGGTAACGGTAGACTGTGTGGCAAAGCTCTGGCGAGGTGTTGCCAGTGAATCCATCATCGAATCAGAAGCCCAACGGCAAACCAAATAACGGCCAAGTGCTGAAGAAGTCGTAGGAGGTTGGCTATAAAATACGCAAGTCACACAACCATATTTTACAGACCGCGGGCAGGGGCAACGCTGGGCGGCAACGGCATGCTTTGTTTGGCTCATTTGATATGGAAGCTTTTGGTTCATTTTGGGTCGGTGGCGGGTGCGGTTCGACATTTAATAATATTAATATCGCATTATGGCAAACAATACAAGAGACAATGCATCTGAAGAAACATGGACGACTAACAAACAGCGCGGGAACTGCCAAGAAGAGAAGCCATTATCATATGAATATAAGTATGTATACCTGACCGATTAAAGGAAGAAGATCCAACCAAAATCAAACCAAACCGGCATTTTTCCTCCCCATAGGAATCAAAAGATCCTTTCCTTTGACCATTCTGGCGAACCAGGCGCCAAGCATAATGCCCCAGAGCATGCCGACATACGCAGCCCCCCCTCGCTGTTGCATAGACGAATCGAAACTGACTCAACGAAGGTTCGACTCCGAAAGAAACAACGAAACGAACCTTTCCATTGGTAATAACAATGAGCTCCAAGCTACCTTTGTACTTGGTCACGGGAATCTTTCCAGCGACAACATCGAGAATGTTGGCGACGACGACAGCAGCATGCGCAGTACACTTTGCAGCCTGCTTTTGTTCGGCCCAGTCGATCACATCGCCGGCTGCGTAGATGTCGGGATGGGAAGGGAGTTGCAGAGTGGGATCGACCTTGACGTTGCCTCGTTCAGTGAGAGTATCCGAACCGAGTGTTGAGATAAAACCAGTGTTGGGACGGGGTCCCGTAGTAAGAACCTATACGTGACGCATAATCATTATGAGCTCATAAAATGAAAGCACGAATAATTACAACAAGATCAGCATCTAGGTACTTGCCGTTACGCGTTGTCACGCCGACAACACCCTCGTCAGGAAGATTGTGGATGAAGTCGTTGTAAATGATGTCGACACCACGCGCTTTCAGCCCTTTCGCAAACGCAAGACGGTATTTATCAGGATAGGTCTTGTTAAGTAGCATGTTGTCGCCATGCACCATCGTTACTTTGGTGTGCTGTAGGATAGACTTCGTAAAGGATCACGATACAAGAGAAACACGAAGACCCACCGGAAACTGATCCTTGATCTCACCAGCAGACTCAATACCAACAGCACCACCGCCGACAAAAACTATGTGGTTGGCCTTCTTGTACTTGCCGCGCCATTGCTTGAGCCATTCCGTTATCTCATCCTTATCGTCGGGGAATGCGACGGCGCCATTCCAAGTGGAGCCAGGTGCCAACACAAGAATTTCATACGGAAGCTCCCCCCCATCCGCTAGCGTGAGAACACCACCCTTTGTTCCCTTGTTAGCATCAATGGCGGTAACTTTTCCAATCTTCACTGAGCCATTGCCGTTGACAAATACTTTGTCGTACGGTATAAAGGCGGAGTCCTCCAAGTGATCGACATCGGATGTGGTCATACGAGCTCCAGCGAGCATATGGATAGAAAAGGGACGAGAATTAACGAGGATGAGGTTGTATTTAGATGCGTCAAGCTTGGCAGAGAGGCCACGGGCAATTTGGATGCCTGCTGAACCACCGCCTACAATGACAATGTTCTTTTGATTGTCGAATTTTTTGGACATGTTGTGTGACGACGGGAGGGGAGCAATCTAGGATTTTATACTCGGTATGCATTATGGGCGGGTTTTTTATGTTGGTCCTGAGATGCATAAGCAAAATGTTCAGTTCGGTAGGATTGGTGAGGGTTACGAGGAGTGGCTTATGTCACGGCAGATCAGGGGCTGATTGATATGTGCATGTGACCGCTTACCGAAAATGGTAATAATCAATCATGTACCTCAGGCTGGGACACATCACAGATGACTCGTCGAAAGCCAGCCTCTACTAAGCAGCTCAAAGCTGACCGTCAACTTAGACGTGCAGTAAAACGGGGCGACGCTTTCCCCTTGGATACCGAGGCGAAAAAGCCGAGACGACCTCGGAAAGGCCCCTCGAACCGCACAGGCCAGGTTTCTGGAGCCCCAAGTTCAAGTTCCCAGAATGCGGTCGAATCTGCGAGAAAGCTGCAGTCGACTTTCATAAGATTGCCTCCGACTTTTTTGGAGGACACAAAATTACTAGCTAGCTCATTGGCTCTGCCACGACCGATTGCACGAGAAGCAGCACTGCTTAACAGCAGCAAAACAGGTGGAGAGGACGACGTCTTGCTTGGCCAGCTGTCTTGTCCTCGACGACCGAAATGGAGGTTCGATATGAGTAAGGTGGAGGTGGAGAAGAATGAAGAAGGCCTCCACAAGAAGTGGATCGCGCAGATGGATCAGATCGTGGAGGACTGGCAAAAGGGTCATCAGAAAAACCAGGACGAAGGAGACGAGATCAAGCCACAGGGGATGTTAGAAATGCCTCGATCGCCTACGTATTTTGAACGCAACCTCGAAGTCTGGCGTCAACTGTACGTCTGATCTTATCTCGCCGCTTCGTTAATACCGACGGATTTGGCAGATGGCGTGTTGTAGAAATATCTCAGATCATCCTCGTCCTTCTAGATTCCCGATGCCCCCTGCTGCACTTCCCACCCTCTCTCTCAGCCTACCTGTTGGATCGAAAAGTAATATTAGTCCTCACAAAGGTAGATATTTCTGGACCAACCCACGCATCCTCATGGACCCGCTACTTCAACGAACACCACCCCAATTTCCGCGTCGTTCAAGTCGAAGCATACACAGAGAAGGCCACAAGTGCTCAGCATCAAGGCAGAGTGATGTACGAACCTCATCTACCGGAAAGTTTTAGAGAGAGGTTGGTGCAGGCGATCAAGGAGGTTCATTCGGAGATGATGGAGCCACCTGAAAAAATCAAGGTGAATGAGGAGAAGCTGAAGCGGTGGAAGCCACCGGTGAAGATAGATATCGATTGGGAAGGGGTGATTAAAGCAGGTGGTGGCCAAGTCGGAAGTGCTGTGGGCGGAGCGATGGCGCCAAAGCCTAAATCGGTCGATGAAGCGGGGGGTGAAATGGGCGAGGCAGAAACAGGACAGGAGCCCGAGTTTCTTACGATCGGATTGATTGGCGAGTTGATGTCCAACCTATCCAACATAGCTAATAATAACTAAACCAAACCAGGTCAACCGAATGTCGGAAAGTCGTCATTACTGAATGCCCTGTTTGGCACACACAAAGTTAGAGCGTCAAAGACTCCAGGAAAGGTCAGTGATATCTGCGACCACCTATGAACTTCCTTTCAAGAGGTTACCAGACGAAACACTTTCAAACCCTTTTCTGGACTCCCGATGTACGCCTGGTCGACTGTCCAGGGTTAGTGATGCCCAATTTTGTTCCGATGGAAATGCAGGTACGCATATATATGTTCTTGCGTCTTCTCCACCATGTCAACGAAAATGATAGGTCCTGTCAGGCATCCTGCCTATCTCTCGTGTCTCTGCAATTCCGGCATGCATTAACTTCATTTGCCAATACCTTCCTCTGGAGCGCATCTTCGGTCTCACCCATCCCTCGCTGACAAGTCCGCCTGTCGAAGACAAACGAACTTGGAGGGCCGGTACCAAGCCGTCCCCGGTGAAAGACAAGGCGACCGTGAGTTGGACTGCCATGGATGTGCTAACTGCATATGCGGATAAAAAAGGCTGGGTTACTGCGAAGGCCGGGAGGCCCGATGTGGGGAGGGCTGGAAACGCTTGTAAGTGTTTTCGGAGAAGCTGTCGATTGTATTGAGTCTGGATGCCATTTTAGTACTTCGGGCGGTGGCGGAGAGCAGGGTCCGATGGGCTTTCTGGCCACCCGATACGGATATCTCTTGCATTGAAGGGCAGTCTGGTGATGGTATATGGATACCTCACGCCACAGATGTAGACGAAAATATTGATGCTGAAAGCGAGGAGGACGAATCGGAATCGTCAGTCCATTCGCAAGAGACGTCGGAGTCTGATGATCAATCAGAAGGTGAGGAAGAAGGGGAGGTCGGAATGCCAGCAGCGGGAGTTGGGAGATTTGGGGCGCTCGCTCTTGATGATGATCCTGGAGAGGCGGAAGACGAAGATGAAGATAGTACGGAAGACAGCCACTGACCAAGCAAGAAGCAGTGTACAATGTATCCGGATATATTTCTTTTGTAAGGCCCCATTAAAACAGTCCGGGATTGGAAACAGTCGTTTACTATGTGCATTGCAACTTGTCAATCGCCGGGAACGATGTTTCTAGACTTGTTTCCGTCACCGGACGGGGGTCGACATCGATTCGAATGGCCATTAATATCCAAAAATCATTACCGTCGTCAGCTGCGTTGAAAGTCTGCCATGAGAAGTCGTGAGTCATGACAAATGTCAGAATTCCGGTCGTCATTGTGGGTTCGCACAAACGTTCGATATACGCTGTATGGCAGGAAACAGTGCCTTCCTGATAGGCATTACTTGCCAAAAAAAAACCCCGTGCGTCCCCTCGAATCCGCGTCCAAGATATGTACTAAGAAGCGTTGTCTGCTCTGGTAAGAAGGGTTCAACCTTCGCCATGACAAGTGAGGTAGAACCTAGAGGGTCTAATTTTGTTGCACTTTGCAAACCTGGCGAAATACTGTCAGACAAAGAGGAAGGTAGGTTGGATAAATCTCTCAGATACGTCTGAGACTGAGCTTTGTCTGCGGCTCAGAAAGGGTCTCGAAGAGCATCGAGATGATCAATGCAAACTGGGCGTGCGATGAGAGCAGATAAATGGGAGCATATGGCTTTCCGGAGAGAAGGTGCTGAGGGGAGTGGGATGCAGGGGTATTATCAAGCTGAAAGAACTGGCAATATGCCCCAGAGAGAAAACGTAGCAGTTCTCTCCAAGTTGGCGGGACTTTGTTGTGACAAAAATGCGACCGCCCACGATACTATCAGCGATGATAATTATTGTTTAGAATTTAAAAAGGAACGGAGGGTGGAGGTTCAGCACATCGCCCTGATATCAGTTCCGTGCATATATCCACATTAGAGGCATCCAGCGAGCGCCGTCGACATTGATAGATCAAACCCCTGCCATCGAAAAGATCAAAGTGACATACCTTGTGACACGGGAGAAATCGAAAGGTGAAGATATTCTCTACCTGCATGGTTGAACGCGCCGAGAGAGTACTAGTGGTTCGTCACTACACTACAAGGGCGAGCTTAAAACTGTCATTAAAAAATCAACGGAATCCCCCAAGATCAGAGAAATGTTATTTACTGTGGCCGCCGAAGAGCCTTGAAGATATGGATCAGTGAACTTATGGATGCAACTTCAAAAAGTAACGCACTAGTTCACGCCGATCTGCCGAAATTGATCGGGATGATCATCGCTGAGTTTGAATTAGTAAGGCGACGCGTAGTTCCAGATGCGCGTCTGGGCTGAGTCGCTGTAACAGCTATTTGCTCTTGGACCACAATGTCAACCGATAAATTTGTGTTATCATACACGCATTTGAAAGATCGGCCAAAGTCAGATCAGGCTCTTCCCTTACTCCAGAAGATTGCATCGTTAGTCAAGCCGATTATGCGAAAACATGGCTGGGTACTGCCCGTGCTCTCAGAGTTCTTTCCAGATAGTCCAAACTTGGTCGGTGAGTAGCTAGAGTCACAGTCAATAGGCTTCGACATTTGTTCACTCACTGTCGACAGGGCTAAGTAAGTGCTGATTCTATGATTGGGGATTCGGTGTCCTCACGACTGGTTGTACTTAAGATGTGAATGGAGGAGAAAAGATTTTGCTGCGATTACGGCCTGCGTGGGCACAGGATACATTTTACGAGGAAGACTTTATCGTTAGGACTATGCTCCACGAGGCAAGTCCCAAGACAATTATTATATTCAGATGCCAACTCCATTCCTTTCTATAGCTGACTCACAATGTACATGGACCACACGATGAGAAATTCGACAAAATTCTTGCAGGTTTGGAAGAGGAATACGAGGCTTTACAGCGCTCTGGCTATGCCGGCGAAGGTTTCTACTCTAAAGGACATAGAGTGGGTGAGAACATCTCTCACGACCTTCCTCCTCATCTCGCAAAGGCCAAGGCTCTGGAAGCAGCGGAGAAGAGAAGGAGGATTGGAGTTATGTTGGGTGGTGGTGGGAGACTGGGCGGAAGAGGTGCTGCGAGAAGGGGGATGACACCTAGAGAGCTGGCTGCTGAGGTTTGTCTAAACCATCCACTTATTTGTGTTACCGAGACAGTCTGATATCGCTGTGCACAGGCGGCAGAGAGACGAGCTCGGTATGAAAAGGCATGTGGCTCGGGAGAGCTGGCCCAGCGAGAGGCCGATAAAGCATCCAAGGATAGCATAGAAGACAAAGCCATTGATCTTACCAGTGACGGAGAAGATTCTGATCCTGATATCGTCATTCTGGATCGGCCACCGTCTGTCCCAGGATCATCCAAAATAGCAGTCCCCCAGTCGAAGAAAATCGCAACTTCGACTTCAATTCCGAATGCCCCTACCTCAAAATCTAATCGATCTCTGGCTGTCCAGTCTCATCCCTCGTCGGCTCGAGAACGTCCTGCCCCATATCCAAAAACACCTACTACGAGCAAAGCAACCTCATCTTCCTCTGGCGCCCAAGCAGAATGGTCGTGTCCAGCTTGCACTCTGTTTAATGGACCTCTCACCCTCCAGTGTGCTGCTTGTCTCTCGAATCGCTCACCTGACTCATCTGCTGGATGGACGTGTCTAGCTTGCGGAGAAGGTGGGATGCCTCATGAATTTTGGACTTGCCGGTTTTGCGGATCTATCAAGACAGAGAGCGTCTTGAGTTGATTGCGTGTGATGACCTACATATAGTTCATACATTAATCACATCTAGAGAATGACATACCTAAGCACATGTACCAACTCGTTGCTGTTTTATTCTCATTTTGAATACCTTGACATCAATCTCATTATCTAATTGACCTTCGGACACGCCGAGAAATATTCTTTTGTCGAAATGCACATCGAGATCTAGGACAGACAGTGATTGTTCTGGTCAAAGATGTTATGAATTTATATCCCTGTAAGAGCTTGCCAAAAACACACCTGCAGCGTGCAGAAACTGTGAAACTGTATCCTCATTCCGAACAGTCAGGGCAATAAATGCATCTGCCCCATGCTGCAGGGAAATATGAAGAGTACCAACCAAGGCCGGTATAAGGCAGGGATCAAATACCTAGAAGAAGCGAGATTAAGCAATCAAAAACTTGGACGTAGACAAATGCTCTGACAAGATCGGCTCCGAGGATAAGATCTGGTTTAATTTCTTCATGAAGAATAGAGCGAAGTGGTGACTCGGCAGAATTCAAAGCGTCTGACCAGTCTAATGAACAATAATTGAGACTGGGATGCGAGGAGGAGCTGTCTGAACGCAAAACAAAGTCAGGTAAGTGGACAGGCAAATATTTATGTTTGGCAACTTACTGCACGGGAGCTGGACGTTATCTCTACAACGAGAAAGAACCACATCGTTAACATCCGTTAGCCAGATTGGTCCAGAAGCATGGGTGCCCTCATCGTATGTGTGATCCAATTGCTGCAAACTCGCGACAATGATTCCTAGGAAACCACTTCCAGAGCCAAGTTCAAGGATCCTTTTGTTAGTAATCAATTCTGCACTCCTTCTAATTAACATAACGAAGAATATGCTAGGACACGGTATTACCAGGGTGCAAAATCAGATATTGTGCAAGCAACTGGCTTGCTAGCCAGGTCCGTAATCCTGTTGTCCCGCCCTCCACAGTAGTGCGAGATTCAAGTAGTGTGGCAGATCGAAACTTGGCCGTGTTGACGATGGCTTGCTTATCATCTATTGACTTGTCGGTGGCCCAGTATTGTGTTACGTAGGATTGAGCCGGAGGACCGGGTGTGCTGAGCCCTCCCGGTCTACTAGGGCACTGTTAGATTTGATCTTGGTAAAGTTGGTAAAGGACATAGAACATACTCAGATCCTTGGGGGAGTAAGGATATGAAATGCTCGTAGATGCGGTTGTCTATCTCGACATCCTTCGTGCGCGTTCAGCGATAAGCCTTCAACGTAGACAAATTATGCATGCCTCATCGGCCAACATATCTTCTAAACCGTGAATTGCCCATTTCCAGAAAGTATACTGATATTCGTTGGAAGGAGGATATGCTTTGAGATGGGGTAAATCGTGACCAAGCAGAACAGTCTTGACAAGGAAGTCGTGAACGTCATTAAAAGACAATTGGAACGGAAAATGCATGTGTCTTGGGATTATGAGGGCTGAATACCCTAGGAGAATGTCAAATAGGTCTTTGTGGAGAGTGACCATGACGCGAGGAAATATAATTACATATTACAATATAATGGCAAATCCTCTTCACCTGAATCTGACCGACCTGCCCTGAACCTCAAGCGCAAATTAGGTTTAAATGAATATATTCTCCAACGACGAGTCCTACCTTGTAAATGCTCACTTCATTCCGATGTCTTCCATGGCGTACAACCCAGCCATGTTCGGTTACATGTTGTCGTCGTAATGTTACATTCTCGGCTGCCCGTCAGGCCGAGGTTGAAAAGGGAGTAGAAGCAGCAGCTGATGGACTAGAGATGATGGAGGGCGACGAGGAATCTGAAGGACGACGAGGATCCAACTCGGCAGAGATGTTAGAGACTTTTCTTCAGAGTGTGGGAGCCCCGTTCAAGACGCCTCGGAAACCTAACAATTGGCTTGGAAATGACAGGGTGAGATATTTTTGACGCATGGCTGTCTGGTCGTTTACCTTGTATTGAATCAACAGCCATTCTCCTTGAACCGCTCATTTAAGCCTCCAATACCGGTTTCCGACGAATTGCGTACCACTTTGTATCAGCAGTTCATGGCAGACCCTGAGACGAATAGCGTTCGTGTTCTCGCAGAGCGTAATTATCTCAGCATGAAACGGGTGGACGCCATTCTGCGCCTGAAAGGCCTGGAAGAGCACTGGAAACAGGTTCGTGCTGATTCTATCCGGTGGCTAGTCCAATTGCCAGCGACATATGATGAGTATATATCGATTAGTCTTTAAGACTTCCGCGGTGCCTTACAGCGCTCGGTCTCTGGTTCAATCTGATTTTAACATCTGAATCTTCTTTCCATCCGTTTGCATGCCCGTTTTTATTAAAAAAATCAAAGTAACTAACAATACATTTCAGCAGAGAAAGCCTTTACAGACAGGGTTCCTTGCGGGAATGGAATGGTGTCTTGGTGTCACACGTCACGTGCAACTTTCGAAGACCAAGCAATGGGATGAAACAGAGCACCCGCGGTATGATGCCAGGGAGGCCGATGCACTGATGGAGGCGGAAGGGAATGATCCCGCACGTTTGAGGTACCGAAAGATGTTCTGGGAAGCAGTCCCTGATGGCAAGGCATGTCCTGTCTCGTCCATTCACGCTATCCAATTTAATGACGGCGTATGAAGGATCCCGTTGTACCGCTGTTGCTCGAGAAAGCACGCGCGGATGGTATAAGGCATGCATGGGAGGAAGAGGAATCGAAGAATCACCCTAGATTCGTTCCTCCTCAACCGGGCACGGACAAAATGGAAAAGGTGAAGATGATAGCGCCTCCTGATCGACCTATGATCAAGTTCGTGGACATCGGCGGTAAATTTATCAACAAACATGAAAGTCAGAAACGGACCAAAAAGGCCGCGCATCGTGGGGCGTTGAAGGCGAAAAAGCGGAAGGAAGTTGTAGCGGACGAGCAGAGAAGGATTCAGGAAGCGCTGTGGATACGGGAAGCTGCCAACGCCGCAGTCGAGGCAGAGAAGAACACGAAGAAAATTGAGAAGCTCAAGTGGCAACCGGGGGTTGGACGAAGCCTTGTTTTATCATAGCCAGTTCCTTGCAGGTTTGACGCTTGGTTCATCCATCTCACATCCCATGATGGTGCCATCTCCAATTGCTATCAAAAACTTTACATAATTCCATAGTTGTTCATTAATTCTTCTACGCATTCGTATTGCGCGGCTCAGTATGCAAATCTGAAATCCAGTCTTTGATTTCCCTGGTCCTTAGTTGTCTCCACATATTTCTGCTGCTCCTGATTGAAGGTTCAGATAACATATTGGAGATATCAACGACCACGCCCACCTTGGCGGACATTGCGCTCCATATCGCTTCTCGTCGCTTGTTGATTGTGCGGTAGAAGAAGTATGTCAAGATGTAAAGTACGATATTCATTGAGCAAATACCGATCAGAATACGGTTTCCGTTTTTATCTGGTGTGTAAGGTGAGAGTGGTTCAGTGCAAGATAGCACAAGGCTTACACAAAGGCTATCGTGAATATCCAGTGTAAATATGGCAACGTGGCAACATAAACCGAGAAGGAACAACTTGCCTTATCGTCCGTTCGATAAATATTTGCCTGATGGGATGAAACGCGTGAGTATACCTCAAAGAAGACAACGAAGGACAGCTAGCTGTACATATATAATTGCCCCTGCCTGTACAAACATGTTGTAAGCAGATGCTGATATTGTCCTCGTGCGCACGCTGTATGAATTTCTGGATGTCCAAGCCACCTGGATTGGGTGTACGTATGGAAATCCAGTGACAAGTGTTACCACCGCAAAATAAACCCATTGGGATGTAGTTTCATTAAAGGTGTATAGCGCCACCAGGAGAGGCAATGCCCAGATCTGGAGCACGATGGTTGCAACCACCCGACTATTGACTATTTCACTGAGGTATGCGGTGAATAAGAGCATAGAGAGCCCGATCACGGAGGACGGGATGCTCAAGAGATTTGATTGCGTAGTGGTGAAACCGAGATTGCGTAGAGAAAGGGTCAAATAAACCTGGGGCGGCCCGACAGGTACTAGGAAATACCACATGAGTTAATGGGCTTCTGCATAGCCCGGTCGACTCACTCATATGGACGACACCAAGAATATAAAGGGGCCACATCTTCCAGTCGCGCAATGCCTGAAAGATCATGCGAGGTGTCAAACCTTGTCGATTGTGCATATCTGACTTCGACGGATCATCTCGCAGAACCCTATCAGAAACGACATTCAGGCATCAGGTTAAAAAAGAAAGCGTTAAATGCACCTGTTAACCATTATAACTTCCTCTCTGCATCGTATATCAGTGAGCGACCGCAGTTGATGGAGCAGTATTAAATTACTAGCCTTTCTGTGAACCAACCATGGGGCCGGAACCATGCTTTAGTCTGCGTGGGACCAGGAGGCATTAGGAACCACGAAGCCAATCCGACTGCCAAGGTCAAGCAGCCCTCGATTAGGAACAAATATCGCCATCCACTTAAACCACCGACACCACGTAGACGTAATATTCCTGTTGCAAGAAAGGCGCTCACGATATCCGTGATATAATTCGACACCCAAAAGAATGCGAGTCGGATGGGCACTGTAACAGACACTATTATATAAATATGTCAAAGATGAAAAATGCAGGTTGACATACGCTCAGTCTTTGTATAAAAATATGACAAGTACAAGACCACGTCGGGGATAAATCCGCCCTGCAAAAATCCCAGCAGAAACCTAGTTACTAGGAATGACGTGCGACCCGACAGCCAAAATTGGCTAAAGGCAACAGTGCTCCATAGTACCATCTGTAGTTGTCTTGTTCAATTCAATTTTACACCAAAACATAACAGACAAACTTGGGTAGGGATCCAGACGTCGGGACCTACTCTCTTCGATATCAGCTGGGACGGAAGTTCAGCAATCAAAAAAGATAGCCGAAAAAGAGTGTTTCCAAGGTTGAAGTCGTCGGTGGTCATATGGAGGTCTTCGAGGAAGTTGTCCGTGTTCGCCTGCGAAACGTTTCCACGGTCCAAGTCCAAGGCAAAGAACATAATGGATGCCCAGATCATGATGCGGACATCTATTTTTCGCACGATGCCCTAAAACATTGTGAGCCAAATTCCTAATGAGCTAGCAATGATCACACCTGCTCTTCTCTCCAGGTCCAACGAGCCGCAGAATCAAACCGGTGAGCATTCTCGTAGCTTACTGGTGGGCGATAAGCTTCAAGTCCATTCGGTTCGTCGAATACAGAACGTTGCGTGGCTATACTGTCCAAGTCCTTCTTAGGGCGCCAGACTCGTTGCCAGAAATGCTCGAGGCCCTCGTCAACTGGTGCACCCAGCGGAGCCGGCTGCTCCCATTCAGCTAAGGAACTTCCGTCAGGACTATTTGTTTCTTTTTTGTCAGTTAAATAATCGGATGTGGGGTCCTTCTGAAGGACAAGGAGTGCAGGAAGGGATGTGGTCATGGTAGAGGCAGGAAAGTATGACGCCTTGGGGGAAAAACATATGGCTGATGTTTATATCAGTTCGCTTACTCCGATGACCTTGAGAACGATAGCGCAGATATGGCCGGCAAGGCACTCTGTAAGAATTGCGCGTTCAGCCAGGGGATGGCGCGATGTATATGAAAGAAGGCATTGTGATGCCAAAAAAGGAAGGTGAACAAGAATGAGTGGCCTGCCGTTGGGCTGCCGAGTTCCTTGTAAAGTTTGGAAACCACAAGGCAAACATCAGTAATTTTGGTCATGGAACAGTTGGTACTCTACGGCTCCTGTAACAATCCGCCATTGTTATTTTATTCTATCCTTATCTACCGCCTGGGCATGCCTCGGCCTCTGCCTCGCAGCGCCCTCTGTGCGGTGCCTGGTGGTGCTCGTGGTCCAGCAGTTGGCTACAGAAGGCATTCTATATTAGCGGTGACGTAAAAATGCACCCAGGCACTCACTTGTTCGCTCTGGGGATTTCTGACTGTCTCATCGACGCTGAGAATTAAACAAGCAGCCTCAGCCGCACTGCTGATAGCGTTGGTCTTGACCAGACTCGGTTCCCAGACAAATGCATCCATGTTGTTTCGAACACCATCAGCGCCGTCGACGTCGACTCCAGCCCATTTTTCGCCCTTTGCATGTTTCATACGGAGCTTGTTGAGGATGTCGGTCGAGTCTAGTCCAGCGTTATCGCTGATCTGGCGCGGAATAATTTCGAGAGCTTTGGCGAAGGCTGTCATTATTAGCTGTTGTTTTCCTGGGATAGCGAGTGCATGCTTGCGGATGTGCGCGGAAAGGTCCATCTGGGAAGGAACAGTTAGCACACGCCTGTGTTCAACATTAGAGAGCGTACTTCGATAGCACCGCCTCCGGCAACAACTTCTCCATTTCTAACAGCACGTTTCACGACCATGATGGCGTCATGCAAACTTCTTTCGACCTCTTCAATAAACTGTTCCGCTCCACCACGAAGCAACAACGTGCAAGTCTTGGCCTTGGGACAATCTTCGAACACATTATATCTTTCTCCACCAATCTGCCTCTCCTCGAACGTCCCACAGGTTCCGAGATGCTCCCGAGTGATGTCCGAGCAAGTTGACTGGATCGACCCTCCGACAGCCTGAACCGTCCTCCTCAAGTCACCAGCGGCCACGCGTCCCGCACAGAAAATGTCCCGGTCAGCGAACCATTGCGTTGCGAGATCTCCAATCGGCAACTTGCTTAAGACAACCTTTGCACCTGTCTTCTCGATCGCCTCGAGCTTTCGGTAGATAATTTCCCACTCGGCATCGACAATGGCCTGGTAGTCCGATACAGCCTCTACGCGAACTTCGGCGTTGTCTTTCTCTGCTTTGAGTTCGAGCTCGACGTTGAGGCTGAGGATGAGCGGGTTGCGGAAGGATTTTGGTTGCTGTTCTGCACCAGCATAGGTGAATGTCTTTTTAAACGAGACCCCACGGATGAGAAGAGAGTCTTGCATTCCCCCGCCTGGAATCTTCTTTACGCCAATGAGAGACTCATCCAGGTCATCTTGGTCTAAACATTGGACAGCCTCAACGACCATATTAGAGAAAAAAGGTTTTTCGGAGTGGATGAGTTTGGATGACATCGATGTCGAAGCGCACTTGAGTAGAAGGGATCGGAATTTCCTGAGGCGAAACAAAAGTCAGCCCGCGTGCAATAAGAACGATTCTGTAGTACCTACTCGGGGTCAGACTTATCAACAATGACTTGTATCTCTTTGATCCGATCGATAGCCTGAAAAAAATATAAAAATTGAGCTCATTTATCACCATCCTGGAAAGTGCGACGCGTACCAATTGTGAGGCCTTTCTGAATCCTTTCATAATAATATGTGGACTGACACCCTCCTCAATATAGCCCCGCACTTCTTTTAGTAGCTGTGCGGCAAGTAACACGACGCTGGTAGTACCATCTCCGACTTCAGCATCCTGCGCACGGGCAATGTCTACCAAAGTCTTCGCAGCCGGGTGAACAATGTCGAGAAGCTTTAAGATAGTCGCGCCATCGTTAGTAATCTGAGCTTCTCCCCGATCTGATACAATCAGTTTGTCCATCCCTCGTGGACCGAGAGTGCTGGAGAGAGTTTCGGAAATGGCGAGACAAGCAGCTATATTGGACAGAAGTTGCGGATTTCCTTGAGATGTATCTGTGCCCTCCCGTAGGAGGACCACAGTTGGTTGCTGTACTGAATTAGCATTTTCTTCGATCAATATTACTGGCGCTGCTTACCATTGGAAGACCTCGCTGCATTTTGTATGGTGAGCGTAAGAAGAAAGCTTCGTCTGTCGCGAGTTCCACGTGGCTAAATATTCAATTCACTCGACGCGCTTCCGAAAGTTCAAGCGGCGCGTCCGACAGTCTTTGGCATTCCTTGGTCACAGAGCATGGACACCGATAGTCCCCCACAGGGGCTGTTCTTCGCTGGCTCAGATGATGGTAATGACAACGACGATGTGCTCATCGAAGAGCCACAACCTGGGGCTGCAACCGAGTCCAAGCCACGGCTCTTTTTCGCTGACAGTGACGATGACGAAGAGACACACGCGTCTACTTTTACGACGCCTATGAAACGAAGCATCTCCGTCCATATAGAAAATGACGGCCAGAGCAGCGACGCTGAGATCCCAAGTTTCGAGGAAATCCCTCGAGCTTCGAGCGTCAGTAGCATTTCTTCTGCTCTGTCTGGGAAGGACAAGGACTCGTCGCCTGCTCCTTATGTCGAATCTACGGAACCACCAACAAAGAGGATGCGTATGTCAAGCCCGTTCACTGCCTCACAGCCCCCCTTTGAGTCAATATACATCGGGTCTTTCATTGTCGGCAACGCTTGGAGTACTGTCAGAGGCAAAGGATATATCAAGTCTGGTGACGAGATACAAGTGGAACGAGAGGACCAGGACGAAGGACCCTCATTCAAGGGATCTGGTACTTCTAAGAAGGGCAAGAAAGGCAAAGCTATGGACAAGGGGAAGACGAAGCAGCTTTCTATCGCGAACATGATGAAAGCCCCACAGCCAAAAATGTCCAAAAAGAAGACCAATACTGTCGTGCGGTTAACGAATAACCGTGGTTTTGGTATGTTCTGTTTTCTTTCGCGTTGTCATTGGACCTAAAGTTCTCGTGTAGAATTCGGACGCCTTCCAACAGACGTCGCATCGTGGGTGTCAAAGCTCCTCGATCAAGGCGAGTCGACAGTGTTAGAGTATTCCTTTGTCAACCATCTTACCTCACACTTAGATATGGTAGAATTTAAAGGGAGCACTATGATCGATTGCCCCCCCGTCCTCCACTCTGGCGCCGACCTGATAGTCTCGTTATCAATTTACCTCCGTTCTTCGGCCTTCAAACCGCCCAGTACTTTTGCATCTATGTCCACAATTACAAGCGCGAAACAAAAAATCAACATGATGTTCAACGAAGGCCAGGAAACTCTCGACGAGCAAGTTTTGCGCGAACGTAAGAGCTCGCTATTGAAGCTTTTTGACGCCATTGGGCTCAAACCGAGAGCTGGTGCTGACTTTATAAAACAACGCTACAAGAGCGATAAAGAGCTGCACGAGGAGACGGTCAAGAGCACGATGCAGGCGAAGAAACCACCGAAGATTGAAATTGTAGGGGATGGTGAAGAAGTGGAGGTGGAGGAGGGCGAAGATTTATCGGAGAACGAACTGAATATGATATACAAGAAGTGAGTCCGGTCTGTGTTATGGAATAGATTTCTATACTCATTGTTTGATAGAGCACAAGTGAATGATCTGTCAATGGGGGAGATGGAGCCTCCGGATACATTCACGCTCACTTTGCGTGGTTATCAAAAGCAAGCACTGCTGTAAGCATTCAATTTCAGTTACACGTTACCCTCGCTGACGAGAGCGCTTCAGATGGATGTGTTCACTCGAAAATGGAGAGGCATCTGCTAGAGATGCCGTCTCGATGCATCCATTGTGGTCCGAGTGAGTTCACGCATCGCTTGGCTTTTTTAACCAAAGCCTTACATCTGCAATACAGATACGTCTTCCCTTCTGAGCCGGTCGATGGCATTATCGATTTGACCTCGGAAGAGCAGCCGTTTTATTTCAACCCGTACTCCGGGGAGTTGAGTTTGACATTTCCGAAGGCTGAGAGGAAATGTAAAGGTGGTATCCTTGCGTACGTCAAATCTTTCATCTGAAAATAGCGAGATCTAACCTACTTGCAGTGATGGTAACTGCCATTTTCTTCAGGTGAACAAGCATGCGAGGCTGATTTCTTTTGTGATTTTGATCCACAGAAAGTATGTAAAACTTCTGTTAACTGGTGCATCTGACCTGACCCGAAATCCGCAGTGGGGATGGGAAAGACCATTATGCTTTCTGCGCTAATTTTGACAAACTGTGAGGCCGAGCTTGTAGACCCAGATCTTGCAATCAAAGACTTCAGCAAGCAACGACAACTCAAACTAGACAACGCATTTAGACCGCTCGCGCGACAACGTCCCAAATCGACAAAAGGTCCGTCTGTGACGCTAATCGTGGCCCCAACTTCACTGCTCAATCAGTGGAATGAGGAGATCCAACGGTCGAGCCAACCAGGGACTGTAAAGGTTCTCGTTTGGCATGGTCAGAATCGTCTTGATTTGGAGGCTGCTGTTGAGGCTGACGACAACGATGACAAATTGGTGAGGGTTGTTATAACGTCTTACGGTGTTCTGGCATCGGAGCACGCGAAGGGAGAGAAGTCAGGAAGCAGTCTATCTCCCGTATTTCAAAGTGAGTTGATCCCAAACTATAAACGGATCCAGTTCTGATCGTTTTTGTCTTGTTAGTTGAGTGGTTGCGAGTTGTGCTGGACGAGGCACATCATTGCAAGTCTCGACAGAGCAAGACTGCTCGTGCAGTGTATGCATTGCGCGCACGAAGGCGCTGGGCGGTGACAGGTGAGTATAATTCAGCATTCTTTCCGATCTAGCTGACCAATTATATAGGTACTCCCATCGTGAATAAGCTCGAGGACCTGTACTCTCTTCTGTGGGTTCTTTTTGTGAACATTTTAGGTGTCTCATTATTCACATCGGACTCAGAAAATTTCTTGACTTCTCACCTTGGTCTGGCTATTCGTTTTTCCGATCGTAAGTCAACTTCCTTAGATTACAAACCGTCCGCCTGAACTGTTTTCTAGTTTCATTACATTGCCTTTCCTGGACCGTGACCCCAAAGCTATCGAGATTGTTCAGGTCATACTTGAAAGCGTACTGTTGCGACGCGAGAAGAACATGAGGGACAGCGACGGCAACAAAATCGTTGAGCTTCCAGCAAAGGAGGTAACATGGCCTTCCAATTTTGCGTGAGTTAACATGCTGATTGATTATATGGAGGTCACTATAGAGAACCTGGAGTTTTCGCCATTGGAAAGAAAGATATACGACTCGATGTATACCGATGCTAAGAAGAACTTTGACCGTCTTAGTGCCAAAGGGCTTATCGGCAAAAACTACACTCATATATTGGCCATGCTCATGCGGTTTGTTTACTAGCTTTGTCAGTCTCCACATTGCCTGATTTCATCACATCAGCTTGCGGCGCGCCGTTCTTCATCCAAGTCTCGTGCTCTCTGAAGACCAACCTGATTCATCGCCTGCAGACGGTGAAGTAGACATTGATTCTATGATCAGACGGTTTTCGAAGGAAGAGGGTACGTCGGAAGGAAGTGGCAACAATGCATTTGCCGAGGGCGTACTCGCAAACCTCAACGACCTGGATAGCAACGGAGAGTGCCCCATTTGCCTGGATGTCATGCAGTCACCAATGATCATCCCCGCCTGTATGCATCAATGGTGCGCCATCCACAGCTATTACTATTAATGGTTTGCTGAAAGGGCACCAGCTGCAAAGATTGCATTGTCTGCTACCTTGCGTCGTGTGAGGAACGTGGTGAAGAGCAAAGGTGTCCTACGTGTTCGAGTGGCCCCGTCAAGGTTTGTGGCGCGTTATGCATTTCTTCGCCATCATCTTGACTCGTACTTTCCAGGAGAGTGACCTTCTGGAGGTTGTGCGGTCGACAAAAGAACGGAACGGTGATGCATCAAACGGTTCTCAAAACTCACTGCCAGAAGTGATACTGCGGCGCAATGACTTTCGCTCTTCGACCAAATTGGAAGCATTGATTTATAATCTGCGTAGGCGGTCAAATATTTTGCAGGAAAATTGCTAATCGCGAGTGACAAACAGGCCGGCTGAGAGACCAAGATCCCTGTTTCCGAGCAGTGATCTTTTCTCAGTTTACCAGTTTCCTTGATTTAATTGAGGTTGTCCTTAAACGAGAACATCTCAATTGGTATCGGTTTGACGGGTCCATGGACATCAAAAGGAGGAATGAAGCTGTCTCCGAGTTTAGATGTGCATCGAGGAAGCCCAAGGTGCTGATCGTGAGCTTGAAAGCGGGTGGTGTTGGCTTGAACGTAAGTAACGGGATCCAACCATTCATGCAGATACTGACATTTCATTGCAGCTGACCACAGCCAATCATGTTTTCATGGTGCCATCTCAACTGCTAACCTTCCGAGCTGTACTCATGCAACACTTGTTAGATGGACTGTTGGTGGAATGCCGCCACTGAAAACCAAGGTAGATTGGCCTATGTCAATGTTTTCCTTTTTGCTAACTATTCTCTCGTAGCCATTGACCGTGTCCACAGGATTGGCCAAGAAAAAACTGTCTATGTGAAGCATTTTATTGTAAGGATCTCATTTCTGCTTCACTAATACTCTCACCTTCAATTCTTGGATGCAGGTTGCAGACACCATAGAAGGCCGGATTCTCCAAATCCAGAAACGGAAGACAGCTATTGTGAAAGAAGCTTTTCGTGGCAAAGATGCCTCAGGATCGGATTCTGAGAGCATGGAGAACCTTAAGATTATGTTTGGGGACATGTAGGGCAAATTTGCTGCATTCTTGAGCTTTCAGGTTGCCAATGACACAGAAATGGTCTATCTGAAAACCCAATGAGAAGTTTGAAGTAGGTAGGAATTCTAATTGAGACCATTGATTGGTGTACAAATATAATTTGTGTTTGTTTGAGCTTTGTACATACAGGTATTTGTGCATAATTCATATATTACACAGGTTACCAACTTTTATAATTAATAGTTACCCAAGATCCAGTCTTGCAAATGCAAACACTCAAATCAATACTTGGTTCTGGGAGAGGATCTTAGCTTTCAGATCAGTGCAAACAATGGGGTTATACTGTCTTTGCTGCCCAAGTTGGATGTGTGAACCAATGGGAGCTACTTGGCTTTACTGTATTAATAATTAACATGGTCATCAACAAGATGGAACAAGTTGATAGCACAAGTTGTGCAGGAAAAAAGGAGAAGAAATTAGTCTAGCAGGACTTAATTGAAAAGGGTGAAAGTAAAGTATGTCAGAAAAATCACAGTGGGGTTACCAGGACAGATCGGGACTTGTCATGCCTGATAAGGCTATCAGGCCAAGGGGTGGCTTATCAGGTTCAAAAACTAGATATAATACTGTGTAGGGCCTGATCACCCTTAAGGTGTCTGATAAGGGATTGCAGACCTTGTCAGCATTACAGTCCCTGATCAACTCCTATCAGGTTACCCTTGGGAGGAAGGGATTTGAAGAGAAAAATTTTTATTTTCCTCATGTTCCAACTTGTACTCATCTCATACTTAGTTTTCCTCATGCTTAGGCTCTCAATGACTTAAACTTATGGTTCTCAAGGGATTTGAACTTGTGACAACCAGATTTCTCAACTGAAACATGATCTTAGACTTAGGGTTTTTCTCTTACACTATATGAGCTGCATTTACAGTGCCTTCAACACCTTTATGTCACCTCAGTGTCAAACCACATGTACACCAGTTATGCACTTCCAGGACAGCCTACTGGGCTACAAGCATCTTTCATAGCTGCTTTTGATTAATTAGTGGGCCAACAACACTGCGTTTTGAAAGCTGCATCAAAAAAGGAAACAAAATTAAACATGTCACATTCTCATGCCTGTCAATGCTGATCACATTGCGCAATGCTCATCCCACCTCTCCAGAGCTATAAATCATAATCATAATATTGAAACAATTGTTACTGACAGACTAGACTGTCTTTGCTGCAGCACTTGAGCAAAATTCATTCATGTATTTCCTCTTCCCCTTCATCTTCAACCTCTTCTTTGCCTGCATTCAGCATCTCCAATGCCTTAGCCATTGCAACATCGTTAGCCATTTTAGATCTGGCACCAAAACCAGTGTCCGAGGTAGCTGGGAAGAAGGTTCGGTCCCATTCATGGAAGACATTGAGGATGGATTTTTTACGCTTATTCAATCCGTCAATCAAAAGCTGTAGGTAGTGGCCGCACTAGCGATCATAGTTGTCTTGGTAATTAATCCTCGTTTCCTGGCCCAGTGCCTGGAGACAGTTATCTGCTGAAAGAGCCCAATGTGCCTATTCTGAAATGGTTGAGAAATGAGCTGAGGGTGGAAGAGAATGACTTACAATGACACAAGTGCCAGCAATGGCACCAGGAGTTGTACAGCTCAATCTGAGCACGGAAACCATGGTTTCCCCTTGAGGAAACCCTGTACTGCCCATAAGGAGCATGTTGATGGAAGAAGGCCCACGGTGATATGCTTGCAGTGCCTCTAATGATGAATAAACCACTAAAACACTGCTGGGATGTGACTGAGGGGTGTGAGTTGGTGAGTAACCCTTCCTATAATGAGAGTGATGAGATAATGGTGAGTTTTATGATGTAACCGGTAAGTGATAGTGATAAACAAGGTGTGAAATGTGCGCGCGATAGTGCAATGTGCGAGAGCGATAGTGCAATGAGCATGAGAGCGATAGTGCAATGAACGACAACAATAGCGATGACTAGGGCGTAATCTTAACCAAAATAATGCAGTATCGAGTGTGAGAGACAAAGTTCAAAGAGACGAGATCTGAGGTTGCAACAAGGTTCTAAGACAAGGGGTGAAGTTCTACTGGTTTTCTGGTATGTACAGTGGAGTATATATGTTGTATGAAAATTGAAAATGAAAAGGATGATGACAGCTAAATTTTACCGCTCAAAACCAAGCTCCTGAAGCGCACATGAACTCCAACATTCAACATATCCATATTAGGCATATAACCCTGGTTGCGCGATCATGCACTATCTTCGCATCATCAGGCTGAAGTGGTATGCTGAAGCGGCCTCGCTATTTTGATATACCAACATGCTGGTGTCCTCAGCAACTGTTTTACCGAACCGTAAAACTTCCACAGTGTTGCATGGTGCTGATCCAGGGGTTGCAATGAGCGCGAGACGTTGCCCAAAGGTAAAAATCATTGCAAATTGCTAAAAATCATTGCAAATGATCACAAATGAGCGGAAATGATTGGTAAAGGTTGGCATAGGTTGTGTGATGCCTGTGACAAGTGACACGATCATGTGATTGTCCACTAATGATGCAAAAATATGTGAACAGAGAGCCATAGGGCTCATCAGTGGATAATGGCTGCAAAGACCTAAGAAGGAAATTACATAAGATGAATTTGCATCTGAATCATGTTGATCACTCACCCTGAACAATATTGGGTTCAGAAAGATGGTGTCCATATCCAGACAGCCTTGATAGTCTTTGTGCAAGATCGCAATATTCAACAACTTGTAATATCCTTTTCCATTCCCTTTGTTAACCCACTCAATCTTCTCATGGAATAACTTGGTTCTCTTCTCTCAATTGATTAGGTTGATTGCCTCACATTGGAAGATTGCATGCCCAGCTGTTTTTTGAATCCGGGTCGATGTGTTTGATCGCTGGGAGCTCATCGTGTTCAGGAACTGACAGAACTTTTAGTTCTATCACATAACCAAACACTTGCTTGAGCACTCACTGTCTTGCACACCCATCCTGTTTTGAATGTGTCATCACCCTGGAACCTCTGTGGAATGAGCTCCAGGATGTCTGCCAATTGGCCTTGAACTTTTGACTTTGTGTTTTGGAAGCAATGCTGAGTGAGAGAACTGAAATCTTGATCAACAGCCTCTACAAATGTCTTGGCCCCCTTTTGCAGCCACATTCCATAAAGAATGACAAATTTGCAACCAAGATTCTCAACCTCCTTTTTGGGATCATGTTCATCATCAGAATCGCTAGGGCTCAATCCCTGGCATGATTTCTTTCACGACATGTCTAAATCCTCATTTTTGATATCAGCAAACTTGCACCCCAGGTCAGCTATCAGCTTTGACGTGTCACTTGCTTTCAGCTGGAAGTGTCTAGCAGTCTGCATTATATATAGGCGAGTTATTACCATGAATTTGGTTGATCTACACCAAAACACTTACACGTGTTAGCATCCTAGGAGTTTGGCTTGGACTAATTCTCTCTGGTGTGTTCTCCCTTGAGGAAGATAACTCAGGGTTCAATATCACTTGTCTAGTAGTACTGCGGCCACATGCCATTCTAAGGTATGTTGAGAATATGAAGGAAGAAGCAAAGTGTGAGTCACGTCAATATTTGTTAATTTTCTAAGCTGAGTTTAAAATTTCAGCTGCTCCAAGTCTGACAACATGTCTGACATCTGACCTGAATCCACATTATCTTATCTCAGTCATCATCAATGCCCAAGGTTCAACAACAGAAGTCAAAAAAACTTTGCATGTCTACAATGTGTTGGTGCAAATGGTGCAAATTATTCCAAAATACTAAGTTTCAACAAGCACACAACAGCTTGTGAAGCACATTCACGCAATAAGGAATCATTTGAACATTTGCCACACATGTCAGGAACCTCTGATGAACCAAGGCCAATCAGTGTAAGTCATTCTACTCATCTGTTCCTAATATTTATTTGATTTGACTTGAGGAGCAGTCGAATCAAGCTCAAAATGGCTTGTTAACAGAAGTGCTTCCACAACCACCTTCGCCTTCACCTGAAGTTGGTGAAGGCAGGTCATCTGAAGGCATGCTTGAGTTCCTGTCCGATTTAATAGCTGCTAAATTATTTTACAGAGCCTCTGATTATGGGCATAGAAGTCCCAGATGCACCACTTCCTGCAATGTACATTAAGATCGAGCCACATCCCCACAGCCTAGAGAGCAAGACAAGAATCATCCCACTTGATGGAACTGCTTCAGCGATGACTTCAGCTGACTCTACACCTGCTAATATTCCTCATCTGACAACCAGACCGTGGGTGCCATTCCGCAATCATGCTGACTTTGAATATACAGAGACAGCTGTTGAGGGTCTATTATCCAAGAAGCTGATTGACTGTCAACTTGCAGGCATTAGTGGAAGCTGGTCTAAAAATGGTAGCCATCTGACCCTTTGCTCCTGGGCAGATATGGAGCGCTCACTTGATGCCGTGAGAAATTTTGCAGTACAAGTTGATTCATATTGTTTCCAACAGTTGAAGATTCTGCTCACAATTAATATAGTTCATTCCAGGTGATGTTTCTGCATCATATCAAGGAGTGGAATATAAGTTCAAGTTTGAATATCAGGATCTGTGGCAATGGATTCTCAGCCTAGTTCATGATCTGAGCCTTGCCGATGTCAGCGGCTTCCATTCTGTGCGAAAGTCCTATTGCGAGGGGAACTTCATAGAACGTCTCTTCAATGAGCCAAATACTGGTCGAGCATGGGAGAAAATTGATGTGCGTATCATGGTTTCCATGTTAAACAGTTCAAACTCAAATGGGCCTTTGTTTAGAATGAGCTTCCAGCTCCTGACCCACATCTGCACTGTTTTCTTCCTCTTCACATCTGGCTGGACAAAGGTCTTGTAATGAAGCATGTCAAGAAGCATCCCATGGTCCTACAGGCTGCATGGCTGCTGGGAAACATCTGAAATGGATTGGGTAATGGTAGTGGCATCTTAATCAGATACATGCCTATTGTACAATGTCATTCTGCCATGGTAGACCTTTTTTCTGTAAGTTACACTCCCCCACAGGTAGTTGTGGACTCCATGTGGACTCCTTGTTGACTCCTTGTATATTCCATATATTCCATCTGGACTCCATCTGGACTCCTTGTGGACTCCTTGTATATTCCATATATTCCATGTGGACCCCATGTGGACTCCACAAAGGAGTCCTTGAGGAGTCCACATGGAGTGTATGAAGACTCTATTAGAAATTAAAAAATATCTTGTCAATGCATCAACTTTATTCATTCAGGACAAGATTTATATTACATTAAAAAACCAAAGAAGGATTTATAACTAGAATTTACTTATAAGGCAGGTACCTAACTCTGCAATCAGAATTCCTAAATTCCTTCTGTGTCATCCACTGTGACCATATTTATGTGTGATCATCATATCAAATATCAAATCTGTCATAGCAAATGCCTCAACTGTTAAAAATATTATTCCTTGTAGTATAACATAGTCGTATATGTATAGAACAAGGGCCAAAAAGGTTTATACTCAATTTCAATGTATTGCCTCTTATAGACACAAAACAGTCTACAAACAGATTCTCTCCCATTTTAGATGCACAATGCAAGAAAAGTTGAGGCACAAGCATGAAACACACTCTAGAGTATGTATAAGTGTGACACAAAATAGTTTACTCAAAATGTTTGAGAATTGGTGAGTTAAGACCTGAAACAGTGATCAAGACTATCATTGATTGTTCAAAGTGTTACAATGGTTTTACCACATATATGTGTCTCTCTCCACCAATTCCTTGAATTTTTGAGTAAACCCTTTTGTGCCATACTTTATACATACTCTAGAGTGTGTTTCATGTTTGTGCCTCAACTTTTCTTGCATTATGCATCTAAAATGGGAGAGAATCTGTTTGTAGACTGTTTTGTGTCTATAAGAGGCAATACATTGAAATTGAGTATAAACCTTTTTGGCCCTTGTTCTATACATATAAGACTATGTTATACTACAAGGAATAACATTTTTAACAGTTGGGGCATTTGCTATGACAGATTTGATATTTGATGTGATGATCACACACAAATATGGTCACAGTGGATGACACAGAAGGAATTTAGGAATTCTGATTGCAGATCCTGATTCTTCTCAAAAAATGAGTACTAATGATAGATAGATATCTGCATTTAATGCCACTCTTGTCAGACCCATTTTTAAGGTTAGAACACTGAAATAGCTGTAATAAGGGCTATAGACAAGATATGAAGATTCCTGATTTAGATCCTCAATTTAATGTAAAAACTGCACCAGATGACATATAGATCATCCCATTTAGAGGAGGTAAAAGTTGAACCATTCAAATCAGGAAAGGTCACTTGACCTTCTCTTGGTACCCATCCCGGATATGATTATATATGGAGCCACAGTAAAAATTTCACATTTCCCTCTTCAGATTTGGATTCTTATCAAACAATGAGTCTAGAAACAAATCAAACCATCTTAATTAGAGAACATTTCCTGACCCCCTCCTCATGCCCTAATCACTCTTTTGAGTATAGCAAATGCTACAGGCAAAATTGGATCTTGGGACCATGATATTCTGAATCTCCCAAAAAAATGAGTCCAGATGCAAATTGAATCATCCAAATTGAAGGGGGTCAAATTTTTCATTTACAAATCTACGCTAATAATTCTGATATTACTGCCTAAATAGGAAATGTACAGTAATGGGACCATCAGATTCTGAATCTCCTTAAAAAAGCACCCATGACCATATTAAGAACATCCCAATCTGGTCATTTCCTATATGCTGCAATGTCCTATTAATTAATATGATGTGGAGTCTTGGTGGAGTCCTTGTGAAGTCCTGGTGGGACTATAAAGGGACTCCCTGAAAAGTCTCCTCTTTATGAGGATTATATGAGGAGTCCATCAGAACTCCTTGTGGACTCCATGTAGACTCCATGTAGACTTCAAGGATTCTGGAAGGACTCAGTCCTATACTAGGATTGGTCCATATGGACTCCACATGGACTCCACCAGGAGTCCAGGTAAACTCCTGCAAAACTCCATGGAGGCTCCCTGGACTTCATGTGGACTCCATATGGACTCCAGGGCTACATGTGGCTTAGTGTAATGACCTCTGAATATGACAGATGAGATAGCCGACATGGTAGATGATATGCAAGAAGAGACATTGGTAGAGTGGTGTAAATGGGTACTTAGGTTTAACCTTAATCACACGGTACAGAACCGGACCACGTCTATGGTTGCTCTGTGTACAGTGTATGTAAATAAGGTTCTAGAGTAAATAGATATAAACATGGGGTTTATATCATGTGGCTTCAGCCACAATACAAATATGTACAATCATAGTAAAGCTACCGGGTACTTACACCCTCCCCCTCAGGAAGAGTGAATCCACGGGATTCACCAGTAGGTTAAATAATAAATAACTATGTAGATGAATATCTCATAGCGTGAAATAGTATAAGGATAATGAATTTACATTATCCTTCCAAGAAAGTATGGGGTCAATACAATGTATTGACCGGCGCAAATATTTGAAGTAGATACCTATGTGGTATCTGTTTCCATGACACGGGAGGGATCCTCTTCGTCACGGGGCTCTTCCATATCGACGTTTTCGTCGAGTATGTCACCTGTGGGAGCATTCCCAGCAACCGTGGTTGCTGGTGGCATGGCTGTGTTGTGTGGTTGTAGACCGGGGGTGCCAGTCCCGGTCAGCGACAGTGTCGTGGTACCCCCCTTATTGGTGGAGGCACTGGGTTTGGAGACAACACTGCGTGTCACCTCAGCGGCAGGGAGTACCGGCATCCACCTCGCAAGGCCGGAATTATAGGTGTAGGCAAGGTTATCCGGCCAGGGTTGGGACTCTGGTCGTTGCCTCGCATGCCCCTGATAGGTGTTTATTAAGATACGTTGTGAATTCGATTTACTGTTCTATAACAGTCAATCACAGGCTAACTGGTCCAGGAAAAATGGTCAAGCTTTGCCTGCTGTTCGTGGGGAAATCAACAAACAAAAGTGCAATTGATATTCCAAATTCTCCGAACTGCTACTACTGATACTATGAGATTGAAGCTACTAACAATATAGCACTTCAATAAACAAAAAACAAATAGACTTGTGTATACTAACACAAGGCTACAACTGTGGCTGATAAACGTGGACTTGACTTGACTTGATAGAATCCTACTGTGGATTCCTAATGACTGTTGACGTAGGGTGAATCTTACTAGTGACTACTGACTAGTAAATTCTGACTTAAGACTTGTGAATCAAACTAGATGCTGACTAGTGGCTAAACTGATTGATTGATTCATTCTGGCTGGATATGCCTTCCTTATATACATTTCATGAATCA
>KN832976.1:451429-462424 GCA_000827315.1 Piloderma croceum F 1598
GTTCGCTAATTCTCTAAACAAATTCCTACGGTCCAAACAGAATAGCTAAATTTACAGGAAAAATCCTGTAAATACTGAGAAAACATTTTCGAAGTATTACAATGTGTTTGCGTATCTCGCTTGGTTTCATCCGAGTGTTCGAGCCATGTGTACGCATACTGGGATGCGTCACAAACTTCAGTAGTGGTGACACCTCGCGATGCGAGGTGTCCTGCGCACTCCATTTCGTCCATAGCTGGTGAGAACTCAATAACGTCCCAGCTTGGGGTGGGGAGGACCGTGAGTCCTCCCTGAGCAATGAGCTCATTGTATCGTCGCGTCTGTGCGATGATACCCATGGTAATAATTTGCCTGCGACATTGGCAGGCACAACGATCTGCGTCTTCAGAGGGCGCCTTGGCGCTCCCCCTCTTCTTCTCCTTGAATAAAGGAGTGAATCTCCTAAATCCTCGGATGACCCGTTCGTACGGGTATCCATTGTGCGTAAGGGTAACTCCCTTAGGCAATATACGAGTGACCTTTGCGGCCCACTCCATCCACAAGAGTGGATGATCTTCATGCCTGGGGGAACTTATGATTCCAAGGCGTGGATCGGGCACACCGTTAATGGTGAGTCCAAGACGGTCGGAGATGGCATGGAGGAGCAGGGCTTGTTTGGTAGGCCCGTCCTTTTCCTCCTGCACCCTCTGATTCCGATCCTCCTCCTTGGTGACACCCATTGGTTTCACCGTACCAGTCTCAGGGTCATATTTGAGCTTTTCAGCCCAACTAGGAGCCCTCCATTGGTTGAGTGACGACCGTTGTACGGTCGTCCGAGAGGCGGTATCGGTTCTGTGGCAGTTACTTATGTACTGCCGAATCAACAAGAGTAAATTGCCCTTGTGGACATTTCTCTCGGCGTGGGCTTGCTCGAGCGCGTGAAGTGTGACCTGGAACTCTGCATTCAATGCAGGACAAAGGTCCGGCACCCTCCCCTCAACAGAGTTGCTCCCAGAGGGACCAACGGCACAAGTGGGCACAGTTCCATTAAGTATTGCAACGACGAGTCGTCCCGTAGGGCTGTCAACGGCCTTGGCCTCCTCGGCAGCATTTTCGGTAGGATTGAAATCACTACCGTATTCATCGTCGTCATAAGCTAACGACACCTCGTAATCCATGGTAGGTAAGGCAACTGCCTTACCCTTCGAAGGTTTAGGGGTGGGTGACACCACGGGTGGTGCCACTGCCTGAGGCGCATTTGTCACCTTCAGGACGAATGTGGGCTTCGAGGCCACATTGGTGTGTTTGGCTGGGGCCAGCGCAGGGCGTTGAGACTTGGTCACCGTCGCGTACGACGGTGCAGAATTTTGGGCATGGAGACTCGTCTCCATGTCATGCACTTCGCAGCGCAGGGAATCCACTTCCTGCTCTGTTTCGCGCAGTCAGTCTCTCAACGAGTCCCTTTCGCGACGGAGGCAAGTAAGGTCCTCCTGGCCCTGTTTCCAGGTGGCCACTGAGATGTACGATGCGGAGCGCTTGGCTCCTGCATCAATGTAGGACATGTCGTCGTCCATAGCACCCTTGTTGAGGTGCGACATATAATCATGACGCACCCCAAGGTGGAGTGCACTATGCATTCATGAACTGGGTTCCACTTCCACTCGGGAGTGGAAGTGTCCCTGCGGCCTCTGCCGCGGCTGGAGTGTTGTAGAGTCCGTGGACTCGCAGATCGGAGGCAGTTTCAGGGCGAACGCCCTGGCGTGGACACACGTCCACGCTCGGAGTCGTCCATCGGATGGTCTTGGTCTTGGGACATTTCAATGTACTCAAATGTGGTATGGGGAGAAGAAGCGAATCAGCTAATTCACTTTAAGTTTTTGGGGTCACGTGTCACTTGTGGCGCAATCCCAATTTTGGGAATTCCCCTTTTCGAACTTCGGGCGAATCCCACTCAAGTCCTCTTTCAAGTAACCCGCCTTGCGGGTTCCTTAGCATTCGAGCCTCGGCTCATTTGCCCTTCAGCTGTCGAGGATTTCCTCAGCAGCTTCTTCCAATCATTGTTATCAATGCCTAGAAGTTCCAGGTATCTATCCAAGGCCTCCAAGTCTTTGCACTCGGAGTATGGCTCCCAAGTGGTATCTCCAAGATTCCACTGAACGAGGAACGATAGTTTGTTCCCATTCCACTGGTGGGTGATTATTTCGTCTACCAGCCATTTGTTATCTTCGGCATCACTGAAGTCATAGTAGGCGCAAACTTCACATCTAGAAAAGACTTTATCGTCAATACGAATGTAATGACGGAGTCAAGTCACATGGAACGTAGGATGTATCCTACGCGCCTTGAGTTCAGGTGGTAAGTCCAGAGTATATCTGGACTCGTTGGGGTGAATCTTAGTCACTTTGTATGGGCCAATGAATTTTGGCATTAATTTCCATGCTCTACTCTTTGGTAGCGCGATATTCTCGGTCGACAAGTATACCTTGTCCCCTATAGCGAAAGGCATTTCAGGCCTTCGCTTTTTGTTAGCCTGATGAGTCTGCCTCACTCGGCTTTCGATGATGGCATCATGTGCCATCTCCAGATTGCTTATCGCCTGGTTTACAAATTTTCGTACTCCAGGTTTAGCTTTTTCTGCGGGGGATATCCCACCTATGATCATAGGCATATGACCATAGTTTAGCTCGAAGGGAGCAAATCCTGAAGAGCTACTGATGTTCGAGTTTATTGCGAACTCGGTCATTGGTATCTTCTCAACCCAATCAGTTTGGTCGGGTTGGATCATGGTCTGTAGGATCTGTCCTACGGATCGATTGGCGCGTTCCGATGCCCCATCCATTTGAGGATGGAACGCAGTAGACATCAATAATCTGGTGCCTAATATCCTGTGCGTTTCCTTCCAAAATTTGGAAGTAAACTTGGAGTCACGATCAGATACGATTGTGTCCGGTAGTCTGTGCAAACGAACTATCTCTTTCATGTAAATCAATGCAAGCTCAGATGCTTTAACCATCGTATTTACGGGTATCAGATGGACCATAGAGGTCAATCTACAAATGACTACCCACAGGTAGTCGTATCCATGTGATTTGGGGAACAGACCAATAAAGTCCATTCCTATTGATCCCCAAGGACGGTTGGGGATTGGTAGCGGGTGCAAAAGACCAACAGGTCTTTGCATACTCATTTTATTGGCTTGGCAAATACTGCATGAATTGCAGTATTTATTTACCTCTTGGGTAATTCTAGGCCACCAATACCAGTGGCGGATATAATCTGCCGTCTTTTGTGCACTAAAGTGCCCAAGGATTGTATGTCCTTGTTCAATGATTATAGCCATGAGGCTATATTCTTTCATGATTACATGAGGGATGCAAAGGACTTTGTCCTTTCCATGGTTTCGAGTATAGAGAAGCCCTTCTCTATATTCAAATGTCGAATATTGTGACTTATTAGTCACTACTTTTGAGAATAGCGGGTCTTTCGCGTATCCTGCGCGAACGTGCTCAAGAAAGTCCGCGGCTTTCTCGACGTGTTTTCTAAGCTCAGGTCCATTGGATATGGACTCAAATATTGTTGGATCCTCATCGTCCTCAGGTATTTCCTGAGAGGCTTCTGGTGTCCGCGTGACATTGGCGAGTTCCTTCGCCAATGTTCCTCGTTCCTCGGTAGCTTCCCGTAAGGGTTGCCTAGGCGTGTCATCATGGATGGCGCGTATTTCTACCACACAGTTCCACGGAAGGTCTTCACCTTCTGGGTCCAACTGAACATCAGCATTCACAAAGTCATATGTGGGATGCGAGTCTTCACTTGTATCCAATTGATAATAGCGTGAAAGGCTGTCAGCAACTTTGTTGGTGACTCCTTTAACGTATTGGATATCAAAGTCGAATCAACTTAGATATTCCATCCATCTCATCTGACGATGAGACAGTCGTCTTTGAGTCTTGAAAAATTCAAGAGCTCGGTGGTCGGTAACAATATTTATTCGATTACCTATGAGTTTGTCCTCCCACTTGAGGAGGGCTTCGGGTATGGCAATTGTTTCCATCTCGAATACTCAATAGTTGTGTTGCGCGGATGTGAACTTCTTGGACATGAAGCCTGCCGGGCGGCAGGTTTGCCAGGATTGGCCTTGTCTGTACACTGGGCCCACACCAGATGCCGAGGCATCGCAGATAACCCAAATGGGTTCAGCTATTGTAGGGTCTATAGGCCGTAAGATTGGTGTCTTACAGGCCAAATTCTTTGTATTATCCATACACATCTGGTGTATGGGTCACCAATGGAATGGGTGACCATTCTTTTGGATTGCTTGTAGCGGTCCTGTATACGCGGATACATCTGGCATAAAATGTGCCAGATATTGTACAAGTCCAAGGAAACGTTGCACATCATGCTTGTTTCTCGGGGTACGCCACTCCCGAATGCGAGCCATTTTGTCCGCGTCTGCATGGATACCTCGGTCATTGATGATGTGGCCGAGACAGTCCATTCGTTTGGAGTAAAGATCACATTTCTTTGCCTCCAGGTAAAGTTGCGCCTTGCGCAGCTTATCAAATACGAGCCCGAGGTGTTCCTCATGCTCGGCTATAGAATTACTAAACACGAATATATCATCAAGATATACGTGTACAAATCTTCCAATGAATTCTCGGAAGATTGTCGTCATAAGTCTTTGGAATGTAGCCGGGGCATTGCAGTCCCCTTGCTGCATCGTATGGCTCAGAAATGTGCCGTACACTGTGGAAAACACAGTTTTCCACATGTCTGACGGTTCTACGCGTCTGACATATCAATATCTTTGATCGATACCTCACACGAGCAACATCATTCCTGATTTGCTCTTGGTCGGGAAAAGGAGTAACATCCTTTTCCGTGTTGTTGTTACGCTTTCTAGCATCAATGACTGTTCGAAGACATCCTGTCTTCTTCGGCACGCACAGCATTGGTGCTGCGTGAGGGACATTCACCTCCTCCCACCATCCGGACTTAGTATATCTCTGAATCTTTTCAGAGAGTTCTGGTTTCAACGCGTCGGGGCAATGTGGGAGGTGGTAGTTGTACCTCATGTTCTCGTCTATGAGGGGAATCTTGTGATTCACCTCTCTCAATGGGGGAAACCTATTAGGTGCTCCTCCAAGAATGTCAGCTGCATTCTCCATCCATTGCTTGCGGAGATCAGGAAAAATTTCTTCCTCCTCCTTTAGCTCATTTAGATTCGCATCCATTACGGCTAATAGGACTTCTTCCTTCTGGGAGGGTCCTTTATACTCATATAGGCCGGAGTGTAGCGTTGGTACGCTATTCTCTCCGATTTCAAGTGTCCTTGGACGCTTGAATTTCTTTCCAGTGAATACTGGGACGTCCTTATGGGCGTTCTGTTTATTCAACTTCTCGTGTTTACGAGTAGTTTTAGTATCAATACGATCAAATACTATTTGTTCGTCATCACTGTCATCTTCCAATATATAAGTTGAGTCTTGGCTCAACTTCTGTTTAGTGTTCATTCGCTGAACATCTTCGTCTTCTATCTCTTCAATCGTGACGGGACTCCGTCTCGATTTCGGGGGCTCAACTTTTGTTGAGTCAATCATCTTGGCATAATCATGCAGTCATGTTCCTTTCTTTATTTTTCGTGGTGAATTGTTCGCCACTGCTGCACCCTCCCCCTTGGGAAGAGCAGGTATACGCAGTTCACTGCGTATGACAATTTCATTATGGTCGAAATTGAGCATAATTCCATGTTTTCTCAGGAACGGAGTTCCCAAGATGCTATCGTATTTGTCTAGATTGGCAACATCTAGATAGGTATTGCTAGCAATCGAGCCAAACTCAATATGTGATTCAGTTCCAAAATTAATTTTGGATCTGCTGCCTGCACAGCCAAGTTGAAGAGTTAGAGGTTTCTCTAACTCATATATTGGAACATTCGCAACACGCGTAAAATCGGGGCTGACAGCATCTGTCGTGCTCCCAGAGTCAAATAGCGTATATGCTTTGACTCCGTTCATAGTTACATATGCGGCGAGGCATAGGTCCTTGTCGTTTTCCCTAATGGGCCTCGTCATTGTCCCTATGGGACGACGCATACTCGAGCGATATGCTCGCATAGGTTCAGGTGCTTCAGTCATAGCACAAATAATGACTTAAGTAGAGTCATTATTGCACCTGATTATAGATCGGGTGTAGACTTCACCGTCTTCACCACAAACTATCATTTTACGAATATCCGGAGTACATTCTCCGCATGATTTGCACTGTACCTGTGTAGGTACCTGATATCCAGTGAGTTCTTGGAACTCAATTGGATCTCGGACTGCGAGACTCTGAATCCATTCAGAGTCAAGTTCCTCCTCATCGTAGGTGTATCCCATGCGCAACAATTTGTTGCCCACCTTAGAAGAGTACTTGCATCTTTCGACGTCAATGGTTATTTTGGGAGGAGTCCAATTGGGCTCTTCCTGCGTCTTACGGTGGATATATATTTCTATCCGAGTATTCTCGGATAGAGTGAGCAAAAGCTCATTTGGAGTCATGTCTGACGGTATATCCGTCAACTCTATTGATGTATTTGTGCTCTCAACCGTGGTTGAGGTACCATCGCTGACACTACTAGTGTCTGCAATATCTTCGACGAGTTCTTCATCGGTACTCGCTCTAGCGGCACGGATGTAGACAATGTCTGCATCGTCATCCCCATCCTCTTCGACTTTGATGTACTTTTCGTACTTGTTAAGAGGATAGTCATCTTGATCTGACTCATATTGTGATCCTTGTGGATCACTATTTTCTTCGTTGTCCTCTACTGCGGACTCCTCAGGAACACTGTGTTGTTCCTGTTCTTCATCTGCTTCAACTGATGGAGACTCTTTGTCTTCATCAATTACTTGGGCTGTGAATACTCACGGTCGGTCAGGACAATTATTCGCATAGTGTCCTTGACAATGGCAAATATAACATTCCACTTGGTCTAGTGGAATGGGTTTCTTACCCAAAGAATCATTCTTCGGTTTATAGTTAGGATTATGGGGGCAGGGCGTACTCTGCCTCGCTCTGGGTTTTGGGGCATTGTGCCCACCACTACCGCCAGGGCGATAGTTAGTTTTGGGCTGACTCCTCACGGGAGTAGCCTCTCGATTACTCTGGAAGTTCCGATTTGGAAAGTTTCCAGAGTTTCATTTAACAAATCGCACTACTCGGCTAGTGCGATTGTTCGAAGTGTTTGGTTGGGGAGTACTGGTACTCCCAGTGCTTTTAGGGACGTTCGATCGCTCAGATTGTTCGTTCCTATAATTATGGTAAGCTTGAATTGAGCTTTCCATCGCTTTTACTTCGCGCAATAATTTGGATAGCGAAGTGTGTTCAGCCGAGACTCGTCTTGACTTGAGGAGATTCTCCATGAGGTCATCAGGGAGTCCTTTGAGGAACTTCCTCTTCATGGAGTACTCGTCTGGAGTTTGCACCATGCGACTTGCATGGCGCTGCAAATCATTGAAGAATGCTAAGGCACCCTTCGATTGAGAGAACTTAGTTCTCTTATAGCTGTTGGCGGCATTTTGTGCTGTCACTTCATGTATAAATCGTTTATACATGGCGCAGATTAGGTCTTCGAAATACCAATCTCTGGTCTTTCGATTCCACGCCTCGACTTCGTCCGCATACCATGTTGTGGCAAGACCGGTAACAGCTGTTCCACAGAGGTCTACCCTCATGGAATCCTTTTTATTACTGGTTACATTATAAACTTGGTACCAGCGGAGTAATCCCGCTAGCCAGGTATCGAACTTCTCGATATCGTCATCACCAGCATATTTTTCTGGTGGGGATACCCTGATATTCTTGATATCAGGTAATTGTTCCCTGGCGCGACCTATACGGTCGCGTATTAAGGATCGGTAACGACGCATAATTTCTGCTTCGTACTCATCCTCACAGGCGTTGTCTTCGTCGTCCTTCTCAGCATATTCATCCTCGGAATACCAAGGATATGACTTTTCTGCAGTTCCATGGCGCATTCTCGTAGAACGCATCCCTTGGCGTGCTGACCTTGGGTCAGTACGTGTTCGGCTCCTGCGATTTCGGCAAGATGATCATCTCAAATGGTCATCATCTTCTGAACTCGAAGAGTCAGAGGGGTCTCCACGAACTCTCTTGACAGTACATCGTCGTTTATGACAATGCCTGTCATTAGCTCTAGATTCATGACGACTGTCATGCCTATGTGATTGATTACGTCGATCACTCTTATCCTCACTCCCGGTTGAGGATGTGATGGTATCCGAATCCGTGGATTTGGAACAGCTAGGCCTAAATGTGCTGTCGGACGATGAAGTATTGTCACTAGGATCGCTTGGGTCGTTACCCATGCGATTATGATTTCTATTAGCCTCACCTCTAGAGGTACGGCTATTGCGGTCGTGATGATCATGAATGTTTTCATGATTTTCATTCCTTCGAGGGCGGCTTGGGCCAGGAGTTGCATTCCTGTCCATTCAGTCTGAATTTTCAGATCGTGGATATCCAGGATATCCAGCCTGTTTGTTGTGGGCAGGAATATTGGAAAATCCATGTTCCGTTATGTCACCCTCGCACATTGTGTTGAGGATGACTTGAGTTGTGAGCCACTCTCAGTAGTGTTCTCACCTTCTCATTTCTCCACCAGGTCTCACATCTTCGCGTGGCCTGTTGGGTTCACGGTTACGTACAACAGCTCCACGCTGTTTACACTCAGTTTCATATATTTCCTGTTCCTGGTGAAGTCGTTCGACTTCTGCCCTCAAATCTTCTTGCTGACGGATCCTTTTCCGTTCAGCCTTGTTCAAGTCTTCAATATCCTTTCGAAGCTGTTGGCTCACTGCAAGACGAGGATTGAACTTGTCACTCACCTCGTAGGATCCTCTTGTAGGCGAATGCAATTTGCGCATTGCCTGAATTATATTTTCATCTTCTTCGGTCAAACCATATTGGTTTGATTGTCTTGATTGGGCATGCAAATTAATACGTGCCTGATCTTCGTCTTGCGCTTCTCTCAAGCGCTCGGCTGCAAGATACAGATCTCGCTCTAGCTTCTTGATCCAGAGTTCTCTCTGTTCAAACAATTCTTTCATTAGTTCGGCCTCGCCATCTTATGGGGCGTCCGTATCTGGAACGCTACGTTCCTCGACTAACGGAGTGGTTCTACGTTCATCTAACCCCTCGACTGGGGTTAGATCAGAACTCTTGCAAATGGACCCAGTGTCCTCTTCGCGGTTAGATTGAGGATCGCCTTCGTGATCTTCACTAGTAATTTGAAATTCAGCTCGGACTTGTTCTGAGCTATCACCATTACCTAGTGTGTCGCTAGTGGCGGCCTGTATACGGCTACTGCGACACAGATCGGGTAAGGTCGGCTCCTCGTTTCCAATACTATCTCGTATTGGTAATTGAGGGGGGTTATCAGGAACCTGATGGGTTTCCCGACTATCCCTTTGGAGAACCTGTGAGGTTCTTCCGTCTGGTTTTCTTTTGGGTTTGGCCATGTCAACTCAGGGTTGATATGTTAGTAGCTTTTGTGAGGTTCAAAAAAGTGTAAACGGGTACTTAGGTTTAACCTTAATCACACGGTACAGAACCGGACCACGTCTATGGTTGCTCTGTGTACAGTGTATGTAAATAAGGTTCTAGAGTAAATAGATATAAACATGGGGTTTATATCATGTGGCTTCAGCCACAATACAAATATGTACAATCATAGTAAAGCTACTGGGTACTTATAAGTGGCCAGAAGGGATGGACAACCATCCCAGAGACACCACACTGCAAAAGTGGTGGGAGAAATACTTTGAATTTTTGCTTCATGATCAGCTGGATGTGAGTAATTCAAGATGCACCCTGCATATACCTTTACTAACTGGGCTCTGCTGCAGCAAACAGAAATACCCCCATCATCTACTCTCTCCAAACAATCCTTCACGTCCAGGCAATTGGACTTGTCCACATTAACTGGGGGGAAGATACCATGGAGTGGTGGGCCTGATGGAAGGACTCAGGAAGCAGGACGGAGATTGAACAGGGCATAGAATGTCATTGTTGGCCCAGTGTACATACAGCCATAAAGATTGCCATGGCTGAACAAGAGGGGAATCAGTTAGATTAGAACATATAAAATGAGTTACCTACCTAACAATGTTCAAACTGTGATGCGTGAAGACAGACACCCTGCTTCAAGCATGCATTGAACATGTTCAGACCAAGAGGGTCTCTTTTCTGGCACAATGACCATGATGTTGTTGGATCTGTCTGTCTAAATTATCAAGGCAGGCCAGGTTATATAATTACATCTACTACATTAAATATACAAGTAATGAGCAAGGATGATGTAGTCAGGAGAGAAAGGGAAAGCACAGCCATTCCACTGAGTGGTGGTCTTGTATGGTTAATTGAGTTGGAACCTAGTAGCTTGGCTCCATAAGTACTAACACAAGGTAATTATATACATATATATTTCAGCCCGACTAATTGATTCTAATGCTATCATTGCAGTAAATAGTCAAGCACTTTACACTCTCCCACACATTTCCATAAACTCCACAGGATTTTAGTTTTAGAGGGAATGCATTTCTGCATTTCCCATTACTCCAAGAGTCCACATGGACTCCATGAAGAGTCTATAAGGACTCCACATGGAGTCTAGAGGGACTTTTTGATACTTAGACTCTATGGGGACCTTGTTATGAATACGTGCATGGACCTATGGTCACATGATTCAATATCACCAATACATGACCAATTGCAATCTAAGGGGCACTTGATCAAAGGACCTTCCCCATCTGTCAAGAGAACCCGGGAGGTTGTTACATTAAGCCACACGTAGCCCTGGAGTCCATATGGACCAATCCTAGTATAGGACTGAGTCCTTCCAGAATCCTTGAAGTCTACATGGAGTCTACATGGAGTCCACAAGGAGTTCTGATGGACTCCTCATATAATCCTCATAAAGAGGAGACTTTTCAGGGAGTCCCTTTATAGTCCCAC
>KN832976.1:479155-517781 GCA_000827315.1 Piloderma croceum F 1598
AAAAGAGACTTTGACATATTCTGGTCTGGTTGTTGTGATATAACCATATTGAGCTCTTTTTACCATTTTCTTTATTATAAGTGCATCACATTAACAATCTCAAGGCACAAGCATGAAATACACTCCATAGTATGTACAAAGTATGAACCAAAAGGAATTAAAGAGAAATTCAAAGTATTGGTGAAGGGACATACAAAATGGTGGTAAGAAGGCTTCATTGAATGGTACTTGCAAGTTTGACCTTCAATGACACTCTTAAAGATGATTTTGTATGTTCCTTGACCATAGCCTTAGGCAATGATTTTGTCATCAAGAAATAATCTAAATATGGGAAACACTTTTGTTGACCTGACGGAACAATTGGCGCAATCAAATTCTGACAATAGTTATGTCCCCCAAACAAATATGTTATCCAGATTTAGATTATATCCTCCAGATAAATTCTGAATATGACTTATTCTTTTGTCTGCCTCAAATAATTAATTCCGGAATCTAATTCTCACTTAGGTTATCTCTAGTAGGCAAAAGTATAACAATAATCCATTTATTGTTCGCGGTAGTATTCTAATTTCGTTAAGGGGACAAATACTGTTATGTCCCAAGTGTATGCCCTGGATAAATAACAATAGGCTAGAAATGACTTCTCAACTTGGCATTGTTTGATTTTCATCCTGTTCCGCTGTCATTGTGTTTCCTGATTCACCGGGTGGCCACCAGGTACATTCCTGCAGATACACTTCAGTTAGATAAAACAGTTGGCACGGGCCATCATCAGCTATACCGTATTGTACACGACACGGTCACGAGAACGTCAGAGATACAGAAAGCACAAGAAAAGAGATAGCAAGAGAGATTTGAAAGGACTCGAAAGCGTGCAAGGATAATGTCGACTTCTACACCAACTGCTCTCCAACGGTGAAATGCACCTGATCCCCCTCTCCGAGAGTGAGCCTCACAGGCAGTCTCGGGTCGATCCTAACAGGCGCACTATTTCCAACGTAGAAATCGCCACGGCTGAAATTACGGGTGATGGCGGCTGCTTCTTCCTCGGTGAGGTTACGAGGGCGCTTACTAGGTCGGAACGTGGAAGTTGATGCGCCGGTGAAGGTACCATTGTAGTCGTAATAATGTTGCTGCGAGAGGTTGGGTTGGACGTGGGGGAAACCGATGGGCGCCGCGAAGCCGGCAACTGTTGGGGCTGGCAGGCCAGTCGATCAAGGAGTGTCCTGAAAGTATATAGGGACTCATACCTGGCGTATGATGTGAATTCTGTTCTTGGGCTTCAGGATCCGGGTAGGCGCAGGACGGGCCGATGCCTCTTTTCAAGCAGCTCTGTGTATCATTGATGTGTTCGGCGACGTAGGGAGGGTAGTGGTCGTCGACGATCACCTACCTGGCACGGAAGGACCTCGCTACATCTTGTTTTGCCAGAGTGACAAGATGTGCAAGCTCGTCTCACAGACGGTGCTTTTGCTATGTGAAAATAAGCGTTAACCAGCGGCTTGAATAATAAGCATACGGACGTTTGCGACCGCTCTCATTGCCGCTGGCCGAGGCACCATTTTGGCCGGACTGCTGTTGTTGTGAAGGATCGGGGTTGTGGAGTTGGTGCAATTGTTGTGTGTCGATCGACGCCGAGGCCGCCTCTTGGGCCGGTGTACTGGCCTCACTGAGTGCCGACATGGGGAAGGACTGGGCGGTCAAGGTCCGTTGATAGGGCGGGCGGAAGTGTAAATACGGCTCCGTAAGCGGCGTCGATTGTTTGTCCGAGCGTCCTCGGCATGGCCCGGCCATACCCGCCCGTCATCCCTGCTCTTCACCGTCATGTCCCACTCGTCCCCGCAACCCCCAGTCCCCTTCGCTGATTTCGAGTTTGCTTTCGACCCCTCCATCTCAGAATTCTTCCCCCCTCCCGCGCCCGTCCCAGTTCCGTCCTCTGCAGATCTCTTCTCCCAGTCCGAAACAACCGATCTGCTCGGTTTCCTCGACAACTTTAACTGGGAGTTTGAAGCAGATCCTATCTTGAATGGGTATCCACAACCTCAGCAGCAAGAATCACAACCGCCGCCGCCACCACCTCCCACAGTGCTCTCACCCTACTCAAACCCCCATACATCTCCCGAACCCTCCACTTCAAGCGCTGGTGGGCGCGTCACTCGCTCAACTTCTTCCCGCACCAAGCCCCAAAATACATCTAGGTCCCGGGGCACAGAATCCAGACCAAGTGCCAGCCGACCGCGGGGTTCCAATCCTCCGTCTTCGTCAATTCTCCCAAGCCCCGCCGCAGCAGACGACTCTACCTCATACACCTCCGTACCCACCCATGCACGCCCAAAATCTCTCCTTACCACCCCCCAGAAGCGTTTAAATCATATAATGTCCGAGCAAAAACGGCGAAATGCCATTCGGGACGGTTACGCACAGCTTATCAGGTTGCTCGCTCCCGCTGGGACTCCGGGACTTGGCATGCCTACGCGTGGAAGGCCGAAGGGGAGTGGTAGTCGTGGAAAGGGGAAAACGAAGGGGAAGAGCGGGGTACTGTTCAGAGCCGTTGAGTATGTCAAGTGGCTGGAGGAAGGCAGGGATGCATTACTCGAAGAGGTACTGAGAACTGAAGCTGCCGCAGGAATACGACATCGTTGAATCGGTGGTTCGTCGGTAATACACTGATATCTTTTCGTATTAGGAATACGACACGAATTCCCCTTTCTTATTCGATATGTATATCCACAATCTCATACACTCCGCAGGCATATAGGAATGCCATCATATACTAAAGCTTCGAACTTGATTCGATTGTTATATGTTACAGCCTTCCGGATAGTGTCTATTACCAGGATGATGCATATAGCATGGCTAGTCACTCCTTAGTTCGCAGGTATTCTAGACGTGACATAGTGATGGAAGAACACGGGTGCAACAAATCTCGTCGCATCAGCACAGCCGATCACTCTAAATGTCTCATTAGTACCTGTTACAGTAACATCATTAGCCCGATGCCTCCTCCCCCACCCCCTCCTCCAAACAAACCTGTCCCCCCTCACAACCTACAACAACCCCTCCCTCCTCCTAACAGACCGAAACCATCGTGGCCGATCCCTAAATTTGACTTGCGTGTGGAAGATCTCTCCCATCCCGGGGCGTCCATTTTCTTTTCGAACATAAATCCCTTCGAATCTTTGAAAGCAGCAGTCATTGCTAGTTTCGAGTGGTTATATACACCAGAGAGCGTCCCTACACAGTTTGTTTCTCCTGTGTACTGATGCGAGGGAGCTAAACTGCTGCAATTGGCATAAACAGTGTCGAATTGATAACTTTAATCTTACGACCGATGGATGGAGTTGCACATACCCATGGCTCACATACCAGCAAGGAAATACATTTCTCCCTCGACCATATAAAGAACTCGGAGAACAGAGCGAAGGATGAAATAGATGGTGTGTTGACACACGAGATTGTTCATTGCTTTCAATACAATGCGAAGGGAACTGCGCCTGGGGGCCTGATAGAAGGAATTGCCGGTAAGAATTATTCGCTGAACTCAGGCGGCGAACTTGTGGGACTGATTATTTGACTAGATTACGTCCGCCTTCGAGTCGGCTTCAGGCCGCCCCATTGGAAACCCACAGGTGGAGATAAATGGGATGCAGGATACCAAACAACGGCTTACTTCTTGGACTGGATTGAGGGACGATATGGCGAAGGTACGATCCGAGAATTGAACCAGGCGATGAAGGAGAGGGAGTGGGATGTTGGGATGTTTAAAGAGAGCACAGGGAGAAAGGTGGGCAAGCTGTGGAACATGTATTGTGCATATCTGAAGGGTGAGGATAAGCCTGATGAAAATTCGGCATAACTGTACACCTATTAGTTTACATATATCATTTCGAAGCTATCTCCGTCGGAGCTGAATCAGACTGATGGCCTTTTCGGGCTAGTACATCACCATATATGGCAAATTTATGCAATAAACTGTCTAGCAGATGGCAGGCAATACTTAGTTGTAGCAGAATATGTATCCATTCTAGCCACCGTGGAACGATTGGTTTTGAGGGCCAACTCGGAGGTGGAAAATATAGGGCATACTCTTTTCCAGAAAAGGTAGAATTTCCCAGGAAGATTTACAAAGACTTCCTAAATCGTCTCCGAGTCAGTGCCTCGTTCGTTTCTACTTTTTGTGGATATGTGATTGTCTCTGCAGGTCACAAACATTGTAACTAATCAAGATAACGTCCCACGGAGAACAAGGTTGCACAAAACAGTCGGATAGATTGAATGCGACTTCATCTTCATTGGTACAACGGACATAATTCGGGCGGTTTTTCACTCCAAAGCCGGAACTTGAACCTCAAAACGATCTTGAAATGAAGGCGAGTTGCAATGGCCTCTACGGAGATACTAGCCCACTCTTTGGTCGACTGAAAGCGGGACAAGGTTGCGGGTGTGGAGGCCTTAAACTCAACAGACACGCTGTCGTGCGCTGTTACCTCCTTATTTAATGTTCTGAAGTATCATAGAATTTTGCACCACCGTAACTGATGCATGGACGATTCTCTCCCATGGATCTTCTGCCAATCATCAGAGTGATTACGCTTTGTACGTCTCAACGAACCTTGCGTTGCCAAACTATATTAATATATGCCATCATTGCAGGTCTGTCATTTGTGCTAGCTTGTATCGTCATTGGGCTTAGTGCCCATTTGACATCCTTCACCATAGCATTTGATGAACAAGAAGCTAAAATATTTGCCTTGTTGGCCGTCGCGACTGCTAGCCTCACAATCGTGACATTGCCTGGTATGTAAGTGCAAAGCAATTTCCGCCAAATCAGAGTCAGAGCTCAATATCTTGCGGCACTGATATCAGGGTTATTTTCGACTTCTTGTATAAAAGGGCGTTCACCTCCATGGTGTTGGTCGAACTCGTATGGCTCAGTATGCATTTATAATAGTGGCGATAACTTGTTATCTGATGTCTCATCTCTTCCAGATATTCTGTGGATGCTATGGCTTTCCACTGGCTTAGATGGAGTTGATTCAACAAATATATCTTTTCAAGGTGGTTGCGATGGTTATGCGAATGGTCAGTATAAGTATCTTGAGCTAGAATTGCAAGTTGACTGAAACCGTCATAACATTAACTAGGTGCACTCACTATCGCCTGCCGTGATTCGGTCGGTATCGTAGCACTCTCATTCTTTAACTTTGTCTTGCGTGAGTCACGCTGGTCTTTTCTTTCTTCTGCTTAAATAACGACAACCCTAGTCTTCGCATATTGCGTATCGTTGCTTGTTTTTGCTACCACAAGTAGCAGCCGAGGCCACCCAGTCTGGTCATCCTCCGTCAAGCAAGTCATCCTTCTCGCTCCTGCCAAGGCTCAATCTTCAGGTTCATCGAACACATTGGCATATGGGCATTCCCGGATTCCCTCTTGCACCTAAAGCGCCTGTAGCGGTTCAACGACGTGGCCGTCAAACTAATTGGTCTATGATATCGAGCTCGAGATGTAATTTAGCAGCTAATCACCCATTAATGTGATATCGTTCTCAAAATTAGCGCCCGGAGAAACCCTGAAGGCACATCTATTGCTATCTTTAGCTGTACATGTGGTACGCTTTTGCCATTTCATAACCTCGGCGCGCCCGGCCATCCCTGTCCCTGCCCAAAGGAGTTGATCCGCAGGCCGAAGGTTCTCGTGCGCCAGAATCAGGTAGATGTGATCGGAGATAACCCTGTGAAGTCTCTGGGTAGAGACGTACAGATAGCCTTTAGGTGCCTGAAGGAAGCCACGAATTCACTGTGCTAGTCATCCCAGTTCGAAGGCCTTCAGTTAATCCCCAAACAGCGATCCTTCAATAACACCCTCTTTGAATGAAATGCGAGGCATGTCCGACAGGAACAAATACCTCTGTCGAATTGCATTAAGCCGAAATGGAATAATTTGGCGGGTTCACAATGAGACCAGTAATTGTCCCCCTGATATAGGCTGTGTCGGCGACAGATGATGGAGTGATGTACTTATAACGATGCACTCTATGTGATTCAGACGCAGCTTTTCGTAAGATGCTGTGGGTGAGCGTCGATTGATAGGATCAGCAACACGATTGCCAGCATATTCAAAGACATAGCGTAACAGTACAATAGCGCAAGTTGAAACCAGATCATAGAAACGAAATGCGCATACGTCAGGAGGGTCTAAAAACGTCCCTGCAAGAGGGTAAAATATACCGCGGAAGGGAAAGTCGAAACTTGTGCGTTTGCCACCGCGTTTCTACAAATACAAATTTTGAACTCCGCAATCAGCATCGTTTAGAGCTGTTCCACTCTACCCCGGTTTCTCCACCGTCGCCCTCCTTTTCTTTCTCGGTTCCCCGTACTGTGTGGTCGCCAGATCTTGTAAGGAGGTCCCGCTCATCATTGTCTGATTTACGGCATCACTCACATACCCACTAGTTCCGACATAAGTATCGCCGTCAGTACGGCCTTTTTCAATCTTCTTCTCCACCACTTGTAAAGTAAGCTGGTTTGATTTTCTAGTCATCTGTTAGCGCCCCTCGGTGTGTACAACATCTGACCGCCCTTCCAGGGATTCACCTCCAAATTTTGATTCGCTTGTCTTTTCCCTATATCCACAGCCATGTCTCAACAACAAGGTGACATCCAGGAACGTATCGCAGCCGCGCGTCGTGAGGCAGAGAATCTGAAAGAGAAAATTCGTACAAAAAAAGAGTCATCCGCCGACACCAGTCGTAAGTTAATCATATTTTGGTGTGAGAATGTTGTTTCATGTGTCTTTCCCAGTGCGTGCCATGGCCGCAGAGGTTGAACCTCTGTCTCGTGTCGTCCTACGACCACGACGCGCTCTCAAAGGCCATCTTGCTAAAATTTACGCAATGCACTGGGCTGCCGACCGGAGACATCTTGTGTCAGCATCCCAGGATGGGAAATTGATCGTCTGGGACGCCTATACAACAAATAAAGTCCACGCCATTCCCCTTCGGTCAAGTTGGGTCATGACCTGTGCTTACTCACCATCTGGGAACTTTGTTGCTTGCGGTGGTCTCGACAACATTTGCTCTATCTACAACCTCCAGGCCAAGGACGGTGGTCAGAGTGTGAAAGGTGGGCGGGAGCTCAGCGCGCACTCTGGGTATTTGTCTTGCTGCCGTTTCATCAACGACCGACAGATTGTCACCAGCTCGGGAGATATGACCTGCATGCTTTGGGACATTGAGGCGGGAGTGCGAACAATGGAATTCAGTGATCACACTGGCGATGTGATGAGGTATGTGGTACATGTCAGATTCTTGCTCTTTTTTCCTTCATTGATATGTATGGTCTAGTCTCTCGCTGGGGCCCAACCAAAATGTTTTTGTCTCTGGAGCTTGCGACGCTACCGCCAAACTCTGGGATATTCGAAGTGGTCGGGCTACGCAAACATTCACTGGCCACGAATCAGACATCAATGCTGTAAAGTGTGTAATAGTATGCTGAGCAGTATGGTCACAATTTGACATTTAAACGCTTAATAGCTTTTTCCCGAATGGCGACGCATTCGCCACTGGTTCCGACGATGCTTCTTGTCGCTTGTTTGATATTCGAGCCGATCGAGAACTAAATGCATTTACACACGACAACATCCTATGTGGTATTACATCGGTTGCATTCTCAATCTCAGGGCGCATCTTGTTCGGCGGCTATGATGACTGGACATGCAATGTTTGGGACACCCTCAAAGGCGAACGTGTTGGGGTGTTGACTGGCCACGAAAACAGAGTCAGCTGCTTGGGTGTTAGCACTGATGGAATGGCTCTTTGCACAGGAAGTTGGGACAGCACCCTCAGGGTACATATTTCATGTTATTTCCAAAGTTTATACTCACAACTGATTTGCAGGTTTGGGCATAATGCGAGTTTCGTCGACGCCCTATAGATACCCTTACTCGTCTGCTGTATATCCCTTTCCCTACCACTTACACTCCACTTTCCTGTTTTTTTCTCCCCTGCCATCACACCGGTATCTGTCAATTTATATTCTCCGCACTCGATCGTTTGACCCGCGAACCGCCCTTGAACCACGGACGCCTTCGAGTCAGTCGTTACATCTCATCATTAACCCTTCTTTAAACCGTAGGCATGGTCCCAATCTTTCTCTCTGGTATATATATTTGTTTGCTATCCGCCTGTGCGTTGTTACGCTACTGCCTATTTTCCGTCTTCTCCACCCTGCTACACCCTCGTGTATATACAAGGCAAAAGTTGATTCACTGCGTGACGAGATAATTATGTAAGGTGCGGCGCTAGTACGAAGTTCAAAATATGATCAGAAAGGCCAACTCCACTTGCCAGCACTTGCCACGTTTACTCCTGACTGTCTTGCACGCTTGCACCATTGCTCCAACTCGCAATATCCATTCTTAGTGTCGCATCACTGAGAAGACTGAAAAATAACGTTCGCCAGCAATGTCCGAAGATGGTGACCGCGCAGCCAAGGCAGCGCGAGCGAAAGCTATGGTACGTCTTTATGAATATAACCACCTGGATAACATTTATGACGTGTAATCATGCAATGCAGTTAAAGAAAAGACAGCAGAAGAAAGCAGGCGGCCTCAACACTGGCATTGCTTCGCCTCCGGCGAGTCCTTCTTTGAGGGCCCTCTCACCAGCACCTTCAGAGGTCCCACCCATGCCAGGAGCAAATGGCGATTTCGGTGACGTGTAGGTACTTGTTGCGTACTGCATTTCCGAATTGCAGTTAGCTTGACACGTACGGGCGACTACCACAGGTTTGCGAAAGGCGATTTAGAAGTAAATTGGGTCACGTCATTACCTCGGGTGGAGACACCACCATCCAGACCACCTTCTCGACCCCAATCAATACCTCCAGGTGCAAGGGAACCATCTTCTAGCGTGACGTCCCCGCTGGCTACGTCACCGACACCAGTTGGCCACACAGAAAGCCTGCACTCCTTGATTCAGACTCAGCAACAGTCCCTCTCCAAGCTCGAGTCGGAGAAAAGATCTCTGACGGCATCGCTGGAACATTTTACAAACTTGGAACGGAGTAAGTTCAGCAACCGTGATAGAATGAAAGTACTATTGTAATCGGAGTTCAACCTTACAGAAGCTCAGGAAACAGAGAAACGCCTGCAAGAGGAGAGTGCAAAATCTGGAGCGCTAGATAGCCGCGTGCATGAGTTGGAAGCGAATGCGCGAGCCGCGAACGAGCGAATTCAGTACATGACAGCCAGGGAGTCGGACATTATCGAAAAATCACGGGTACAGATTCAGAACCAGCAGCAGACAATTTCATTGCTAGTATCAGAAAAGGCTTCATTGACGGCTTCTTTGGATCGGTTGGATGATTTGGAATCACGTAGGTGCCATTTTTCCACAAATACTTGTTTGTGTCTCTTATTTCTGGTAATAGAGGCACGCAATAAGGAGGCATTTCTCCAAGATGAACTGAGCAGATCTCAGGGTCTTTCTGCTCGTGTTCATCAGTTGGAAATGGACCTCCAGGAAGCTCGTGAAAAACACCGAGACCAGGTACATTTTGAAGTTCATTTATACTTTAGCGCATCCAGTGACATTGATCAATAGGAACGGGAACTTTTACTCACCAATGGTACGGTCGATGACTTGCGCGGAGAGGCAGATCAATATCAAAGACGAATTCGGGAACTCGAAGATCACATTCAAAGTGACAACCGGGCTGAGAAATTGGAAGAGTCTCTCAGAAATACCCAGGAACGTGCAGACGAGTTTGAATTCCAGCTCTCGCGCCTCAAGCTGGTGGGTTCCTTTTTTCTCATTCTCCGCATAATGTGCTTAAATCTTGTAGGCCTATGGTAGTTTGAAGGCCGAACGAGATGAGAATGATGCTCAACTGCACCTGCACAAAAGCGCGGCGATGGATTGGCAGAACAAGCACGCAGAACTTGCAGCTGATCACGCCGCTAGCCAGGAGCTGCTTGCTTCTGCTATCTCTGATAGGGATGTGCTCTACCAGGACAAAATGGCACTTCGATCCCAGGTTGACGCCAATGAGAAGGTTCTCACCGAGCTTCAACAGAAGCTTACTTTAGCGACAACTGCATTGATGTCCAACATACAACAAAACCAGATTGCGCAAGCTGACCTTCGGAACGCAAACAGGCGTGCAGATGAAGCGGAAAAGACACAAAAAGACCTTCAATCCGAAGGAAGTCATCTCATGCGTTTGTTGGACGAGATGCGGCCCAAAATCGTTGAGCTGACAGGAGACAAAGTGGAACTGGGCAACAAAATTGATACCCTGGAGCATGCACTACGGGCGCGCGATGCAATGATCGCAGAACTAGAAAATACTGTCGAGGAAGTACGGAACCAGCACGAGGAAGCTTCCAAGCAGCGAGAGGGAGCGGTCGCACAACAACAAAGGGAACAGTCCTCAGCCCAAGCGAGCTTGGCTGAGCTACAAATAGCTTACGCCGAGCTGCAGAAGGAGCTCGAAGAGACGCGGGCAAATTTACATCGTCTGGAGACAGAACGCACGGACCACTACCAAGTGACGTCGCGCCAATTGGACGAGATTAATCGCTTGACCGTGTCATCGCGAACACAAGCCGACGAAGTCACCTCCGTAAGACAGCAGTTGGAGGAGCACAGGCATTTAGAGGAAGAGGATAGGGGATTCATAGAGCGAGCTCAAGAAGAGATAGAACAGCTTCGTGCTGATCTCGCCTCCGCTGACGAAGAAATCCATAGGTTACGGAACGCTGTGTCATCTGCTCCACCAGATGGATCACCTAAATCTCTCGATGCGGAGATGCTGAGTGCACTTAGACAGCAGCATGCACTCGATCTTTCTGCAGCTCAGTCGCAGATCCGCGCACTGGAAACCTCTGTTTTCAATGCCCAAGCCAAGTCTCACACCTTGCAAAAGCGTGTAAATATTTTAGAGGACCAATTGGCGGCTCCATCCCGTTCCGGGTCACGCGCAGACAGACCGTTCTCAGCCTCGTCCAGACCATCTAGCCGAGCGCATCATGTTCATCAACCTGGTAATTTGCCGCCTCTTTCACGGTCGGTCTTTGATATAGGTTTGACCCCGGAAACTCGGCACAAGCGACGAGTCAGTCTGTCAATGCTCAAAGCTCGTATCGATAGCGAGTTGGCCTCCGCAGCGAGCCATTCCATGTCTCGAGCACATTCGCCTGCCTTGGCCAAAAGCAGACCTTCCGCGTTGTCGACGGTCCACGAGCCTTCATCGCAAGGAGAATTTTTGGATCATTCATTTATACGGCCTCAATTGGACGATCATATTTTCTGGTGTAGTTCCTGCAGGGCTGATTTGATTATCCTATAGAACACTATATTCCCATTGCTTTGTGGTATAATACTGTCAGAATTCGGAATACGGAAAATATGATAAGTGAAATTGAAATAAGTGGGATTACATGCATGCGATGAGTCGCGATGAGTCGCAAACGAGATGACTATGAGATAAGCTTTTGATATCCACATCAATGTTCCGGAGCAAAGGGCTCATGAAATTACGTTCTGCTTCGTTTTCAGAGTCCGGACCTTGCACAGCAAAACCTGTCGTGCGAGAAATGCATCAGCGAATACACAAACCCGGAAATAGAGAACGAAACCGAACCTCGACCTCCTCTGCCTGAAGTGTCCCTCGTTTCCTCTCTTCCTCCACACCTTTTTCGATACTTTCCAAGATGTCCGCCATGATTTGCCTGTAGTCGACTCCGAAGAAGTGAGTCAACTTTGCTGCCCTGCGCCTACGCAGCTGGAAATCGGTGGCTCCAGGCTTGGGAGTAAGCACGCCAGAGTCAACTGTTGAGACGGACATGATCGAGGGCGGTAAAGAGTGCCGACGTTCAGATTTAAGGGATGCTGAACTGGATGCCCGCTTAAATTCTTGGAGTGGCGGGCTCATAGCATCACCCTGTAGATACTGATGAAGTTCTACGAGAGATGCGCGATCGTCCTAAGAATACAAGTAGAATGAGAGTCTATCATCAAATGAGACAAGAATTTTAAAAAATTACACGATCAATAATGTCGTTGAGGGAATGTAGTGAGTGTTGATAGTGTGTATAAACGTCCGGTATAGCCGGTGAACTTGGAGTTTGGAAATCGAAGCTAAAGGACTCTCTCCCACGAGAAGGGAGAAGGGGTTCGGTGGATTCAGAAGTTCCAGGACGATCATGCCTCTTTTTCCCTTTGTAGGATGCCTGGTTTGGGTTTCGGCTTCGACCAACAGGCGAAGATGGCTCCGTTTGCACGGTTGCAGAGGTGCCTGAAGATGACGCTGTGGTGGAACAGGGAGGAAGGGATGCCGATGGACGGGTATAGAGGGTTTGAGGTGGAGGTACACCAAAGACCTGTATGGGAACAGGGGTCAGTACAATAATTTTCTGGTCAGAAAACATCTAACCTTCTCCATCTTCTGAGCCCTTCGGACATGAATCGCTTTTTCCTCATCATTGAGGTCTTCCTTCAGCCTTTCAAGGTCATCAGACCGCCGGGAATAAACTGCCGCAGAACTACTTCGTCTCCGAGTTAGCCAGGCCCTGCGGTGCTCTTCGTGCTCAGAAACGGTGTCCAGTTTGCTGGCACGACCCTCCTGACCGCGTGGCCCAGGCGATGTTGGCGAACCCCCGTCATTTGCTCCAAGTACCAACTGAACAGGAACGCGAGATCCCAGAAAACGATGTAACTTAGCCAGTTTGTCACGTTTACGCTTGCGTTCGACCTCCTCTTGCTCTTCCGGAGTCAACATTTCTACGAGAGATGGCGTTGAAGACGAGTGCGGAAAACGTGGACGTCGACTGTTCTCCTGTAATGTCTCATTATATAAAATGGCTGAGATAGCATCATTTGAGATATCTTCGTCTGATAAATCCATGAAAGATGTGGGAGAATCTGGCCCGTCATGATTGTAAGACTGATTGTTAGACGGATCGCCACGCGCTGGCCCTTTTTGAGAGCCTATCTTGATATGCTCGCTATGTGGGTCTCCACCCGCCGTGTTATCACGAAAATTATCGGGAGTGAGAGGCGCAGAATGCCGTCTTCCACTGGCAGTCATATACTGAGTGCCTTCTAACAGTGGCCAGGGGTTTGGATCTTTGATAGGTGCGGGTGGTTTCAGAACTCCGGATACCGATCCTCCAGAACGAGGATGCCGACCTTTCCCGGCTCCTCTTGGTAACAAAGAGGGAAATATCGCAGAATCAGGCTGTAATCCATCGTGCTTCTGTAAAACAGTCGGGGCCCCAGGGGTTGTTCCAAACACCTGTGCAAGCTTGCGGTTTTTCTTCACGAGGTCAGCACGCTCATCTGCATTGAGAAAATTGGTGGTAGGTGGCACTGGTTCGTGACTCTCCTCGACGGTTTTTGGAGAAGGCTGATGAGAGAGACGATGAAACGGACCCGGGGATATCCTGTGTTGCTTTCTATCAGTAGGAAGGTGTGCCGAAGAAAACTGTTTGAAAGATGGTTTAGGTGTGGTAGGAATGGGTGGTTTAGAAGAATGCGTAGTGGGGAATGCTGTCGATGGGTTCGAAAAATGCGGCGATAGAGGCGAACGATCATCGGAGAACGAACGGAATGTTGCATTAGAGTGCTTTGGAGTAGATATTGAAGGTGGTGATGTGGGCGAGCGTTCCAAAATAGTCGTAAATTTAGGACTAGATGGCGGGTATAAGTCGATGAACGAATCGCGTTCCGGGCTTGCGAAAGAAAGAGAATTTCGATTTCCAGGAGAATCACTTCGATAGGGTGGTTCTGGTGAGTATCTGGTGCTTGAAATGCTGATTCGGGGTTCCGTGGTAGGTGATTGTGTGGACTCCGATGTAAGGGAACCTGACCGAGTTCGCGAAGGTTCCCAGCTATGGGACCAATGAGAAAGAGTAGGTCGATTAGATGCATTGGGTTCCTGGGGTGATCGAGGAGATGAGGGCTGTGATGAATCGGTCATGGGCGGAGCAATGGTTTTGACTCCACCTTCCTTGGTGGATGACTTCGAGTGTTGCTGACTTTGGTCGCAGTTCTTGTGTGCTTCACGCTTTGTAGGACCTGCCATCCATCAGTATCAGAAGCTGAATTTTTTTGGCAAATGGTCAAAGTACTCGGACCTGGTTGTAACGATAGTTTTGAGAAATTGCGCGGCCTGCCTCTGTTCATCAAACTACTCATACCTGAAGAATCGGATTCATCCTCGCCGGAAACAGCTTGTGCGTCGCCATGAAGCTGCGAGCCCGATATTGAGAATATGCTTTTGCCCCTGCCGATTAGTTTCTCTACTCGAGGAACCGAATGGGCGCGAACGGTCGGCTGATCGGTGAGCCGTGGGCTAGCAGAACCTTCCTGAGCACCTGAAACGGATGATATGCAGGATCCAACAGGGTGGAGGAGGTCACGGGGTGGATCAGGCTCGGGATCAACGACGCGGTCAAGCGTTTCGAATGTGCCCGAAAATTGTGGTATGTTGCTCTGTTCCCGCACATTTGACCTGTGGGGATGAGACAGTTGCGGTGGTGCATTGATGAACGGATTGGTTAAAAGCGGTGAAAAATCCGAGGGTTCTGGTAAGGGTTCAGTGGCTTCTGACCATGTTTTAGAGCGAGTGCTTATGCTCTCAGACTCTTTTGGAGTAGCCGGCCGTGACACTGCTTTCCGATTACCTCTGGGAGGTGGCGGCAAGCCGACGGGGAAGATAGAATTGGAAGATCCCGAATGCGGACTTTGCCAGAAGTGTGGAGAAGAAGCGTCAGGCTGATGAGGGCCACGAGTGCGTTCATCGTGTTCAAGTAAGGCATTAAGATCGGGGGATATGGCTAGTGATGTGTGCACTACAACATCCTGAGACAAAGCACCGTCCAACGTTTCTGAGTCGTTCATCATGCTTATTCGACGACCAGCGCGCTTCGTGAGTTTTTGACTACTGAGAACTCTGTGTCAACTTGGCATGCGGCGACTGGCGCCTATTGAGTAGAAGAGCTGGCTGATTAATCCGCGTGATGCAGCGTGATCTGCGTCCGACTGCATGAGAATTTAGAAGACGAAAGCGCACCAAAAGGACCATACCTACGAAGTCGACAATGTGGAATATAATGGAGGGTGCACGACAATTGTCGGCGACCCGGCAGTCGCAAAAATGGACACCCAACTTGTTACGACATCAAATTTGCCGTCAGGGGCTAACATACTGTTGTTGGTTGCCATCGGCTGTCCCACAACGGTCATGGCGCCCCTTGACAACCATCTGTTAATCACAATTACGCCGTTACAAAGATGGCAAAACGCTTAAGGAGGTCGATCAAGATGGCCTCGCCAATTTTATTACATCCTCGAATCGGAAGAACTACGTCGGTTCGATTATTTCGTAGCAAGACTGCCTACTCATCCTGCCGATATGGAGCCCGAACTGGGAATGTTCTAGTGGACATGTTAACAAATGGTGAAAGTTTCGATGCAAAGGAATCTTAAAAATACCTTCGCAACTGCCACCACATGGTTTCACCACAAGTTCGAACAGTACTATGTTTAGTATGGTAGTGGTACATGCGTATGCGATGGTGTAATATACAAAATGCGGAATATTATCGATCAAATATTGATCATGCAGAGGTTGATATTCTACGAGGAGGTAGCGGCGGCTTTGTTTCTGAAACGGCCGACGATTTTCCAGCAATGTCATCGTGACTTGAGCTGTTGGATAAGGATGTAGGTTCGCCCTCGTCCCGACTGCCGTTGCGTTTATTCTCATCCTTCGTGGCAATGGACTTGAGTGCCTCCGAAGCGGGTGAGGCAGGTTGCGCACGTTCAACGGTTGGTTGTGGAGTCTCCGGACGCGCTCTGGTTGTGCCGGAAGTATTTGAGCGAGGGGGTAGTGGAGGAGGAATGGGTCGGACTGGAAGCTGAGAACCATTTTCGGGATTCAGCGATAGAGGAACAACGTCCCTGTTCTGCTCGGGCGGCTGTTGCGATAACTCTGTATCCGGTTCTTGACCTGATAACGTAGGACTTTTCCACAGTCGGTAAACGCTCTGGATAGCGGGTGCTTTGATCTTGTTCTCGGCACTAGAAGGTGGTGACGGTGCCACAAAACCCATAGACATCACCTCACCGCGGTGACTAGCATGAATGCCAGGAATGGTCATTGTCTTCGCATGTGATGGCTGCGTATGAATGGGCAACGGAGCTGCTGGCCGTGAATCTCCCTCTAAGGCATCCCGGTCTTTAGAAAATGGATCATTCGACTGAGAGCCGGTGGTTGATCGTGACAATGAAGTAGCGGCAACCTTGGGCGGAGTTCCTCCTTCCGGCGAGCCTGAACTTTGGGTCGATAATGCATGTGGCGAAGGAGGCGTTGAAACAGCCGAGAACGAAGGCGAAGGGGGATGGACCTGCACAGTTCCGGGCGACATACCAGATGAAACGCTAACCCTTCGTACTTTAATCCGTCCTCCTTCAGGTATGGCGACGGGGAGAGAAGTGGCACTTGAGTCTACTTGGCTATTCTTCTCTCGCTCCTTTCGCTCGGCTACAGCAGCCCTTACATCCGCATAACTGCCTTTGTTCCTCTGCGAGTTGTTGCTGTCGATACGATTTCGAGATTCAGATGGTCCAACGTCAGGCGTGTCATCGTGTGTAGTACCACCATCTCGCCGCAGGCCGCCCCAGTTAACTCCCCACTTCCGCATAGCTTCTTTAGCCTGATTACTCAAAGCTTGCTTGTCGGCAGCCGCTGCTCTAGATTTGAGAGAAGACAAGAAGGACGTGGGGCTTGTTGACGTCTGGGTTCGAGAAGACGAAGATGGTGTTCTGAGAAGAGTCTCAGGTTTGTCAAATATATTACTTGATTCATCCTCGACGGACGATATCGATCGGGATTGTGAATGTCGGGATGAACTCCGTGGTCGTCGATTTGGCGACAAATGGTTGGAAGATTCATCCATTTCTTCTGTTGGCAGTTCTTCGACGTGCGGACTCTCCGGAGTGGATTTCGACCTTGGTGCCAGTGATGTGTCAAGCTCAGTGGATCGTCCCCGCGGAGAATCAGGGTCATTAGATTCGGGTTCAACTTCGTCTTTCAGTGCCTCAAGCTCGGCACTTCCAGTGCTGGAGAACCACGTCCGTCGTCTGGTTCTTGCCGTACTACTGCTGGTGCCAGTGCTCATGCTTCCTGATAAATTAACCGAATCTCCGTTTCCTTTGTGAGGCGCAGAGCGAGCTATGGGGGCAGACGCAGAAAACGGAGTGCTTTCGGGGGCAAGTTCCTGGGCAGATTGAGAGCGTCTAAGCGGCTCGGAATCTGCTTCGGTTGAAATGATCGCTGGGATTGAGCCCTCCAGGATGGGAGTAGATACTGTTGAGGAGGTCCCCTCAGTAAGAGCGGCTCCCGGAATATCAGTCGCGCGTCGTTCGCGCCGACAAGCATCTTCCCATATCCCACCGCGGTGATGGTATTTTGAGCTTTCAAAGAACGCGATATCATCCATATTGGGCATGACCACAGACTCTTGTATCTATAAATGAATGATAAATATGAAAACAATGGTGCATTGTAATGGTATGCGAACTCACGATTTCCTTCAATCTCGACTCGATAGTATTTAAAATCATGCTCCACGTAATCTGCCGATCGCTAACGATTGGCTCCACGTCCAACACCATCTTCGGCGGCGTTGTGAAAGCGTACCATATACGATTACTCGGCGGTCTTTTCACCTTTACCAGGAGATTGCCTTCAATCTCTCGCAACACAGCAGCTAACACTAGCTTGACGGTATAAGACTTGAACCGTGCCCCAAGGTTGATCGTCGCAGTCGCCTCGATCGTGATGCGCACTTCGCCCTTGTATCGTAGCTGGATTTCGAGGGACGCGTCGCCTTCCTTTGTAAGCTCTTTCAACATAGGCTTGCTGAACGTAGGGGCAGTATTGCCGACTGATACTTCAGTGACGACGATGTCAGTCAAGAATGCTGGCCGTTTAACCTTCGAAAGCTTCTTCATCAGCCGCCCGATGATATAAGACTCGAGGATCTGCGTGCGATAATAGCTGAAGAACAGCCGACCGAGAAGCGCGTTCAACCACCGCATAGGTATTACGTCGGGTTGCTCATCGAGGGTCGTGACCAGGTGCTCCATATCTGATGCCTGGAAGACCTTATGAAGGGGCGCTAATGTTGGGCTATTTGCCGGGTTGTCTGATGCATGAACCAAGGACAGATACCAGTCCTCCATCTCGACGATCGTCCGTACGAAGATAAACCACGGTAAAGCCTGATTCAAAGCCGCGTCCCTCGTAACCTGGCGAGCCTTTTCCTCCTCAAGGGCCTTCTCCTTCTCCTTTCCTGATTGCGAGTCAATATCTACCTCCGGTTCTAATCTCACCTCCTTCGTCACACTAGGCATTCCGTTCCCATCCGAACCCTTTGGCCGCAAACATATCGCATTCCTCTTCGCAAATAATTCACCTTCTAGCAAGCCCTCGGGGTATATCAGCACATCATGTCCACCAAGCTCTAAAACCGCCTCGCATTCCGTCATCCCTTCGTCTTCGTAAAGATACAGTACCTTCCCTTTGAGCACGACATACCACATGTCCTTCGGTCTACTGCGTTTGGGGTCCTTCGACCGCGCGTCAAGGAAGGATCGAACGAGAGTGACGTATGATCCATCAAAGGTCGATTCCTCAAACGTCCGTCGCATAGTCAACCATCCCTTCCGTGTCCGTGGTATGTCGTTCCCATCTGACGGTGGCACTGGGGAAGCAGTCGGAGACCCCTCTGAGTCATCGTGCGCATTTTTCTTCTCCGAGTCCGGTTCGAGCTGAGTTTTGCTGTCGTTGCTAGAGTTTAAGTCACCCACTGGCTCAGATGTGTATATTGTATAGCTAATGAGGGCTATGATGACCAGAGGGATGAAAGTGAATCCTCCAAGCACGTATGCATATACCAGAGCTTTGAAAGACATTCCCTGGATAAAGCTGGATTGATGGCAGCTGGACGGTGTCCGTCAGCTATGAGTACTGGGTGGGACAGCGAGAGCAGCGAAAGGACACGTCGGACAGTGGACGTTGACAGCGTTGAGGACAGCAGGACTAGGCTCGTCACCTTTACTGCTTCAAGTTGCGAAACGCGAACGTGGCTCTTCCAAATTAGTCAATGTGGCGCACCAAATCACTGAAACTTACAATCAACATTGAGGATCACTTCGGTGCACACATTTGGCCTGGGGCATACTCAATGATACCCCGAAGACGTAAATCGGACTCGGCGGAACATATTGGCCGCATGAACACTCCTCCAACGATGACAAAATGTGAAAGATAGATTTGGAATGAGTCAAACGTTGGCTAAATCATGACTCCTGAAGTCCGCAGGCATCGTTTCAGTCCGAAAGAGCCTCGCTGCTCGTCTTCTGCCGCTAAGTGGCCTTGAAAACCACCCTTTCCTTCCTTGCTCCTCTAGATCCGGAATGATAGCCCACCAGTGGCCTTCTTTCCACTTCCAGCACTCCACTAATGGTATGTGTCCTGGTTTTAAGATGAGAGGAGCAAAACAGGAGTTAAAATGTGCGTAACCCGGGACAGCCAGCTTGTTCCCATAGGATGCGTCTTGGAGTGGTACCCATGACGAGGAAGGGCATTGCAAGGTGGCGCATGGTGTTATTATGATTGAAGGCGTAGATGGATGTGTAGAAGGTATTAGGACAGGATGATCGGGCTATGTATGGCGGGGTTAGATAAATAATAGAATCCGCACTGATGATCAAAGACTTACAGAGTCAGAGGACCGCCGTCTTTTTCGATGGCTGTGAGGATGCGATGTAGCAACCTCCGGCGAAGGATATCCGCGACTGTGGCGTGCTTTCAGTGAGGAGGGTGGATCTTGCAAAGAAGGAACGGCTGGTGCTGCTTCCGAGGCCTACGCAACAGAAGCGCAGTCAAAATCATCTAGAAAGAAACATGTTGTTCCTTTCAAATAAAACCCACTTTGTTTTGACTATCCACTTCCAACTCCTCCAGCGGCTCCAATTCAGAGAGGAGCCTCGCAACATGTTCCGCGTCCTCCATTAGCATATCCCGGATACTTTTATATATGGGACTTATTGTCTGCCCGTAAACATCGGTTATACGGCGCCACGGAACATCGGGCGATGGGAGAAGAGCGGTCAGAGCATTTATGTCAATAGACTGGCAGTTTCACGTTTGGAATTAGTAAATCGCCTGTGGCAAATGGTGGCACTGACAAGGGCCTCCTCATCCTCTTCTGAAGGTGACAGGCCTTCCGGAGTCTCCAGTTGCACATCAAATAACCTCGCTGCCCCTCTTGACAACAATGTTAACATGGTTCCTTTGTAAAAGCCCGAATTAAGTTCGAAACTAAGACCTTTGCGGTGCTTGACAATTCTGCGGATGGTGCGCATGCAAAGAGGATGTCAAGGAGTATGTGCGGAACGTGTCCAGGATACTGCGGCCAACATGGCCATAAGCATAACACGGCGTGCCTAAAGACGTGGATTTGTGGGTGTCGGGATGACAGCCAACCGGATAAACGAGTCAAGACCGGCTTTCTTGAACCGGTGTGACCTATTAGGCAAAGGATCGGTGACGCGTGACGATAAGATAAGATCTATACACATTGTAGCACCGCCACTAAGTTCCAATGAGCCAAATTACCTGCTGTAATGTTCAACCGCTAAAATCACTGTAGACACAGCTCAGCGACCCCGCGACATCCAGAAGTTTGTGTAACAACCGACATTCCCTATCGCGAGGCCATTTGGAGGTAAGGTGCTGTCTGCACAGTATCCGCTGAAGGCGGGACAAAGCAAGTTGCTTTTGCGTACAGACAAGCAACTACCCTATAGCTACTATAAACGCAAAAGGAACTAGCTGATCGGAATCAATCTTTCTCATTAAACCTTTTCCCTTGTTGAATTGTGTGCGTCATGTTTTGTGGCCTCATGCGATACTTGAACGGAATGAGGACGCATGTGAATAAAAGATACACAGGCGCCCACAGCAAACACTCTTTCGGGCCCGTATTGCCCAAATCAGAACACTGAGGTAAATTGGCGGTGCCTTAAGGTACTGTGTAAGGTAGCTCGCGTCACTGACAAGTATCCGATTTGTCTACTCCAATGAACATGTCAGTTAAGGTGGTTGGAACAAATGGAGTAGATGGACAGATGGAGGAAGGGTGATCAGAGCCGTCGTGGCTGAGGGATGAGTGGGGAATCTGGGGATGATCATCAATGTCAGGTATGAGCCATTTTCCTTCTGAGGTGTCGTTGGGTCGAGAGGCGCACCAGTTGATAATTACAGTATGGATGCGAAACTTGTCTGATGTGATCATGGATTCGCATGCGGGAGCGGGGGAAGTTAAAATGGTGATTTCAACCAGAAGCTCGCGTCCAACGAAACACTAGTAGACCAGGAGTAACAGTTCATCAATCTAGCCAAGAGGGTTCAAAGTTAATCGGCGAACGCCAGAAATCAGCCCAGATCAATCCATCGGGATGGGAGGTGGGTTGTGTTAGTGAGATAAGATCAAACTATAATCTCCAGGATAATTGGTTGGAGAACTCAGAACGCGATGCGAACGGAGGAACTGCGAGCCTTGGGAAAGAGCCGCAGTGATGTGGTATCTAGACGCCACCAGGCAAAGAACATTAACGTTGTTAGGTCGAATAGAAAAGCTGTGCCTGTTCAAAGGGCAACGCGGAAATGAAATGGTTGGTCAAGTGAGTGAAGAGCAGGTGAACAGACAGGGTGCAAGAGGCGATATCTCCAATCTGTCTTCGATTTCTTGTGCTAACCTCATATCGACATCGATAATCTGCGAAGCGCCCTCAGGATTATGCGAAGCCTAGAGGCGAGAAGTATGGGGATACTGGTGCGGATTTAAGGTATTAGAAGGCTGGACCACGATAACTGTATTTGCGATTATATTTGAAATAAACACAAAGGTTGTTAGTTGGAGCAAGAAAGCGCCGGAAAACAACGGTATCATAGGCACTCATAGGATGTTTACAAGATCCGTCCGAGACGTATAATATTATGACGCGGCCATGGGTGCCATTAGGGGAAAACAACAAGTCATTACATGAACCGCGCGTTTTCAATAATCGCTTGTAACGGAAAACAGACTCCAAGATCGGGAGCTGATGGTTTGCGTGGTAGGATGAGATATAGTTGCCGCTGTTGTGATGCCAATACCATCAAGGCAAGTATGCCAGATTTACCATAATGCATTGTCTCAGAGTAGCCCCGGTTGTGGCGTTAGTCTAGATCTGTGGCGTAGACTGTGAAAGGTGAAGTTTCAAGCAAGTGAGAACTAGAAAGAAGATGAGAGAGAGTGGGGTGATTAGCGGGCGATGTCGATGCAGCTGCCAACATGGGGTGCAAGACACGGCGCTGATAAGACGCAGAAAAGAAAGACCCCATATCGCAGGGTCGGGGAGGCGTGTACAGCGTCGGGTGTTTGTATCAAATAGTGCTATCAGCCAACGAGGAGGCCACAGCCCAGCCGTATTGAGAAGTTGGGCCAATAGCAAGGCGCACATTTGCCTCGAGGCCATAGACCAGTCATCGCATCAGTCAACCGGTGCCACGCGGCATCCGTCGTACAAAAAGGAAAGCAACGAATACAGGTCCCTTCTGTTGCTACTCCTGCTGCTCCCCCGACTCCCATATCTTATGCTCGCTGCGAGCTTACCACCACGCAGTACTTGGTATCAGAAGCCTCCACCGCCTTCGCAACGACGGGGAAGATCCAGGAATGTCTCCACTGCAGCCCTGGCAAGGCAGGCTTCTGAAGAAAGGCGGCGGAGAGCAGTGGAGGAGGCTGAGGAGTTGGAGAGACGCAGACAGCGACGATTGGAGAGGCAGCGGACCACCCTCGCCCATTCACCACCACAATCAAGTCCTCTATCTCAATCCACAATAATCACGTCGCCACCAACTACGACAACGGACCTTAATGACTTTATATTAATTGCACCGCCCACTAGCCCAGCCCTCTCGGCTCGATCCATATCACCAACTCCCCCACCGTCATCGTCATCGTCATCAACCTCCACATCCCCAGATTATTATTCCCGCCCACTGTCGCCACCTCGCACCCTCGTTGACCGTATCCAAGTGGCGTACGCGCACGACGACATAATCCTCGCCAAGATGCTCCTCCTTCAACTCAAGCACGGCTTCGAGGTCACGTCACCCACAGATCCGCGCATCGATAGCGTGAAGGACGAGGATTTTGATGAATATTTTGTGCCCTGTGGCGGGTTGAAGCTGGAGGAGGCTGACGCGCGGATGGTGGAGGAAGGAAAGAGGAGGCAGGAAGAATTATGCGAGACAAAGAAGAGACTTGAGAGACTGAGAGCATGTGAGCGTATATGGGAACGGGAGAAACGGAAGATGAAAGAAGATAAGCTACGCGTTGTAAAGAAGCGCGAAGAGGATGCAAGACGTGCCGAAGCCTTACGGTTGGAGAGGGAAGAGACACAAAAGCAAAGGCCGAGATTGCAGCTCATCCAGGTAAGCACTTACAACTTACAGACACATGACGAGCCTCTCACAGCTTGTGGTTACCGACCATCAGGATCCGGGTCCTTCAACGCGTCATGATGACGAGCGACCGTTCGAATATGCCTTCATGCAGCCTACGAGTATCACTCCTCCACGACGGGCGATAATCTCACCTAAGAAGAAGGATGTGTCGTTACCGTCGTCTTCCCAGCGCAACGTCTCGTTCAAGGACGTCGTAAACAGTATGCACGGCCCTCTGTTTCTCCCAGACCCTACGGAGCAGACCGAGCGTCGCAGGTCGAGCAATCCTTCTCCCCAATCCCACTCTCGACGAAGGTCTGCTCGTCACGAGTTACTCGACAGTCTGTTAAAGGTCGTTGAATGGGACGAGGATGAACGGAGACGAGTCAAGGGTAAAGGTATCGAACAGCGTGCGAGGGCGCCCAAATCTCAGTCAACAGAATGCGTAGCATGCTCAGCGCCAGCAGCTCCCAGCGCAAGCGTCAGCTCCGGAAGCAGCACAGCCATTTCGCGCACAAGCTCGTGGTTATCCTTTGGAAGCCGTGTCTCCTCTACTGCTTCAATATCCACCGCTGTCACTACTCCCGCTACGTCTCCGATATCATCTTGGCTAAAGTCTGCTACGCCACCATCATTGTCAGCCGCATATGAGAAGGTGACAGTAACACAGCCTCATTCTTGTTCATCGAAGCGGTTGACGACCGTTTCGCTCGCTGATTGCCCACTTGCCCTGCCTGACTCTGAATCGAAGACTCAAGTCGACGATACAAAGGCTGAATCTGATGGTGCATTAACGTTCAACGTTCGGGGAAGGAGGTCGTCCACATTTGGCAAACGTATGAGTCTGGGCGTGACGAGCCTCGTTGAGCTTGCCAAAGGCTTTCAGACGGCGTATATAAACGCTACTCTGTTTTCCGCGACTTTAGATACATATGCCTCTCGTGCTCAACCACGCTCTCCGTCAGCTTCGCGCTCGCCTCCCCGCTTTGGCAAAAAGCAGGATGGTGGACGTACCAACAATGTCACTACGGATAGGACACTAAAGCCGGCTGGGTATCGTGTTCTCAGTTCTGACGTAGGCGTATTCACCGCGCCGACCCCAGAATCCCTCGCTACCGCCGTAGAAGTCATCCATTTTATCCCTCTGGTCTCTCCCTTCCCATACCCTCCATCCTCCCCATCCACATCGCGTGCCCTTATGCCTGCAAATCAGCCACCTTGGTCTCTTCTCCAGCCGTCTCCCTTCCGCCCACGCGACCCCCCACCCCACCTTGTCTACCGTATGCGCCCCATCTCCAACCCTGTCCTCTTGCGTCTGCAAGCACTTCAAAACGTGCTCGTGGAGCGAGGCAAGGAGTGGGAGGGGCGTGGACGTGAGGGCGGGTTGGGGTACGGGAGGGAGAGAGTACTAGGCGTCGCGTTTGAGGGGAGGGGCAGAAGCGGGTTGGGGTGCGAGTTGCGAGTTGGGGTGTTCTAATACGTGTTATGTCGTGGCTGGAGTCACGGCATAACCGTGATAATGACGTGCGATTAGGTTATAACATTTTTTTATTCTTTTGTATATATTTCTCGGTTTTCTCTCACACATACCAATACCCTAATGGACATTAGACGTTGTCGGGAATGTTGTCTGTATCATGCTTTCTTGGTTTTCCTGTTGTATATTTCACGAACTTCTTGTGATGATAGGATAGTAATTATGTATATAGTGTTTAGTGTTTACGACTATTGCATGAAGACTTCGGTCTGGTGTTTCGCTTGGTTTCGAGCATATCGCAAGTTGAAATTAAAGCTGTAGGCTCGTACAGGTATGCGTCCGGAAAGCACCAAATTGACAAGGTAGCTAGGTATAACTAAACGCACAGAAGAAAGGATACAAATACACACTGCTAAGAAGACCGTCTCATCGATGGAGATCCAGAGTCGACCCTTGCTGCCATGGTCGATCCGGCATCGGAGGCGGTTGCTGTTGTGACCACAAATGCGACCCCGGATTCCCTCCCCCTCGTCCACCCCCGCCTCCCCGAGGGAACATCGGTACTCTCCGGCCTTGCATGCGCATCCCAGGAGCCAATTCCATGGCGCGTTGCAGCGGGGCACCGCCGCCCAATTGTTGTTGCTGCTGCTGTGGCTGAAAACTTTCCCCAACCATGAAGCTAGAGGCCGATCGCTGTGGAAAGCCTTCTGCGCCCATGTTAATACCTATGCCCATCCCCATCCCATTGCTTCCTCTGTCACCGTTACTGCTGCCACCGACAACACTCCCGCTGGCACTTCCAGTTCCACTCCCACTCCCACTCCTCTTCCTATTCGCCAAAATCAAATGGGACCCATACCGTGCAGCAGCCTCTTTGTCCACTTTTATCCCATTCTCCTCGAGACTAGACTCGTCAATACCCAATTGTCGCCTGAGCTCTTCATTCTCTTCCTCCAACCTCGTAATCTCACATTCCCTCTCAAGTGCCCAATCGTCCCTTGTGTCTAACACGTCTAGGTTTAAAGCTTGTATCAGTGCTTTGAAATCTGGTTCAATGTTGGTGTTTTCGGACTCTGCATCTTCAGTTTGATTCTGAGAGCTGGACGGGAGATCTTGGTCATCCGGTTCGCCTGCCATATTCCGGAGAAGAGCACGAAGATTTTTTGAGAGGCGGTGGAGGGCTTGGGAGGTGTTTGTTGTTAATGCCAAGTCATTTGTTAAAGACTGAGATTCTCGTGCCAAGAGTAGCCCCTCATAATGCCGCGTTAGTGTAAGCTCGTGGTGTTGCGCTGCTAACTGGATGGAGTGAGTATGGAACTGCGAGGCAAAGACGGTGGGGACGCACTGCGTGATTTCGGAACTTTGACATAATATTATCCATTGTTCCTTCGTATTCTTTCAGCAGTATGCTCAGCTGCTTATTTTCATGAAGAAGGGTTTGATTCTCGATGACTATCTGCGCATTCATGCGCTCGACTTCAGACTCGAACGATTCTGCGTGCACAAGTTCATTCACTTGATGATTGCCGTTAGCAACGTCATTGAGCAACACACCTTTCGAAATGTCCGTGTTGAACCGCCGCAGCGCAAACCCTGCACCGGCATGTATGGCTTGATTCTACGTATGATTCAAGTTCTTGTAAACTCAATGGAACTTGTGCCTTAGGCGCGTCAAAAATACATACTTTGAGTGCACCAGCCTGAGACTGTAGGGTACTTGCTATTTTCTGGTTATGCGCGAGCTGGTCGCTGAGCTCGTGGACGAGCTGCCAGACGCGTAAGAGTTCGCCCTCCATGATGGGTTGGGGATGAGGCCTCGATGAGGTGTAGCAGGCGACTCCGGGTTGTCAATGGGTGGCGCAGAAATGAACGGTGGTCGACCACCTAGGTTCGTTGGACGCCCCAATACCTCTTGACTGGTGATATCTATCCGGATATGAGTGGGTTATTCAATGTCCCTATCGAATTTTCGGGGCCCTGTATCAGGGTTTAGGACCTATCAATGATGTTGGCTGACGTAATGCCAGCCGGAAATTTACAAGGGCCAAATGGGTGTAAGGCTCTGTTTTCATAATTGTTCGTTTCCGCCTCCACCATCCTGCTTGTATAACATAAAAACACTCACTCCTTGCATAGGATATCCGTCCTTGATCTCTATTTCCGCCTCTCTCTCTACTCTTACCTACCTTTTAAACCCAGAACAGGGCTTCTAGCGCACTAGCGAACCACCCCACGCGCCCGCTCGATTTTCTTCCCAGTTCTTGCTTTTTACTCGCCACTTTTACCTCCCAATGGCCGCAATGTCGGGGCTGTCTGCCTCAGTCACTCGTATCCTTTATTTGACTGGTTTCCCAAAGGAATTGAAGACAAAAGATATTCAGTCCGCGTTCTCCGAATACGAAAACAATAATGGAGGGTTTAAGATTAAGTGGAAGGACGACACCAGTCTTCTGATTGTCTTCCAAGACGCTGCTGTCGGTAAGTCTTTTGTCTTGTGGGACAACCGGACAAATGGGCCGGCCCGCCCAGCATGTTGCTAACATGCTCTTTTACGTCCACAGCTAAACGAGCATATCTGCAAACTGTCGCATTTCCCCCAGCGATTTTGACCACGTCATCCACCGGTACGACTGCTACCATCAGGCCTTATGATGGCCCAGATGCCCAAACGGTAATACAGACGGTCAACTCACGCGGGCAACACACCCACAACCCGTCCCGCGGACACAACAACCGCGCTGCATCCATATCGGTGTTCCCCGCCCGCAGCAACAGCGGAAGTGGAGGTACCCCCAACGGTCGCAATGGGCATCACGTCACATTATCCCATGTGAACACCAACGGCACGATTCCGGAACACCCACATTCAAATGGCGGACGTGAACCTTCGCCCACGCTTCCCAACCTTCCTTCGCATCCGACCCTTAACGAGCTCATAAACTCGGCTGTGTCCCCACCGCCGGAGGACCCCGCAATAGTGCATGTCGAGGGACCGCCCAGGATCGGAGAACCAGGCAAAAGGATGTTGGGTGCTGCGTTGGGTGTGAGACATCCCGGCTTGGGCCCGCGAACTATTAACAGTGGTAATGGGAATGGTGCTGCAGTAGGTGAAGGAGGTGTGCGGGGTGCGGACCAGGCACTGAGGGAGGTACAGAGAGCAATGGGAGGTCTTTCAGTCGCGGAGTGAAAGGATGACCCTAATTCTCGCCAGATGCTTATTCTTGACTTGACGTCTGGATCCATGCGTTGATGGCCTTACCCTCCTGCTTTCTTTGAAGCTTTTTCTTTCTGTTTTTAAGCACTTACCTTCGAATTTATATTGCGCAACCCCTTGTCTTTCTCCATTGTCCATGCGTTCGCTCAACTGTTCATCCACCATCCGCCTGTCTTTCATTACTGAATAATGTGCCTCCATAAGTACTACTATACATACATACCGATGTCGATTCAAATTGTTTGGAAGAAAGGTAGTACCGTGTGAGTGAAACATGTTTTCTCCTGTGCCAGTCCCGTGGCTGCAATGCTCTTCCAATGCCTCCAGTCATTGATGCTCCATAGCCTCGCAGCAAACTGCAGACTCCCGCTAATGTTCAACCGGATCTTGCGCTCAACATCCCGCCACCGCTTTTGAGTTCACGAGGAATCCTTTGCACCCATAACATGCTGTCACCTCGTGCCCTTCTGCAACCCTTGACTCCGAGTCTACTCTCGGATCCGGAGCTCAAAGTCATTTGTTGTTGCTCAAAGAGGAGTACTAGAAAGTGTCCGGTTACTATTACGATGCTCCGACTGAAGCGAAATCAATTCGCTTCCATCGATTTGATATCAATAATCAATGAAATGACACAGCTAGAGGGGGCGTTACAACAAGGTCTTTTCATATCACCTATTATTCCGCAGTCATCGCGAAACAATACACAACGTGTTACTTTTATGTGTCTAATTCATTCACAATGGCTTTCAAACAAGGCATGGTATTATGGAACGTAATGGCAGAACAAGGACAATGCCCTTTCTAGGTCGTCAAGGCGTCTGTGCAACAAACATGAGGCTCAAGCGCTCCATAATACCTTGGCCTATATCTGGCTCTCTTCGCTTGTTTTGAACTAGAAGATAGTCGAAGCATCCAGGTTTTGCTCCTATATCACGTCAATCTTTTGATCACTCCCTTTCGCGGACATTGATTTGCCGGATATGTCGGTGAGTTTGCAATTGTCGGCTGTACAAGACAGTCAAGTGGCCCCACCTCGCTTATTCTCTTCGGGCGGCTGATTCGCAATTATAGGAACGTGTTACAAGTACCAGGCCTTGTTTGACACGAACATAATGATGTGTCTTCCCTCAAGATCATTTAAGGGGAACGCCTTCTGTCTGCTTTGGCCACACTTTCCCCTTCTCCATAAAAGTCTGGCTGGCCCTTTGGTATGAATTGCGAGTCTTTCCTTCATCCTCCATCCTACTGCATCCCTAATACTCAGTCTCAACGGTTTACTTCTCACACCTCGCCTTTCTCTGCTTTGATCAATAATATGGATCATGACGCTAATTCCATGAGCGCCGCTGGTCCAAGCTCCCATAACTATGGGGATTTCCATGCCCTCGCCTATCCTCATACTATCTCACCAGAGGATGAAACATGCACGTCCTTAATGGACCAGCACCATGGCTGCAATGACGCAACTTATGAACCTATCCCCATTTCATCTTTATCACCTCCTCACTTCTTCGGTATGTTCGATCCGGACTCTTTCGACAACTACTATACCAACTTCTTCCATCCCGATACGCCATCATCAGCCTCGTCAGCCTCCGAAATAATGACCCCGATATCTTCTCGTGGAGAGATCGAGTTCCCAGCCATAGCTTCAGGGAGTGGAGAAGATGTAGATATGGATGCCTATCTGGGTGACCAGATTCTCTATGATCGTGGCGCCGCCAGCATCCCTCTTGATTTCTCCGAGCCACTTTTGGAGACATCTAAATCTACTTCGGACGATGCGCTTGTCGATTGGCCAGAACTTCTGGCTACCATGTGCGCAGAGCATCCAGAAGCAGTGCAGTGGTTCGCGGAAATGGGCGGCTTTCAGCGAGATTTTGACCATATTCACGTTGATGCGCCACCACACGAACACGATTTTGTCATGCAATCACAGTTTTCGGCAATATACCCACATCGATACCATCATACCCTTCCTGATTTCATGTTATCACACAATAATCCGCCCTGTAATTTCTCAGCGGCGCCTACATCTGCACCACTTCCGTCTTATCCATCGAATCCACCATCCTTACCCATACCGCTTCATCATCCTCGACCAGTTCGCCCCATCCCACAAATACCATTAAAGGACCTTGCGGCTGCTGCTGCACTACGTTTAGGAAAATCTCGAGGTCTTCGGGAATCGACAAAATGCCTGCCGTCGTTTCCCCTGCTGTGCCGGCCAGTGGGAGATGCGGTTCGGTACCAGCGCAAGCCATTTTCGGCTACTGGTGTGAATGCCGACCGGTAGCGGCATAGGTCAGACGGCCATGGTGTAGAATGGTCATTCTTTTTCAGTTTTCGGATTGCAGCTTTCTGGAGAGGATCATCTCTATATTTCTCCATTTCTTCTGGAGGACTTCGGCATTTTTATAGGTGTCCATTGACTGTAGCAATTTCATGAATCATCGCCGTCAACTTCGTGTATTATCATACTAGTTCTTTCAATGCACGCTGAGTTCGTTCCGGTACATATTGCATCCGCCTGATTACGATCCTCCATTGTATCGTTGACATTCCATTTATGAATACAAAACAAAAAGATGACAATAAGACTGCTGCCGTAAGAGATACATATTCTATGTGTGATTCCAGCGAAAGAGTTAAGATCCTGGGATTGCGATGAAACGAAGATGCGAATGGACAGGTAACTTCGTGATGTGTGGCGTATGAGACGTGATGCAGAGGCTGTAGGTTCGTTTTCCGAGTATCTAGTTGTTTGAGAAGAGCATGCAAATCGAACTCCTCTGCCAGCACAACAGACCGATCATTTTGTCAGGAAGAATGTCTGACTGGAAATTGAAGACGTAAAACCGACCGTAAAAAAAATTACATTCCTCCACCTGCGGACGAAGTCCGCATCCTAGCGACATGGGTACCAGATGATCTCGTCCTGGTCTTTGCGATCTCCGATGGGTTGGGATGCAGAATGTTGCGGACGCTTAAAGGACGAGCAGTGTATTTGAACATGTCTTCGGATTCTCGGCTCTTCTGCACAACATTTAAGTCATCCTGAAAACGAGCGCGAGGAGATAAATTGGCTGGGTAATAAATGGCATCATTCTGAAGGGTTGGTGTCCACTGGGCTGTCTGGGAAGAATATACAATGCCGAAATAAGAATTTTTGTGTTGGATAAATTGTTGATAGACTGAAGTCGGGGTCTCGATCACAGGGCTTGATTGTATATCCGGAGATGTCTGTTGGGTCGAAGGGGAGCCCACGACCAGCGTAGGTGAAATTGCAACGTCATCTTCGTCCGCTACGAAATTATTCCAGTTCTCCGGGACCGAGCGCTCTACCGGAGATCCCATAGCCTCATCAATGCGTAGGCTATTTCCATTCACATCTGGAAAGAGATCGTCCAAGGTACCTGAGAAATTATATTCCGCTCCGTAAGGAGCATGTTCTGCGGGGCCAGTCGTGTCTGATCTGCTATTTGCAAGAATAACCTCGGATACACGTGAGCCATACGAAGAATAAGGGCTTCGTTGATCATCCAAAGAGCTATCCGCAGAGCTATCTGAAACAAGCCACTTTCGAAAGTCCACGGAGTCTGTGGAAGATTGAGCCTGGGATGCTGTTTGTGAGCGTACGTAGGTCTGAGCTTGCACTTTACGCATATGGTCGTGAGAGTCGGGAAGAATTCTTTCGAAGTATAGTCGAGACTGTTCTGCCATGTACGCCTTGTATGTACCCACGGATTCCTGTACGCCACATGGAGGACCAAGGACACTGTCAACGAAATCATAAAATGCTATGCGTTCTTCTTGTGACATGTGTTGTCGGTCCGTGCGTATCGAGGGCTTTTGTAAAAGAGCAAGTGAGTCGGGGGAGCGCAGTCGAGATTCCATATATTCTTGTGCGATCAGCTTCTCGAAAACACTGGGCGTGGGTGGATGAGAAGAAATTTCGTCCATCGTTCGAACCTTTGACACATCTTCGTCGGCACTGTACACGAAATAGTTCTGCGAGGGATTGGTGAAGAAATGACTTGGAACAAAAGACGAAGGGACGAATGGTTGGGCTTGGAAGTAGACCTGTTCTGTCTGAGAATAGTGCTGTTCTGCTGAAGAATGGCTTGGAGAGTGACTTCGTTTGGGTATGGGCTTGCGAGGATTGGCAGGTTTTTTCAAGCGAATAGTAGGCTGTTTAGAAGCTCGAGGTTTTGGTGCAGACTTTGACATTTTGTGTTTGGTATCGCTTGAGATGCTTTGAATATCGTGGTGATGGATTGGGGCTTTTGGGGGTGCTTGTCTCAGCATACGGAGGGTCGGCTAGGGTAGTGTGTGCGCCACAAAGTTCAACGATGAGTCCAGAATTGATAAAGCGGTCTCTTTACCTGTGGGACTACGGTTGGTTGATCCGTTTGTCTGATAGGATTTCCGTTCTTGTCCTCTTTGACAACTCGCAGACCTTTGCTATGGAAGTAGTCATAAAGGTGTCGACGATCGATGTTGTAGCGTTCTTGTAGCTCCTTTCTAACGGCAAAAGAAGGCATATCCCTGTTTCCGGGCATAATGAGCGCGTTTAGTTCGCCAACAAGCTCGGGACCCAGGCGTATCGCAAGACTTTCTGGATTAACTCGACGTCTCTCATAGACTATTTCGGGAGATGGGGGGTGTAAAACTTCAGTTCGTTCAACAGTTTTCGACGAGTTGGTTCGGAGACGTTTGGACACGCGGATTGCTTCGTGCTGAGGCAAAGAGTGACAAGATATTGACGCGTCTGAGGGTGAACGCGCGCGTTTTTTGGAGTCGGGATGGGCATCGCTGGCTGAGGATGGTTCTGCCATATCCGCAGGGACCAAAGATGTAGCCTGTAAAATAGTAGACGAGGGAGAGACACAACGAACGAGGACAACCAAAAGTCGAACAGTCCGCTACTCTTTTTGGAATATATGACGTCGTAGTCCCGTTTGGGAGCGACTTGCACAGGTAATTATGACATTCACCAAATGAAAATTACTAGCGATACAGAATGTTGCTTAGAAATACAGACTGGCTGCGAAAACAACTGCAAAGCAGGGATGAGATTTGAACAAAGCAGCGTGAAAGCTATGACACGTACTATCTCGTTTGATCTTGATCTGAGCCTCTTCCATCTTCTTGAAGAGGTCAGCATCCCCAATGACACGAGCAGCATCTCTGACTTCTCGGCACGTCTCGTCGAGACGCGTGATTACACGAACAATGGTCCCTTCTGCGACATCCGTCAAGGTCGTGATTTGCTCGAATGGCTGAAAAATTATTTAACACCAAACACTAGTTTGCAAAGCTGGTCCTACCATGCCCTTGGCCCACTCATAGACGACCTCCACCAGACCAAACTTGAGATTCGACCGGAAGTCCTCGACGGCGACTTTGTGGGAGTCCTGTACTCTACCCACCCTGTCGCTGATCGCTATAATGGCATCCCGACCTTGCTCGAGTTTCGGAGGTATGATTGGCTCTATATCTGTTTTCTCTTGGAAAACGAAACATGACAACAGAGCAACCACTTCCTCTGGGTCATAATTTGCGAGTGTGTTTTCGAGAATAAGCTCGGTAAGGACTAGCTCATTGGTGGAATTAATCTGGGGTCGTCAGAGTCGCGGTGATCACCAAAGGCAAACGAGCTTACTTCACAGGCAACACGTCCTTTCAACGATACTGTTGAATTCTCATCGATGAATTTCAGCTCCTTGAGGACTTCGATTCGTTGTTCATAGTCCGGAATAAGCTCCAAATTCTGGTCCGAGATGGCGAGTTTCAAGCCAGCGATAATCGCCTTCATAACCTTTTCTCCATGAAAAACGGCGTACTGCGTAGTGCGGAACATCGGTCAGCATTATATGTGAGGAAACAACTACGAGAAGCCTACATGATGTTCAAAGTCGCCGCACAGCGTACAAGAATATTGGTCTAGCCGTTTAGCCAACTCGTTTCTAGCTCTGAGAGCCTCTTGGAAGTCCAGGGACCGCATACGAATCCATTCAACTTCAGATACGGTACCCGCAGATACCCATTCTTTTACAATCTCGGCCAACGAGTTGACAGCCTCGTCCATGCGATTTACGAGGTGCCGCTCGACGATGGCATCTACATCGACCTGGTAACAACTAGTCAATTGCTGCTCAGCATAACGTCATCATCCATACTTTAATCGTCCGACTCGTAACGATCGATATGCTTGTGTACGGAACAGCAACGATTTCATAGGTGCCGTGGGCTACCGCCAAGTTATGAGGGACAGGTGGCCATCGCGGCGGAATTGCCTGTGGCTCGATGTCTGGGCAAGATAATCAGGACGTCCACGGGATAGAACCAAACGATTCTTCTTGCCTAGTTGGCCACTTTTAATATCAGGATGAACGAGAGCTAATACCCAATACCACTTGATTTTGTCCCTGTTTTCTGATGGCGGAGGAGTCGCCTTAAGCAGGATTGCGGCGTTGGTCAATCGGAAATGCTGTACAGAGAAATTAACAAGGAGCACGTAGACTCGTATCGATGACGTACTCCGTCATGCAAAACGACTACCCTCCCGGAAGCCAATAATTTGACTCCTTGTGGGTGGCAGATTGCCATGGAAATTAGGTTTTGATTAATCGCCACGACACCATAGGAATCGTCATAGTACCCATTAATGTCTGGTAGGCAGACTTCACAGCTGAGCTTTTCCATTGTGGATAAAGCCCGTTCGTTCTGGTGGTGCGGTTATCAGCAAGTATGTATATATATAAGATTAGAGAACCTATGCTTACGTCAATGACTTTCTTTTGCTGGTCTGGTAATAGCCGCTGTGAAGAATTCTCAGAGAAGCTGCGCTTGATCATCTCTTCTACCCGGAGAGCCTCGACGCGAAGTAAGTTTAGAATCATGTTGTATGTCAACCTGAACTGTGATGATAATTTGGCGGGGATCCCGAGCATCATCGTGTGAAGTGTGTTTTGCTGAAATTAGACGGACCATCAGCGCCGTGCTTCTCTGACAAGCTGCATGAAAAGCACCTCTGGAAGCTCATCACTAGCAACTATGACGACAGTGCCAGTGGGATCGAGACCACGACGGCCTGCACGCCCTGCCATCTGAGTATATTCTCCAGGCAAAATCTCTCGAAAGCTTCGACCGTCGTGTTTACGAATTCCGGAGAAAACTACGCATTTTGCCGGCATGTTAACACCCTGTGCACAAGATAGGAATGAGATTAACGAGCAATCGTGGATGCTGTATGCACACCATGGCAAATGTTTCCGTTGCGAATAGGATCTTGACTAATCCACGAGCAAATAAAATTTCAACGACCTCCTTGACAATGGGCAAGAGTCCACCATGATGAACGCCAATGCCGCGGGACAGTAAGTCGCGCATTCGACCAATTTGAGGAAGCTTCTTATCCGAGCCTATACTGAGAGTATAAAAAGCAAAGAATAGACATTCGAATAAACCGGCCACATACCCTTTAATCGAGATAATGCCTTCTCGACAGCCACATGAACTTCGCTTTTTTCCACCGAAGTACACAAATCCGAATTTGTCAAGGTGGCCGCATTCTCTTCGCATCGTTTCTTCGAGAATGTGAAGACAACGACGGGTAGTAAAGATTTCTTCCGGAGGTGATCCAGCAAGTGAACGTATAAGTTCTTGTCTACGGCTATGCGCGTTGTTCGACCTGCACCTCCACTGCGAGGAACTACCCTGCTGTGGGCGGAGCCTCGTTGCCCACCGCGGGCTGGAGGACCACCTCGTAGACTACCTCGTTGCGGTGCAGCGCCCCGAGCACCAACACGCTGGACTGGTGGGAGACCGGCTGCTTCTCGTTCTTTGTCTTGTTTGCGTCGTAGCGCTTCACTTGCTTCTTTGTATCTGATTAGACTTTGTCAGTCGCAGGACAGGCATCAGGATAGATTAGACTGACCCTTCTCCAAGAAAGTTTCTGGTGGAATCGACAATTTTGTACATCGCACGTCCAGCATATAAATAATGTTCCAAGGGTACGGGACGCTGCGCAGTAGAGATCACATATATATCTTTCTTTTTTGTTCGTCTGCTGTTCGGTAAGTAGTGCAAAGGAAATCTTACAACACCCATTGCTCACCCCACCCAATCAGCGAACTCTTTAGTATTTGGGACAGTCGCCGACAAGAGAATTATGTTGACATGGTCAGGAAGCATTATGATGACTTCTTCCCATACAACACCGCGCTTATACGAACATCAGTTGATGGTCCAGATATAACATAGGACCTACCTCCGCATCATTAACATAGTGCACTTCGTCAAAGATCACGAATTCGACATCTCGAATAAGATCTGCCCCCTTGTACAACATGCTTCGCAGAATCTCAGTGGTCATTATCAGACAAGTGGCCTCTGGGTTGATTTGAACATCTCCTGTCAGGATACCAACGGAAGATGAAGAAAAGGTCTGTTTAAAATCACGGAATTTTTGGTTGGAGAGGGCTTTGATTGGTGAAGTATAGATTGCACTGTATGTAGTCGTTTAGAGAAAAGCTTGCATACATCAGGGCCTTCCATACCGTGTCATGTGTTTCTCAGCCAGTGCAATGGCATATTCAGCTATAACAGTTTTGCCTGCTGAGGTATGCGCAGCAACAAATACAGAGTCACCCATTTCGAGATGATATACTGCCTCTTTCTGGAAAGTGTCCAGCTCGAAGGGATACTGGATGCAGTAAAGAAGTGAGAAACCTATAGACCATGGGAACGGCTTGAATATTTGCCTTGTGGGCCATCACTGGCACAACTTCGTGGAAGTTCGTCATAGGCTTGTTGATATCTACAACATGTGCCCAGTCTCGTTTTTGAATTTTGGCACGCCGTGGGCGCCGGCCAACGGACGTGACCGGATTCAGATGTGTTCTCTACAGAGAATGAATAATCAGATGAACCGTGTATTGAGCTACCATATCTCACAGTTGTGGGCAGTAGACCGTCAAGCTCCGACGCTTTTCCTGCGGATGTGATTTCAATGGCAGTACTCTTGCTTAGGACCTCGTCGTACTGAGTATGTGTTATACGCGTGTCAGATCTTCTGGAGTATGGAATAGCGTACCCCTTCAATGTCTCGCCTGTGATTTGTCACAGAGACTTCATCCAATTCAACCAAGCTCTCGTCCTGGCTCTCGTCGCCAGGTAAACGTAGGCCTCGCGTGAAACCTGGAGGAACAGTCCTTAGTCCCTTGCGTTTTCCATTCAGTTTATTCTCGTCTTCCGGGTCCATCAAAACATCATCCAATCCTCCAGGCCAGAATGGAACATATCCAGATTTTCCCCTGACAAAACTCTTGCTCGGACCTGGGGCACGCTCCAAGGAGGTTGAGGTGAGACCATTGGATATTCGAGAGTTGCGAGTCTGTGAGAGCATTGAATCTTGTTGAAATACCAACTTATATCACAACTCACTTCAATGTACCCAGTAACGCGCCCATCGAGACCGGTGCGAACAAAGGACAAGTTTGTGGGGGGTGGCGAAGGGTCAAAGGCGAGCAAGGAAGGGATAGATAGCTGGTGTTCCCAATGTCTATAGATTGGTCGGTATAGAAAATCGAGTGAAACTGGAAGATCTCTTACATCTGATAAGTTGGCAGCCAGTGATCAGGAATTCTTTCTCGGGGAAGCAGTAGCTTCGCTTCGATTTCACGATGTACTTGTTCTCGAGATGATAAACCAGTAAGTCCAAGATCTTCCAGTAATTTTCTTGCATTCCCAGGGATTATCTGCAAGGTTTGACGAATAACCTCCGCCTGTTGAGCTGGATCCATCATGTTATTTTGTCGGTCGTCCGAACGAGCTTCCATTTGAACTTACATAAGCGAGCTACATAGTGCGAATTGATATAGAGTACTGTAGTATTACGAATTGTTCGTCACCTCTTGTGACTGTGACACGCCTGACGAATGTTTCATTTCGTCACCTTGCCTGAAGGTGTGTGACATGCCCAAACTTTCGTCCAGAGCCACTATATTTTCGGTGTATTGGCTGTGTATTTTGGGAGGATTTGAACATGGGGAATGCCAAAGGGTGAAAATAAGCAGAACTAGGGCAGGAAAGTCAAAAATCCTCATGAACTTGCCTAGTTTGGATGTATGTCACATTCTGACCTTTCGTCAGTCATGCTAAGTGACGCGTGACAAGGTCCATATTTTGGCACGTCAGATACCCTGGTGACGCGTGACTGACGAATAATTCGTAATATTACAGTAAGATCGGTATCGGCGCCTCTATGTTTTCATTTTTCTTGTCTCCATCCGATCTCACTCTGTATCAATTCGCACTGTGTTATAGTACCGTTAAGGAGACTGGTTCGAGTCTAGCAAAACC
>KN832976.1:529973-617999 GCA_000827315.1 Piloderma croceum F 1598
TTCTAGATTATCTATTGTGTGTGCCTATAGCACTCTTTGTACAAAATATATATCATTTCCTATAAAAATTGCTATAATTGGTCATTAGATTTTGGACTTCCCGGTGTGTCAATTACTTCTGGTTCGGTGTATCAAGGTTCTAGATTAATACCGTTGCCGAGTGGATTCTGGTATTCATCCCTGGTGAACCGGTGACGAGCCATTTTGTTCGCTGTGAGAAAGGGATAAAGCACGCCTCTTTGGAAGAATTTGATTATTTGAACGATGTCCGTAACTTAAACTGATATAGTATATTATAATGCACCTGAAACGTAAGAATGATCGACGGATATAAAGTATAGAAGTGTCTAGACTGAAGAATGATGGTTGCTGCTTGGGGGTCACCGTGTATGGGAAACTGCAGCGTCCTCTTCACACCATGCATCCTGCTTGAACTCACATAATTACCAACTCACTTGTCTTTACATCGGCCCCCACGACCAACACTATCTTTCAGCCAAATCTCATGCCCGGATCGCGTATCCAAACTGTCCGTCAGCATCTCCAAATCTCAGTCGATCCATATCGTCCGACTCGGAGTCACGGACGCAGTGCTTCGTCACCAGCATCGACAGCTTCACCAACGTCTTCAACTCGTGCTAGTATATCGACCTCTCGAGCCAGCGTTTCGACTATTTCGACGTCTAACACAAGTTACAATTCCGTCGACACGCTATCCGACACCACGTCGTCTGTGGGTGGATCAGATTGGATCTTGTGCTCTGTGCTCTGTCTGCACGATTTCGAGTCCAACGATCCAGACCATCTATCATTTCGCAAGAATGAAATCTTACATATTGTAAAGCAAGAGGAAACGGGGTGGTGGGCAGCTGTAAGACAAAATGGGATTCAAGTCGGCTGGATACCGAGTGCTTTTGTGGCAGAGCTTGAGGGTAGTGAGCTGGACAAGCTCCAAAAGGTTCGCTTTGACCTGCGCGTATATGAGTATGATGCCGAGAGACTGTACAACTCTGCACCTATATCACAACTCCACAACATATACACAGATCCTGAGTCCCTCGGTCCTAGCACGCGAGATGATGTCAAGGTAAGCTTAGTTGGTAGCGGGCCTATTTGCTAGAATAATTCATGCTTGCCTCACACACAGATCCCGTCCCTACTAATTGCAACCCCCACGGATTTGGTCTCACAAGAACTTCCGACTTCCAAGTGGAGCAGTGAGCTGGACTCGCATTTCAGAGTGGGTGAGGCTGATTCTCCCGCAAGCGCGAGATTCAGAGTTCCTCCTTCACCCTCAACCCCGATACCTCAACCACCCCTTACAACAGCGCCGCTCCTTATCAATAAACCGACACCTCCAACACCCATACGCTCAAGCTCTACATCTGCTCTTGACGTCGGCTCACCGACTCCTGAGATCGTTCGAAGTCGCTCAGACACGGTGTCTGCCGTTCTCAACGGCCGGAGTTTACGTCGAAGACCTGTACTTGTGGATGATAGAGCCTCACTCTCTCGACTATCAACTCTTATGGAGACCAATAACATGACGGAAGTCGAGATCCTGACTAGCCCTCAAATGTCGGGATCTTTCGACGCATTTTCACGTGCAATGGCGAAATCATCTGCAGTTCAGCCACTCGTGCACGATGATGACTCCCTGAACTTCTGCAATGCTAAGCTTGGACAAACCCACCTGCCTTGGTATCTCCGTCCAAGCTATGATTCGAATACACTCAAGGTAGATTCAGCAAGCCATATTAAAGCTGGTACATTACCGGCTTTGGTGGAAAGACTCACAGTCGATCCTCCAGGTGAGCAACTTTGCCATCGCGACTGTGATGGATAAAGGTTAAGAGATACACACGCAGGCGAACTGGCACAGGACATCGTGTTCCGAAACACCTTCCTGATGACTTTCCGGAGTTTTACTTCGCCCGAAAAACTTTTCGAGCTGTTGGTTGAAAGATACCAGATGGATCATCCAGCGAGTTTGAGCACTGAGGAGTTTGAAGAATGGAAAGAGAAGAAACTACGGCCAACACAGAAGAGGGTATTGACAATATTGACAATGTGGTTAGAAGATCACAAGCTATTGGACGAGGAACCACATATGGCTCAGCAACTAAGGGAATTTCTGTCACTAATTGTTGCACCGGAACCGCTCGCTATTACTGCCAAACTCATCGCAGAGTCGCTCGAACGCCTTGTAAGCAGTTTTCGATTATCACTTCTGGGTTTTTCTGATGCGTGTATCCTTTACAGACATTCGCTCAGCCGGAATCGCCACGGATTGCCTTTGGCGCTTGGGGACGCAAAAATTCCAAGAAGCACAAAAACGATCTTCTCAAATATCACCCAGATGAAATTGGAGAACAGCTCTGTTTACATGAACAAGCATTGTACCTGAAAATTCGACCGCAAGAATGTCTCAATTGGGGCAAGACACAATCCGGAAAAAGTGCTGCCAACTTGATACTATTTTGTGCGATGCACGAAAAGCTGGGAGCGTGGGTCAAGATGAGCATCCTGAACACCGAAGTGTTGGGAAAGAGGGCGGATGTCGTCGATTACTGGATAAAAGTCGCAGAGGTGAGTCTTGCACGATGGGTGGCTATCGACAAGCCAACTGAATCTGTCCCAGAGATGCCGATTTCTCCATAATTTTGCCTCGATGATCGCCATCATCACTGCTCTATCATCAACCGTAATAACTAGGCTCCACCTGACCTGGGCACACGCTAGTCGGAAATCCCATTTAGATGTCATGCTCTCATACAATGATCCTTCGGGGGGTTTTGCGGCCTACCGTTCACTCCTCCTTTCAGTCGACGGTTCATGTGTACCCTTCCTCACAATGTTTCTGACGGACCTTGTCCACGTCCAAGACCAGAATCCTGACACTCTCCCATCGAAGTCGCCGGAAGAACCACTCATCTATTTCTCGAAAGCTCAGAGATGGTGTGGCGTCGTTACAGCGATGTTACGTTATCAATCAAAGCTGTATGCTTGGGGAGAGGTCGCACCCACAAAAAACTTCATTGAAGGACAGGTGCGGAGTGCGAATTTGAAGGACCAGAGTTGGTATTGGTCAAAGAGTCAGGAGGTTCAGCAGACCGAGCTCGCGCATGCTGATATCCGAAAAGGTTTAGAAGCAGCTGGCTTCTGAAGAGATAAAGAACTGCAGGATTGTAAACCACGCTCGCTGGCCGGGATCCATGTCTCAACATCATTTATTTCATTCATTATGGAAGTCTAATTTTCATAGTATACTTATCTGCATGTATTATTTTCGTCATGATGTAGTGCCACATATGTATTCCCTTCAGTCCGATGGATAGAATTCAGGGAAATACATACATCGTATGAAAAGATACTAAATACAGTCGACGACAAAAAAGTTGTAAAGGAATGAGGGGTAGGTACGCATGCAATGTGTGTATCCGTATGTGTGTCACGACGTCAAAGGACATGGCGAGAAGAGAAACAGTCCGCAACAGGCTTAGCAATTGCATGGTTCATTCTGTCCACCTAGTGCATTCGACTGCTTGTTGAGGTCAACGCCCGCTCGACTTGCTGCTGCGCCACTGCGAGCAGCACCGCCAGCTTTGGGTGGGGCTGCCGTCTGTGGCAATTTCTTGGCTGAAGTATATAGGCTGACATGAGTGTTCGATGGGTCTTGAAAATTTATGAAAATTCGCACCAATTGCAGTGAATATATCCGATACACCTTCGCCTGACTTGGCACTGGTTTCCCCCCACATCAGTCCCTCTTCCTCTGCATACTTCTTTGCCTCCTCCTGTGTTACTTGGCGACGCGCGGACAAATCAGATTTGTTCCCACATAGGGCGATAACTATTGAAGGGTCCGCTTGACGTTGCAGTTCGCGGATCCATGTGCGAGCCTTTTCCAGAGAAGTTGTCTGTGTGATGTCATAGACTACCACCGCACAGTTGGCATTGCGATAATACATTGGTGCCTACTGTTGCATAAGAGCCTATCATTCTGGATGGAAACATAATTCAACGCACAAGAGACTGCATGAAAGTTGAAGGTGAGTCAGTAAAAGGGACGAGTGCAAGACGGCCAAAATACAAACCTTGTAGCGTTCCTGCCCAGCGGTATCCCTAGAGAACGCAATAAGCAACTCTCCGAGGTAAGGATGGCCCTAACGTACCATATCTCGAATTTGACCGTGGTCTGATCCTCCAGCGTTACCGTTTGTGTTAAGAAGGCAGCTGCTCCCAGACATATCAGAAATGTTAGCTCCAGGAAGACAATTGCCCCAGCAAACCTCCGATTGTGCTTTCTCGATAGTCGTCAAATTGATCTTTGACAAATCGCAGGACCAAGCTAGAAGGGCATCAACATGAGACTGTCAGGGACATAACTGCTGTGCACGTACCTGGACTTGCCCACAGCAGACTCTCCTATCGGTGCAGAAAATGCTCAGTTAGATATCTCGAATTTTGATTGTAGGAACTTACCCAGAAGAACGAGCTTGAACTGAAACTGTTTCGACATTGTCGTAATGGCTGGAGCTGAAAGGCAAGGCAACTGCGGCAATAGCGCGTGGCCGCCGGCTGGGTCATTTAAGAGTCCGACGCAAGCAATTTTCTCCTTGACCCAGAACCACGATCATCTGCCAGCAACCCGCTGTTTCTTCCCCCATCGCATCCGGTTACAGATTGAGCACCGACGTCCTGGAAAACTGCGAGATAGTCGACTACTTGATACACATCGCACCCAGGCACTTTTCTCTCTACGTCACTGAGCTTCCGTTTCAAAGCAACATATCTGAGGAAATCCACTTGAGATTCTGAAATGAATCGACATCACCCATACGGTGGACCATATGACAGCCCTGCTCGGCGTGGCGGTTCTCCGCCAGGTCCAGGTCCCGACAGATCCCATCACCGTTTTCCGCAAGACAACAGAGGTGGCGGACCACCCCGTGGAAGAGGAGGATTTGGGCGTGGAAGAGGTTATGGAGGCTATGATGGAGGTCAAGGCCATAGTGCTTATGATCAAGGTCCTCCTTACAACAGCTACGACAACGGGCCTCAAGATCCGTTCTATCAAAATACCCCAAATACTGGTTACGGTGGACCTCCACCGCCTGCTCAGTTCGGAGTGCCACCCGGTCCATCAAACGACTACACTCAGGGTTTTAATAATTTTGAAGGTGCGCTTGAAATTAAGACTGAAATGACGTTGTGCAACGCACAGGGAGGCACTTTAGAATCCGACTTAAGGCGCAGGACATGCATGCTCCGGCCCCCTTGTGGCGACTTCACAGAATAAGAGCCTCGTCATGCAAGCTTAAGCTATCAAATAGCGAAAGCAATGTAGTGAGCTTGGAGCGCCCAGATTTCGCCGTTCGAAACCAGACATGTTGGGATGAGAATGCGCGAAAGTTTTCGTCGACCCGTGTTCTACGTCAGGGTTACCTCTGCTGGATGTGTCAAATGAGTTCATGCTCATCCTGTGCCGCCGGAGCGATGAACATGCTTCGATTAAACTGTGCTACGTCTATGTTTCCATCTTGCTTAGTTTTCTGGCCTAGTTGGCCTTGGCGAAGACCATTATTCTCACATGTCATAATTTCCTCCGTTACCAGACTCGAATGTGGACGAAGGTGGATACGGTAACCGTCCACAAAGGCGAAATATTCGTCGCGAAAAGGATGATAAACTGCACGATTCAATTATCGAAGAACGTATACAGCGCGAACGCCCTTGTCGCACTCTGTTCATTCGCAACATTAAGGCAAGTCTTCAGGTGGTCCAATAATTTTGAGTGTTGTCACATTTGCTACCATTCTATCGCTCGTTTGTTTACATGCGTATTTGAGATCAAAGCAGCTAATTGTACGTTTGGTCTGCAGTATGAAACCAACAGTGACGATGTGCGTCGGCAATTTGAAGAACATGGGGAAATCAAGACATTTTTTGACCTCATCTCGACACGGGGCATGGTGTTTGTGACTTACGTGAGTTCCGCATTAAGCAAAAGGCGGGTTGGCGGGTTGGCGAATACTGAATGAGCCTTCTGGTGTCCCAGTATGATCTCCGCGCAGCTGAGCGAGCAAGGGAACGTCTGCAAGGATCTGAGATCAGTGGTCGACCTGTAAGTTTGAGTCTAATATCTGAGGGTCGAGGATGTGCCTTTGATGTTGGAAATTGTCAGATCGATGTGCACTATTCCCTTCCACGCGATGATTCCAAAGGGGGTGGTGGCAGTGACAAAAATCAAGTAAGTTGCAAGGTGATCAATTGACAAAGGGACCAAACTGATCTATATCGCACTCGCCTTCTGCAGCAACAACTACAGGGAACATTATTGGTCACTCTCAGAGACTCTCCTTCGGGTCAATCTATTGACGACAATGAAGTGCGCCGTAAATTCCAACAGTTCGGAGACGTTAAATCCGTGAACCCAGTCGGTGACCATACAGAGTGCGTGCCTCAACGGTGTTGATGCGTTCAATCATTTACCCTTTGTTTGCTGCTAGCCAACGATATGTCGAATTCTATGACACTAGGGTAAACACTTCATGATTTGTTCAATCTGCTTGCTCACGTTGCAATTAGGCTTGCGACGAATCTTTCGATCGCTTACGACACCAAGGTCTTCAAGATGGAGTTATGGACATCGTCTTTGCCTGGGACGCTGCTTCAGACGGTGCACCTCCAGGAAACAATCAGCGGTACGTAACTTTGAACGAAACCTACTATGTCCCATGTTGCTTAAAGCAGCTTCTCTACTAGACGTGATGATAGAGGTTATGAAGGTGGCCGTGATTGGGATGACCGCGGATCTCGAGGACGGGGGGGTCGCGGACGAGGTAGAGGGCGAGGGAGAGGATTTGATGACGGCGCATTAGATCGTCGGGAAGATTGGGACCGTGATCGAGGTCGAGGAGGTCGATACGATGATGACTACGGTGGACGTGGCGGGCGTGGGGGACGAGGAGGTGGCTATGGCGGTGGCTACGGCGGAGATAGATATGATAGTAGAGGTGGTGGCGGTGGCAGTGGCGGCGGCGGCGGCGGATATGGGGTTCCACCTGGTCCGCCTGGACCTTTAGGACCTCCTCCGCCTCATATGGGTTATGGCAATGGCCCAGCCAACCCAGTCGGTGGGTATGGGCCACCACCTCCTGCTCCCGTACCTGTGGCACCCGTGAGCAATACAGTCATATCTGAAGACATGGCTAATACTAATCTGACGTTGCTGCAGCCTGTCGACGAACGTGTTGAGCAAGCTCGGAAAGTTCAACAGGTAGATCAGTCCTTTACACGCACCAATCGGTCATTCTGAATTCAATTTAATTTATAGCTCCTTGCCGCTTTGAAACAACCTCAGAATGGTTCGACGCCTGCGACGCCGCCTACTTCAGCCCCCCCACCATCATCGGGGGGTTACCCTGGTATACCTTCATTGCCGCAGCCTGCAGGAAATTCGAACAGTTTTTACCCACCACCTCCCTCAAATGTACAACGACCGCCATTTCCAGGTTCCTTGCCCCCACATCCTGCCAATGTTAATCTTTATAGCTCTATGCCTCCTTCTTCCTCTACACCTCAACCTAGTCAAGGGCAACCTTCAATGAGCAGCCTTCCTCCAAATATCCTCGCTCTGCTCCAACAGTCGCAGGCACAACCTCAGGCGGCGTCTGGGCTGTATAATAATTTGCCTCAGCAACCTATGAATCCCTCTCCGTCCGCATCTAACATACCCCAAAACACTCAACCCAATTACAACCAGCTGATGGCATACTTGGTGAGTCCAAAATTCACTTGCTGTGAGATTATTGTTTAGACCATCATCACAGCAGAGTCAAGCATCGGGCGGTGGGCCAAAGTAAGCAATATGTGCTGAAAGTACCTTCCAAAAACACGATCACGTTGTGTTAAACCTATTGATTGAACTTTCCCGTGCGCCCATTTTTTTTTTGGCTGTCGGTGTATAGTTGGTACATGTTACAATATTTCGTCGTTTTTTATTTTTATTCCCACAAAAATCAGCAGTTCTTTCTTGCTGAACATTGGTATACTTATTATGCGCGATTAAAAAATTTCACAATGACGGAATTAAGATTACATAATGTGGCGCAGCAGAATTGTGTTGGTGGCGCCCAAGTGGCGCCTATTACATTCGCGCCTAGCCTTATCCTCACAACGAACTCGAGCCGCGGACGCATATGGTTTTGGTATTGTCGACACTCCACCAATTGCTTGCTCAGCTGCTTGCGTTGCCTGAGCTCCACACTGCTATTCTCTTAACCCCGGAAGGTCAACTGATATCTGTTGCTTCCGACATTTCTCGGTCAAAAGATCAAGCGCGTATTGTTGCTGGTGTGAGCGGAGAGGTGTGGCAAGAAACACGAGAACAAGGCCACGGGATGGTCGAAAGCGAGGTATGTTTGCGAAAGTTTAGACATCAGCAAACAGTAACTCATGTTGGCCGGGAAAGCTTGGTCGTATAGTTGTATTACCTGTCGTGAAAGATCAAGACCCTGAAGCAGACGCGCTTGACCCCCTACTGTTACTAGCGCTGAACTCAACAAACTCTGTTGAATGGGAAAATCTGCTTGCCAAAGTGAGCCCAACACATTCGAGATGGTTACTGGGAGTTCTGACCTTGAGCAAAGGGGAAGACACTAGTAGATCATATTGCGCCATCGATGGATAAATTCCGGCGCGACCACTCACAAGCAGCGAGATCTCCGACCGTGGTCATATCCTCTGATCGACCTTCTCGCTAGACCTGGTTGATCCGTTGATTGGAATCATCCATCTTCTGCTACTTTCTTGTGTCGAATCAACCTGCCGATACTCCAGGCCGAAAGACAGGCCATGCCTCTTAAGAATCACACCCGCTACAGGGTTTGATAGGGTTGCGAGAAGAATCAGATGGCAGCCTATGGGGCCATGCACGACTCTCGTAGATCGATATCAACAATGATATCTATCTGTCGTAGGCAAACAGGTCGTAAAAATAAATAAATATGAAATCAGAAGTCCGTTATGTAAAGATTGCAATTGGAACCGTCAGGTTCTGCAGATGATTATACGGCCACAAAATGCTAAGCAGTATCCACACCGTCTCAATGTTTCTCTCCCCATGCTCCAGATGGATTATCGTAGCTTGGGGGACTATCGCTGTATTGGTGCACAGGCGAGCCAATGTTTCTTGGGCCTCTCACCGGACTTGTAGTCGCGGCCCCTGGCATTGACATGCCACCTATGTTCGTGTTTATAGGCACTGGAGAAGATGAGAGTCGAGGAGGTGAGCTCGGGTAGAATGGAGTTTCGTGAGGAGATGGGAAATATTGGTTGTTTGGCTGAGTATGATCCGGGACCTGGTTGGCTCCATCATAACTACCGCCCCCAAGCGTGTAATTGCGAGCTTGATGCTGCGCAGGCGGAGTTGAACTGTAGTAATTAGTGGGATGCGCAGCAGCACCGGCTGCAGCTAGTCCTGCTGTGTTATTATAGCTCGCTGGGTTGAACCCAGAATCCTGTGGTTGAGTATTGTATGCATCATATTGTCCGCTCGAGTACTGCTGGTGCGAGGCGGCAGAATGATCTATAGTAAATTTTAGATATGTTGTCAGTGGTGTAGGAGATGATCTCACATGTACCGCTTTGTGTATGTCCGTAATCCTGACCAGGAGAACTAGCATACTGATCGTGACCTTGGTAAGGTGCTGTTGATAAGTACTGGTTGTTCGGAGGTGGGGGAGATGCGGTTGATGCGCCATAGCTATACTGCGACGCTTCATATCCGGTACTGTTTCGACGATTTGCTTGCGGCGGGTAGGAGTTATCCGAAATGCGGGTTGGCGAGTTGTATTCGTCAATGGCACGGGATCCTGGCATCCCTTGAACGTAGCCACCGGAATATCCAGAAGACGCCTGGTTGTTCTGCCTGTATTGTTGTGAACCTGGAATGTTGTCACGGTACGGTGCACCCTCTTCTTCGTCGAGGTACACCTCGTCACCGTCGACTTTTGCGTGCAGTGGCTGTGATGGATCGTATTCGTGGAAAGCTGGCAGACCAATTTCTCCTTGCTTCTGCCTTGCCTTCCGATCAGCCTCTGCTTTGACCGCATCCAATCGCATCTGATCCGCATAGCCCCCAAAATTGTTCCCATTACCAGGCGGAGGATCCAGCTTAGGGTCCTGATTGTTTCGCGGTCTTCTCTTAATACAACATCTCCCAAATCCATAGAAGCAACCACTGAAAAAGAGGAGTACCCATGCTGCCAGCGTAAGCCAAACAGCGTTGCCGAATGAAGCTGACCCTCCCTTCACCGCGTCGAGTCGAGACTTGGCAATGAAGAAAAATGCAATGTCAAATATGAATGCAATGAGGGCAACGGCTGCTGCAAAGCCTGCAATGCAACTGCTGAAACAGCTCATAGACATTTCGCGGACATGAGCGAGGAGGCCAAAGATGGCAGCAATAGCAGCAAGGCCAAATGCTACGATGTGCAATACGAGAGCATACGTGATCCACTTTACGACAACTTCGGGAATTTGGATGGGCAAATCATTGCCGACAAGCTTGTTGATGTCTGGTAGAATCACGTTGAGCTCATCGTGTGTATATTGGGACTGGAACAGAAGACTGACCCAGTTCATAGCCAATCGTTGCATTCGAGCATGTTGTGCTACTATTCAGTATTACACAATATCCAAGAGTACCAAAAGTGATCTCTCCGCTTTGACCTTCGGCCGCAAGACTAGCTTTGAGGAAGAATACGCTTTGAAAGTAAGGAACGGAGAAAGAAACGACTGCGAGGAGAATGGTTGCGACCAGAGTGGTCAGGAAACCAGGAGTAGCAGGTTTTATCACGGCCATCTGTGTTGGTCGAGTCGTCTCCGAGCCGTTACCAAGATAAATGGGGAGAGGAGCCAAGGAGCTCGCAAACGGCGGCTATGTTTACAGTGCACCGCATTGTGGCAACACACAGCTTATTATTTCCGGCGCAGTTATTATTATTATTCTCACTGGTCTTCCAATCGCCATTCCAACACGCTCAAGCCTCGCTCCTTGCCCTTCAACTCTTTCCAAACCTTCTTGGTTTTCACGAGTTTGAATCTGTAACGGTATTTTGGTCGACATGACAAGGGCAGAAGAATGATAATGCTGACCCGTTCTTTCTGAACACGCCAACGGAACCTTCGTTTCCTAGCATAGCATAGGTTCGGATGATGTGCACATTGCATCTTGGAATAACCCAGTCTTTGAGGAGTGCTGCGATTGCTGCACTCATGATTCCTTGGCGGTGATGGCTAGGAGCAAGATAATCTGCAATGCCTGAGATCGGTGTGGCATAACAATGCTTTAATGTTCTTTGGCGTACCTCCAATGGTCCAGACGATGCTTGGATCCCCTGTTTGTTTCGCCATATTCGCATCGACCAGACTGTTCTCTTTGTCTGCATTGTCGTCATCCAACTCTTCGTTGGCACACCTGTCGACACGGATGTCGCCCAAGAACACATCGGTGCCATCAGCTTTGACTTCCCTTATACTCCTCACGGGACATGATTCTACTACTTTGAGAGGACCGCCTGGGTGTATCCTGTTCTCCTCCTCAAGCTCTCGTATTGCCACATCGCAGACTTCTTTGTTCGCGTCTACCCAAAGGTCGGCATGTTCCTGAAGATAAGGATACGGTGGTCCCTGTGAAAATAGCGCGTGTTGGGTGCTATCGGGATAAGGTGTTCATATTGCTTACCTCCAACCACTGACTTACTCTCTTGTCGTTCATAATATCTATTATGGCAGGTTTGTCTGTCAGTCGCAGAGGCGTTATGATGATGTGCTCATGTGGACTTGGGAGTTGGAGAAAAGGCTCCCCATTCCTGGGGTTGACCTGTAGTGGGGATAATTGACGGTTGACCATTGTTTGGAAGTGGTTATGTCGGTAGGGTTTATATATTGGTACTAGTGCCAAGTCGAGTCAGATTCAAATCCTGATTGGTTCTTCAAGTGACTCGTCCTAACTCTCTCTCAAGATCTATTTGATAATCCCCCTTGCAAAGTGGATCCGATTTGACCGGATTGCAAGTTTGTACAGACCGTTGGTTGATCGAGCCGGCTTGGATCGCATTCAGTTGAGCGTTACGTTGAGGGGATGCCAGCGCTTGTTCCGGCTCTTAGAATTCAAGCATCTACGCGTTCAATCTACAGAGATTTGGCATATGGCCTTCCGTAAATTTGCAGTGTATAGTCCAAATAGCTTGCAGGTAACTACTCGTCCTCTCAGGCTATTTGTGGCTGATAGCCTTTCAATAACCTGCCCTGAAGAGTCGGCCAACCTTATCGATCAGCAGAGAACTCAGTTTTTTCCCAACGGTCCGGGTACATTGCAATCGAGTTCATTTCTTGCCTTGACATATCTGTATCAACCTCTGTTTTTCACTTCTCTACCCTGTAACAACTAGACATCATGGTGTGAGTACAATCTCCCCCGAATGCGAGGTTTTTTCTCCTTACTGACGAACGATTTTCGGGGATTGGCAGTAACTTCACAGTAGGTCAGTTGGAGAGAGCGATCATGGAGTAGTCATCTTTCAATCCTGATGCGATTTAAAACATAGACCAGATTCGTGGTCTTATGGACAAACCCACGAACATCCGTAACATGAGTGTCATTGCTCATGGTAGGTTTTGTCGTCTTGTGTTGACCCGAGACATGCATCTGATCTATTGCCCTTAGTCGATCACGGAAAGTCCACATTGACTGACTCTCTGGTCTCGAAAGCCGGTATCATTGCCTCGGCGAAGGCTGGTGATATGCGATTCACCGATACAAGAGAGGACGAAAAAGAACGTGGTATCACCATCAAATCCACCGCTATTTCAATGTACTTTGAAATCGACAAAGACGATCTGCCAGCCATTAAACAAAAGACTGACGGTATGTTCCATTTGATCCATACGTCGTGAAATCCATTCTAACGCTGATGGGATGCAGGCAGCGAGTTCTTGATCAATTTGATCGACTCCCCCGGACATGTCGATTTTTCATCAGAAGTGACAGCTGCTCTCCGTGTCACTGATGGTGCCCTCGTCGTGGTCGATTGCATTGAGGGTGTCTGTGTTCAGACCGAGACTGTCCTACGTCAGGCGCTCGGGGAGCGGATCAAACCTGTCGTTATCATTAACAAGGTTGACCGTGCCTTGCTTGAGCTGCAGGTATCGAAAGAGGACCTTTTCCAGTCCTTTTCTCGAACCATCGAAAGCGTGAACGTCATCATCTCCACCTACCACGATGCAGTTCTGGGTGATGTCCAAGTCTTTCCCGAATCGGGTACCATCGCCTTCGGATCTGGTTTGCATGGTTGGGGATTCACCCTCCGCCAGTTCGCAAACCGATACGCGAAAAAATTCGGTGTCGACAAGGAGAAAATGATGGGCAAGCTTTGGGGCGATAACTTCTTCAATCCTGCTACGCGTAAATGGACGACCAAGAGCGAAGCCGATGGCAAGCAGCTCGAGCGTGCTTTCAACATGTTCATTCTCGACCCCATTTTCAAGATCTTCGATGCCGTCATGAACTACAAGAAGGACGCCATCCCGCCCATGCTTGAGAAGCTTGAGATCAAACTTGCGCAGGAAGAGCGTGACTTAGAGGGTAAAGCCCTCCTCAAGGTCATCATGCGCAAATTCCTGCCCGCTGGCGATTCTCTCCTCGAGATGATAGTCATTCACCTCCCTTCCCCGGCTACCGCTCAAAAGTATCGTTGCGAGACACTCTACGAAGGTCCTATGGACGATGAGTCAGCTATAGGTATCAGAGATTGTGACCCCAAAGGTCCTCTCGTTCTGTACGTCTCGAAGATGGTGCCAACCTCTGATAAGGGCCGCTTCTACGCCTTTGGTCGTATCTTCTCGGGCACTGTTCGCTCTGGCCCTAAAATTCGTATTCAAGGTCCTAACTACTTGCCCGGAAAGAAAGATGATCTGTTCGTCAAATCTATCCAGCGCACGGTTCTCATGATGGGGCGGTACATCGAACCTATCGAAGATTGCCCCGCCGGTAATATTTGTGGTCTCGTCGGTATTGATCAGTTCTTGCTCAAGAGCGGAACTCTTACGAGCTCAGAGACGGCACATAACATGAAGGTCATGAAGTTTTCCGTGTCGCCCGTCGTTCAAGTTGCCGTCGAAGTCAAGAACGCTGCAGATTTGCCCAAGCTTGTAGAAGGTCTTAAGCGACTATCGAAATCTGATCCATGTGTTCAGACTTGGATCGCAGAGACTGGTGAGCATATTGTGGCTGGGGCTGGTGAGCTTCACCTCGAGATATGCTTGAAGGTTGTTTCTACTTCTTTCATTGGACGGGCCCTGAATTCTAATGGGCTTACTGACAGGATCTCCAAGACGACCATGCCGGTGTGCCTCTCAAGATGTCAGACCCTGTTGTTGGTTATCGTGAGACTGTCAAAGCCGAGTCAACTATGGTTGCGCTATCGAAGTCGCAGAATAAGCACAACCGTCTCTATGTCAAGGCCCTACCTATAGAAGAGGAACTCACCAAGGCTATTGAAAATGGTCAAGTCAACTCGCGTGACGATTTCAAGGCTCGTGCCCGGATTCTTGCCGATGAATACGGCTGGGATGTCACTGATGCCAGGAAGATTTGGTGCTTTGGCCCTGATACAACTGGGCCCAATCTGTTGGTTGACGTCACGAAAGGTGTGCAATACCTGAACGAAATCAAGGATTCGTGCATCGCCGCGTTGCAATGGGCATCCAAGGAGGGTGTCTGCGCTGAAGAGAACATGCGTGGTGTCCGGTTCAACGTCCTCGATGTTACTGTTCGTGCCAGTCCAAATTAACTATCAATCTATTGTTCTGACTCTACGATTTAAAGCTTCACACTGATGCCATCCATCGCGGTGGAGGACAAATTATACCCACTTGCCGACGTGTCTGCTATGCCGCATGTCTTCTCGCTACTCCGGGTCTTCAAGAGCCCGTCTATCTCGGTAATTTAACTGCCGTTATCAGTGGTTGTTTCGGTCACACTGAAATATTTATCATAGTCGAAATTCAATGCCCTGAAACTGCTATCGGCGGTATCTACAGTTGCCTGAACAAGCGTCGTGGTCAAGTCTTCAGTGAAGAACAAAGGCCCGGCACGCCCATGTTCACTGTCAAGGCTTACTTGCCCGTCATGGAATCCTTTGGCTTCAACGCAGATCTTCGTTCACAAACTCAAGGCCAGGCCTTCCCCCAGTGTGTGTTCGACCACTGGGAGATCATGAACGGAAGTAAGTCATTCACCGTGATTTACATCATAATACTAATGATGTTGTTCGTAGCACCTCTTGACAAGGGCAGCAAGCTCGAGGAACTGGTCAAAAGCATCCGTACACGCAAGGGTTTGAAGGTGAGTTATAGCTGTCATACACCTACGCACCCGTACTCATTATTACAATCTCAGCCCGATATCCCTCCCCTCGACACCTACTACGACAAGCTGTAGTGGATTTGTAATGACCCAAATATGAGATGTGTGCCACTAGTATAAGTCCGTTAGTGTTGTTGGGAAACATTTGAATGCATGTTTGTACTTTCACCAATCTAAATTCTTCTCTCCTTAGTCTGTTCAGGTGGTAAGAATTAAGGTGTGACGAGCCTCCTAAATTCGCCACTCAACGCATATAGTATAGGGCTGGCCAGCAGGCCACACAAGCCCCAGCAGAATGTGGCGCCGGGAGATTTATTATAGTTCTGTCCCATTTTGGAACCACCGTCAATAAGTTAAAGCCATCATCTCACATCTTATCTTTCTCGTCCAGATATTATGTAAATGCCTGTTTCCCTCAGATCCCTACCTCCTGAACTCTATACCGCCATCCTCGATAATCTTCCGGCCACCTCGCTCCAACAAACTGTGCTTTCGTTGACAAGAGCATTACCATTATCACCCATACCTCAATATCATCTATTCACTCATGTCCACCTCAAGCATTCTGACCAGGTTGTTCAGCTGCATCGGCGCCTTCGAAAGGCAATCGACTCCGCTTCCGAGTGGGTCAAAGAATTAACCTTAGAGACATGGACGGTGGATGCAGATATTGTGGTCAATTTGGTCAATATTCTACCGAGAATCACAGATTTGACTTTGTTCATTGGACCCAACTTTGCTCCCGAACACTTGCAAGAGATATTTGAGACACCTAAACCAACTCTGCAGTTTATCTCCTTGCGATTCAGGCCATAGTAAGCTGCTGTTCCCCGCCATTAAAACAACCGTAACGCTGAATGAAATGCTCAAGTGTACTGAAGGCAACGTATTTTCAGTTCCTAAAGGCAAGATATACCCTATGGCACATGTCCTTAGTGGAGACTCAATACTATTGCTGTAGGGCGCATACTTTGACTCCAGTCTGCACGTGTTATCTCAGTGGCCGCACTCGAACGACAGAGCATTACCCTCTTTGTCCATAGTTCAAGATCCTATCGATCCTGATGTTTCTCAGAGACAGCACTTCGCTCAACCGCTCGTCTTCTTCCGATTAGACCCCCTTACGACCCTTGTCTGCTCCGACTTTCTACAGTCTCTAACTAGTTTGCGCCTTCGCATTCCTGGTCGTCAATTGGTGCGGTTCCTCTGCGCAGATCCCAGATCACTCCCAGCCCTTGAATTCTTGGACATTTCAACATGCCTGATGCTCGGGTCCGAAGTAGAAGCATTACTCGTGCGATTTACTACATTGCGTCATCTCATTCTCGACGGATGTAGCATAAAACGACTTGATATGGTAGATGGCGAATGGGTCGCCTTAGGAAAGAATTGTTCGCTCGCAGGCGTGAAACGTGCCAAAGAACGAGAAAAGAAGCTTAGGGCTTGGCTGGAAGCCAATGCTGTTCGTTCGACCGTGGTTAATAACGACCAATCTGTCACTGAAGTCTTCGACTTCAATGGCCAAGGTGGAACCAGACGTCCGAGGCGAGGTCGTCGCGGCCTAGCTACTGCCGCGATATCACTGAGGGAATCCTCTGCAAGGGACAACTCTCTATCTCCATCTGTCCCAGTCGTGGCCAATATCCCAACCGCCAGAATCCGCATATTACCGCCTGCGCCTTCCCTTACTTCACTGGCGATAACTATATCGTCACAGATGTCTCCTGACAGACACACAGGCGTTCGCACAGAATTCGGCAGAGGTTGGACCGAAGGTCTGGCCCAACTCACTGCTATTCGAAATAGGCTACGCCAGTCATGGCAGAACGGCATCAGACTTGTACGATTTTCCGAAGAGCCATGTGCATCGGAGGAAGGTCTAGACGGGCTCGTGGATGCGGGAAGTGAACTTGATTTTAATGCAATAGATGCTAAGATTCCCCTTTTATGTCTTGCTGGTCCCGGGCGAAAGGAGGGGCATATAGAGGGCTGTGGACACGCAATTGGATGGGAAGTTTGGAAAGATGATTTGTGAGGGGTCAAAAAACTTGTCTGACGGATAATCGTCGCCATAGATGACTGTAGACATAATAACCTAGATGTGCCTCTAACTTAAAGTAGCTGCCCTGTCTGTTCCACAATATCAGCTACAATACATCAACCTGGATGTGAAAATATTATCTGAAGCCCTGATCGTGATCCTTGGAGCTCAGCAAATGCGGCGAGGTCATTAGGTACATGCGCGAGTCATTATCGCGGTGCAGTGCTTTCTCAGCTGATTAGGCTGCTGACGACTTTCACGTTGCCAGAAGCTTAGAAACAGTGGGATGTCGCATTGCGTGGAGTTTCCAGCATCAAATAATAATAAGGGAAAGAATCTGAACCATCTCATTGAGCTGTGGATCATTTACAACTATGTCCAAAACAGATCCTCACCGATTCCTTCGCTGAGAAACAGGCATGAAGGTGGACACCTCTTCGACATTCTTGCATTAAGTCTCACCGATACCTGCTTTCACAAGGCCCTTCTGAAAATTTACGCCTGGGCTTGACGTGTCTTAGTCGGACAACGTCCAGCGTCAGCCGGGTATGATCTCCATTTCGCAGTATGGACTTTGATACCATAGTACCTAAAACTCTTACTGGATCAGTGGCAATAATGTGTTCATTGAGTAGCCTGTTCGGGGGTATGAGTGATGTTCTGAAAACCTTCCATGGTACTACAAAGAGATGTTAATATAACGTGGCCCGGATTCAATAAATAGCTACGATTTATTGGCACTACACTGCCTGGATGGAGTGCTATTATACAACGAATTCTTCGTTGGCACCGGATGATCGCCTTGTAGACTGAGAAGCCGGTGTCCGATACAGCTCAATATTCCTCTAAAGTTCTTATCACGAATCGAGCTGCTCTGCAAAGAACCCTTTGAGCCAGATGGCTTCCTTCTCCATGTCTTCCGTCGTCCTTGGCTTCCGATCTTCTTCGGCATCGACTTTTAGCAGCCCATGTCCAGAGCCGCCATGAATTTCGCGGAGATCATCTGGCAACTGTCCTTCAACGCGTTCTAGTTCAGGATACACCTGGTCGTTGTTCCCTGAGAACTGATCTCCGTGAGACTTTCGAGGAAGTAGGTGGAAGTGGACATGTGGAACTGATTGTCCCGCAGCTTTACCGTCCTGGAGTGGCGTCAACATCAATGCTCTCCAACTTCATGCAGTGATAAGAGCGACCTGGCAAGCAATCGTCAAAGCATCGCCTTCGTATACGCGCTCAACGACCCGTCCGACTTGTTGCACTGAAGTCATGAGAGATGCAAGTTCCGGCGTTGTTAGGTCGGAAAGTCTAGGGACCGGCCTGTGGGGTATCACAAGAACGTCTGTTGGTCTCTTTTCAACGGGCGGACTCAGTATATGGGATATCAACGGCTGCTTACGCCCTGGCACGATCGGTTTTAGATTTACAATTGCATACGATAAAGATGTGCGATAGAAAACCTGGCGGGTGACCTCAATCGTAGAAAACAGGACGGCTCTACTCATCGTGAACTTGAACGATGAAGAGACTAAAATATTCAAACTCCGCGGCGCTGTCGAAGACCAAATTAGGCATCCAAATTTAAGATAGCCCATGAGGTATTAGGTATAGTACAATTGTATGAACAATTATAACGACAATACAATGCAGCAGCGATCGAGAGCAATCAGATGAAAGAAAAGAAAAAATGCACCCGAATCCAAGTGAATAAGAATGACAAACAAACAAAAAGTAAAAACAGATCGAAAAGAAAAGCAAAGCCTAGAAAGATGTCACAATCCGAAAGCTATCCCCACTCTTCCTCAAGAGCTCCGGCCAAGAAATCATCGTCCAAGTCGCCATCATCTATCTCTTCCTCGTCATCCTCCTCCTCCTCCTCCTCTTCCTCATGCAGATCGTCTTTACGCAAATCGGTCAGTGCCACTGGATTTGCAACCAGATCATTTGCCGATATCGAGTCCTTTAATCTTGACGCGCCAGTCCTGTCTGCGGCAAGCTTTTTCCGCTTCGCAAGTGGTGAACGGAGAGTGTCTTTGTTCCCATTCACCCCGATCTCTGAAGGCGTCAGACTGCGTAAGCGTTTCCGCTTTCTTGGAGTGGAACTCGGGGAACTGAATGAAACAACTCGATTAAGAACCAGTAGCATTGAATAATTGACGATTACACACCTGACGCCACTGTGGGTACCATCGGTCGACTCATCATCCGATGCGTTCGCACTTCTCATCGCACTTTTCTCGCTTTTCGAATCATCATCATCATCATCACTCTCATTCATAGCGGCATCCACTTCATCATTGACATCATTCCAATCGATCTCGTCTAGATCGAAGTCCGGTGCTCCCTGTTTCCCGAGCTCCGCAGGATCCTCATCCCAATCATCGTCCGGTTCTAGATCTGGTGAAATTTGGTGAGAGTCGAGGGGGGAATTGCTTGGCTGAGAGATAGTGAGTGATGGGTCATCGAGGAGGTAAGGAGTTTCATCTTGTCGGTGCCAGAGGGCGATCGAATCTGTGAACCAGGATAACCAAACGATCTTGGTACCCCCGCGTTTTCGCGCTGCATCTACTTTGACTGTGCCATGCTGTATTCCGACAAGTGAGTACACTGGGTATCAAGAACTGGGCCACAGTGTCTTACCTTGGCAGCGACAACATGAGTGACCATACTTGAGAGTTCGGAATAACACTTTGCCCCAAACATATGGGCCACTCGCCATATTTCCGTCGATTCAGGTTTTGTGTCAAGCGGTATAACGCTCGAAAATAGTATATGCACGTCTTTAAGAGTGTCTGCGCGCATGCGCGGTATAATATCCTAGAGCAGAACTTTAGCCTTAGCCACCGAGAAATTAAACCGTCCATGCACTCACAGTAACATCGTAGGGTTTTGATTTCCCTGCTAATGAGCTAGATCTTCGCTTCTTCGCCTTATCGTTCGACGAATGGGCGTTATATGCGCTGAAGAACCGTGTATGGATTTCTTCGAGTACCTATGGAAGTATTCTTCTTAGAAGGTCTCGGAGGCATCAGCGATGAAACACGTACTTTGTTGACCCTTTGAAGTTCTGTATCGTCGTTTTTCAATAATGCTTTCTTTACCTGCGCAGGCTTCTCGTCCGGCTTGTCCTGTCCTTTGGCCTTCGCAACAGAACTCTCACCAGTCTTCTCACCCTCCTTCCCTGCATCATCATCTAACAAAGCCTCTTGCTTCTTCGCCAGTGGTCTCTCCTCAAGCTGTGCTTCAAGTGCCAACGAATTGGCAGCAACCATCTGCTTAGTCTCCTGAGCACCTCGCTCTCGCTCTTCTTCTCGTTCCGCCTCAGATGTAATGGACGATGTTATGTCTAAAGAAGACGTAGGGGTTGATGGTGCGACGGAAGTTGGGGGAGATCGTGAGGAAGGAGAGGAGGTTCCAGAGGGAGGACCAGCTGTTATGGGGTCCACTTTGGGTAAGAAAGTAGAATTGATGTCTCCGATACCTACAAAGAAGTCATCTATGATGCAAAGTTAATATAGTACATCAGCGAGACGAAAACGTGATACTCACAAGGGACGACTTTCACAAGATTCGGACTCCATTCCCATACATCCGCCCTATCATCAATGATCACCACCATACTTGTATCACATGGGAAAAGCCTCTGCAAGCTCTTCTGCGTCAGACTCCCGCTCTCGTCTCGGCTTAATAAGCGTCCGCCGAAGATGGTGCCATCAGGATCAATTGCTGCGCATACTTCTTCTGCGTAGGCACGCGTGCCCATTGTATAGACGTGCATTTCGTATTTGAGGGCAGTAGTTTGGAGGAATTGTTTCCAGCCGGGTCTATTTTAACAGAGAATCAGTTAGTCGAGGACATAAACTGCTAAATATACGAAACTCACCTTGGTTTAATATAATACATACATCCCTCGTTCTCGATCACTTTCTGTTTGCCTTTAGATGGTCTCGGGGAGGGTGTTGCCCCGAACGACTCAGGCCCCAGTCGAAACTTTTTCACGTCCTTCAACGCCTCCCAATTGGGGTTACACTCATCCTCGCCATCACTCTCGGTCTCATCCTCATCCTCATCGCTACTACTCTCATCGTCACTCCCATCTTCCTCATCCCGTGCCTTCGCCCGCTCAGCCTTCTCCCTCTCCTTCTCCCGTTCCTTCTCCAATTTCTTTTCCCTCCTATTCTTCCTTTCCTCCCACGCTTCCCCTTCTGAAATCCACTCCCCGACGGTCGGATCAACAGTAGCATGTACGATCGTCTGATCCAGATCGACTATCAAACTTAATTTGCGCGACTTGAGAAGATGGTTGGCAGTTTCTCTTTCTAGACGCTGCGCTTCTTCGAGAGAGACGGTTGGGCCAAAAGCAGAGTGGGTCATCTGAATGGATGCGCGCGATGTATCGGAGAAGCCTGTGTAGTCGTAGCTGTTCAAGTACGATGAATGAGAATCATGATCTGACGTGTGAATTGAATGGAAACTCACTCGGTCATATCTTTACCACAAATGCCACACAACCCGCCGATTTGTACGCCATGCTTGCACGGCTCGATGACCTCTATAGCCGGCCTCTCCCTGGCTCGTTTCTCGCTGACCACATCGCCTACCTTGAGCTTCCAGGCTTGGACGGTGCCTTCGAGACTGCAGTCCCATGTCCCAAAGCGGGTTTCTGGGCTGCTCTCACGAGAGGCGGGGATGTAAACAAAGGAGTAAGTGAGAAGGCGGGTGCCGCGAAATACTGGGGACGGGGGGTGAATGTCGAGTGAGGCTACTTTGATTGGAAATGGGAGGTTGGGCGGGAGATGCAGGGAGGTGGGGCTGGACATGGCCGGCCGGAGACCCTGTATACCTCGCCGACGTAGATAATATTAACTGATATGTTGAGTTGTTGTGCAGCGAGCTAGTATACGTTCATGATTTCAACTCGTTCATCGTCTGCCTTATATAGCAAGCGGGCCGATCATCATCCGATAACTAACTATTACTATTGTATACTACGCGTCCATTATACGATCCCCTGATCGATGATGTGTAAGCTTCGCAAACGATAGGTGTTCAGTCGAGCATACCTCATGCTTCGCTTCATAATCCATCGTCACCTCACCCTCGGCCACCCGTTTATTCCACTCCTCATAAAACGCAAGACACTGTTCGACAGGCGCACTGCCCTTGTTCTTGTAACGAGCCTTCCATATGTACGCCGATTGTTCGAAACCCTCGCGTATGCGTTCACAGAGGGGAAGCGTCACTCGAAGAGCAGTTCCGCGCCGCCAGAAGGCCTCAGCAGCAACAGCAAGAAAATCTGTCCAATTTCCATGTTACTTGACAATTAAGATGGCCACTAGAACTCACAGGCGTGTTTCTCGTCATCCTGGGGAAATGTCCCAGCTGACTCGAGGTAGTGTTCAGCTGCGTGTGTGAAATGCTTTCGAGCTTCAGCTGCATTATTCGCAGGTTTAAGACCGGCCTGCATATGGTAGTATCCAAGAACGCTGTGTCACGGTGCGCATCAAGCTATGAACCAGTGGGCAATAGTGTGATATATGACGTACGCAAGCGCTTCCGCTTTTGGATACGTCCAGAACGACAACAAAGTCCCTGGATCTAATGGTGGTATAGGGTTCGGTCCTGGTGGGTTAGCATTGACGTCGGCGATGATAGCATGCGCCAGCTCCACCGCTTCTTCAAGATTAAATTCAGAGTTAGATTTCCCGTGAGTTGCGTGAGCCTGGTAACAATGTGAGAAGTGAGAATAATTTACTACTTCAGCTCGCGCATCAGGCTTACCTGCATAATCGAAGTCATGTAGAATCGCTTGACGGCGCGGATGTACGTCAGGTCGAAAATCGGGCCTCTAGTATGCTGAGGGACATTACTCCACATCTGCCGGCCCCATTCCAATATTTCAACCGCTCGGTGGTATAGTTCAACAGCAGTGACGTGCTGATGCGTGGAAGCACACATGAAAGCTTTCATAAACCACCCACTGGACCCTGAAAGATTAACGGCAGGAGCCATGACCCAAATAATTGCATACCTGATGGTCATTCTCAAAGCAGGACGAAGGTCATCCCAACCCGATGAATTGAGCCTCTCGAGCGCTTCTTTCTTGACCTTCCTGGCTCCGCCATGAAGCCAACCTCTGCGGACAGAATTTTCAAAAGTGACTTGCACCAAGATCAGCGTCTATCCATTCCATAGCGCCATATGAAGTACCTTGTCGATCATACATCTCAAACCAAGCCTTGGGGTCAGTCATGTAAAATGCACGTGGGTCGCGCAGAATACCGTTACTTATGGTGCTCAGAGCCTGTCAAAACGACCTCTGTTGGCGGCGGCAAGGAAATAGTAATCATGATACATGCCGTTGGCTGGCCTTCATAGCCAATCCTATCACCTTCGTCTCTAGATTTTGTGAGTTTCATAATCTCTACACCTTCCGTAAATTCCTTGATTACCCGATAATCAACCGTCAGCACAATCGTTAGTGAGCATTACATGAGCATACTCGATGAGCATTCCTAATAATCCATGCCTGTATCGAGCATTAGCCATTTAAAGAATTTCTCGTCGATGTGATCACGTACACTGCTATCGGGATTCTGAGACGAAACCAAATCATCCATCATTGTCGATGCTCGGTTCCACGGCATTTCTTCCATGTTGATTTGGCCAACAGGTATACGTGCGAACGAGTCATCATCCTGCCGACGTAGCCTGCCAATGGCTTCTCGAACGGATTCAAGTCCTTCTTCAATTTGTTTCTTCAGGGTCTTCTCTTGGACAGAGAGTTGGGCAGGGAGCAGGGAAAGTGCTTTCTCGAACGCAGAGGCACTTTGTTCATACGATCCTAAAGCCTATATCATGATGAGTGATATTGGTATATTATCGTACGCGACGACTCGCATGTGTAGCCTTGCCAAGACGGGCCCATGCCTTCGCATACGTGGGATCAATGGTGACAGCTTCTTTTGCATCTGAAGCGGCATCAAGGTATCTGTATCCAACAATTAATATATCGTAATATATTAAATGCAGACACGCACTCCTTCATAGACAAAGCACTCGCCGCGCGATTGGCATAGAGGATTGCATTGCTGTTATCGAGCTCGATCGCCTGGGTGTATTTGACGTAGGCTTTCTTGTACTTTTTTTGTGCAAAAAGGCCATCCCCCTCAGCTTTCAAGTTTTGAACTTTAACCTTTACAGCATCTGAGACGGAGGGCTCAGCCATGGTTCAAGAGAGTCTAAGAGCCCGAAATGATCCTCATGCCGTCGCAATTTACAATCAACTTGAACACCATTCCAGATCGGGAAAACCCAGAAGTGCTCGCTGAAATGGACCGGAGACACGTCCCTTAATCCGACGATATAAACTACAATATTACATATATTATTAATGCATGCTTTGGGGTCACTTTCTTGACCAGTGTTGAATTTTGATGGATACAGTCACGTCCAATGCCTGGTTTTGGCCAGTGACTTGAATATTTGTATTATGATTGTTTTGGGGCGTGGTGGAACTATAATAGAGTCTTCAGTACAAATAGCACAGAAGAGTCGAGATGGACACGCACAATGTCACGAAGCTGGTTTTGAGCGTCGTTGAACTGCTTCTCTAGGTATTTTGCCTACAGGGTAAAGAATCATGAGCACAAATCGCCAAAACAACAACAACCCCAGGACAGACCTTTTTATTCAAGTTATTGATGTCATCTGTGAGCTCCTTCTCTTGACCCTTGAGCTCCTGTTCCATTGTCGTTCGAGGGACCATCAGGAACCTAAATTCTAGTGAGAATCCGGGCAAATACGAAACGGCGGCGCAATGATCCCACAAACATTTTACCGACGCCCTTGTAGAGATTCACATCGCTTTCCATATGGTCTATTTCATCAATCGTAAGCTGGAGGATGCGTCTTTCACGCTCCTTGACTGTTGTTTGTTGGCGTGCTACGCTTAAAGCTCTTTGCGACTGCACTGCCGTCGTCTGAATTTGATCCAAGATCTGATGTTGCCTTTAAGCAGATTGCACGGTGACAAAAGCTAAGACATAGAGACCTTTCGCAAAGTTTCGTCCGAGAGTGTGGCCATGTTTCGGCGCAGAAAACGAGCCAGAGATGGGCCCGATCGCTGAAGGGCGCGAACGCGGGTGTGGAGCGGAGTTCAGAACTTTGCTCAGGACGCGTTGCGGCCTTGAACCTACTAACTTGTCTATAGGTTCAGCTCCTGAGCTTATTCACCAAACAACCTCTCTCCTGGTTGTATTCACACACTGTACAGAAAAGCTCTTTCTGTCAGGCTTTCACTTTTTATTCGGCTTCAAGCGACCTCATTCCTGGTTGCACTATGGCTTCTTTTGAGGACTACGACGAGTTCGGAAACTACATCGGCGCCGACCTTGACTCAGACGACGAAGATGAGATACAGCAGACTGATTTTGGCCGGTCTGCAGAAGCCCAAGCCGCTCCTTTAGAAGGTTATGACGACGAACCAATGCCAGGCCAGGAGGAGAATGCGCTGATGGAAATTGATGGTTCGTGTCGTGTCTTTCATTTCCTCGTGTTATGATTCAAACGCATGACGTACAGAACCTGTTCATAATGCTGTAATTTTGCATGAAGATAAACAGTATTACCCTTCTGCAGGGGACGTCTATGGACCAGATGTAGAGACACTTGTGCAGGAGGAGGATGCTCAGCCACTCTCAGAGCCCATCATTGCGCCGATCAAAGTACGGAAATGGAATGTGGAGGAGAAAGACATGCCAGAGACTCGTTTTGACAAGGGGTGAGCAAATCCGAGACGATGGCTATAATTCATTGTCGTCTAATAACATCCAGGTTCTTGTTGAACATGACCAATTTTCCGGACATGATTCGTAATGTCGCTGTTGTAGGACACTTGCATCACGGAAAAACTGCGCTTATGGACATGCTCATTTTCGAGACACACAAGCTCATTTGGGATGCAGATCAGCCGGTTTGTAGGACAGCTGCTCACAATTTGTGGAGTGCTAATAGCCGCATTCATAGACACGATACACTGATACCCACGTCCTGTCCCGTGAACGGTGTATATCTATCAAGTCGTCACCAATGTCCCTCATTCTATCGACGACATCCGGCAAATCACACTTAGTGCATTTCATTGACACACCGGGGCATGTTAATTTTGTCGATGAGGTTGCTTCGTGCATGCGGTTAGTCGATGGCATTGTCCTGGTTGTAGACGTGGTCGAAGGGGTCAGTCTTCCCTAGTCTTTTTCATGCATGTCCTCTGACACCACATTTGTAGCTTATGGTAAACACGGAAGCCGTCATCCGACACGCCATCCAAGAAAATATAAAAATCACTCTTGTCGTGAATAAAATCGATCGACTCATCTTAGAGCTGCGGTTAAAGCCTGCCGATGCTTACTATAAAATAAAGCATACCATCGAAGAAATCAACACTTTCATCAGGTCGGTTATGTGTCTACGAGCTTTATGCATGGTTAATTTTTTTTGATTTGCTATAGCGGTATCGACCTTGACCCTGAGCTAAGATTGAGCCCGGAATTTGGCAATGTTACCTTCGCCAGCACAGATATGAATTGGTGCTTCTCTATCCGATCATTCGCCCAGATGTACGCCGACACATACGGTAATGTGATATCCTTAGTCAAATTATACCGTTGTTCTCATGTCGTTCCCAGGCTCCCTTGACGTGGAAGCCTTCGCAGATAGGTTATGGGGAGACATCTACTTCAACGAGGAAACTCGCAAATTCACTCGCAAGCAGGCAGATCCAGAACAAAACAGGTCTTTTGTTCACTTCATTCTCGAACCGCTGTACAAGCTATACAGCAATGTTTTGAGCGAAGACACCGATACACTCAAAGAAACACTTAACGGGCTGAATATTCATCTCAAGCCAGTGATGTACAAAATGGATGTAAGGCCACTTTTAAAAGCGGTCCTGGATCAGTTCTTCGGGCCTGCGACTGGTTTGGTGGATATGATTGTTGAGAAAATTCCTTCGCCATTAGAAGGGGCTCCTAACAAGGTCCGCAACCTTTTCTCTCAAATGAAATCAACGGTTGACTGTCATTCAGATCGAAGGAACATACAGTGGTCCGCAAACATCGGATCTGGTGGCTTCGATGAAGTCTTGCAACCCCGAAGGTCCTGTTATGGTCCAAGTCGGAAAACTGTATCATACGACGGATGCACAGTCTTTCAGAGCCTTCGGTCGTGTGTTGAGCGGTACCCTCAAGAAAGGCATGGATATCAAGGTTCTGGGAGAAGGGTATTCTCCCGAAGATGAAGAGGACATGATGAAGTCCACTGTGGAAGATATGTGGATAAGCGAGTCACGGTTCGTTTATATCTGGTTTGTTGCCATTTGAAGGCTGACCTCAGGTGCCCTTCATAGATATTTCATCCCTGCCGACGAAATTCCCGCAGGAAACCTAGTTCTCATCGGTGGAGTCGATGCGTCAATTTCCAAGACAGCAACATTGGCGTCTTTCGATATCGAAGAAGATCTCCATATCTTCCGGCCTATCAAACACATGACCCAATCAGTGCTGAAGATTGCCATCGAACCCATCGCGCCTTCAGAGTTACCGAAAATGCTTTCAGGTTTGCGTAGCATCAACAAATCTTATCCTCTGGTGTCCACCAAAGTGGAGGAGAGTGGTGAACATGTCCTCATTGGCACCGGCGAGCTGTACTTGGACTGTGTCATGCACGACCTTCGGAAATTGTTTGCAGAAATTGAGATCAAGGTGTCAGATCCTGTCACCAAGTTTTGCGAGACCGTTTTGGAAACAAGTGCGTTGAAATGTTATGCTGATACGCCAAACAAAAAGTGAGCTGCGTCTGCCCTACTTGGTGCTAGCTTTCTGGTCCGACTATTATACAGGAACAAAGTCACGATGATTGCAGAACCGCTTGAGCGCGGGATCGCGGAAGACATCGAGAGAGGGAGGGTCAATATGCGCATGTCGGCTAAGGAAAGAGGCGGCTTCTTCCAGGAGAAGTACCAATGGGACTTACTTGCCTCGAGATCCATATGGGCATTTGGGCCTGATGATAATGGACCCAATATTCTGCTTGATGACACACTTCCATCTCAGGTACGTTTTGGTGTCTTTGCACAAGTGCAGAATTTCAACTATTCGAATTCTCTCGCCAGGTTGACAAGAAAATGCTTGGTACAGTCAAAGAGCACATCAAGCAAGGTTTCCAGTGGGGAGCTCGGGAAGGTCCATTATGTGACGAACGTGGGTCATTTTCTCTAGTCATTTAACTTTGTTCACGAAGATAACATTCTGCAGCAATGCGCAACGTCAAATTCCGCATGCTGGACGCAAGTCTTGCACAGGAGCCAATTTTCCGTGGAGGTGGACAGATCGTCCCGACAGCACGTCGCGTTTGTTACTCTTCTTTCTTGATGGTGCGACTTATCCTATACGCCGCGATTCCAGTTAACCCCCTGTCTAGGCAACTCCTCGATTGATGGAACCCATTTACTACGTCGAAGTCCAAGCCCCCGCAGATTGTATCTCCGCAGTATACACAGTACTTGCACGTCGTCGTGGGCATGTCACACAAGACATTCCAAAAGCCGGATCGCCTCTCTACACCGTCAAAGCTCTAATTCCCGTAATTGACGCCAATGGATTCGAAACGGACCTAAGAACAGCAACGCAAGGCCAAGCATTCTGTTTGCAGGTTTTCGATCACTGGTCGATCGTCCCAGGTATGTCAAATTGTTCGAGAATTTATGGCGTGAATTGAGTACAGTGGAAAGGCGACCCAACGGACACAAGCATCAAGCTGCGCCCTTTGGAGCCAGCCTCTGGGCAAGCACTGGCTAGAGATCTTGTTCTCAAGACCCGTCGGCGCAAAGGGCTTGGAGATCAGATCGCAGTGTCAAAATATTTGGACGACGAGTTCGTGGTGAGTATTTTGAGTTGCCACTTGCTATGGTTTCAATTGACCTTTTGACATAGCTAGCACTTTCGGCATCGGGCCATGCTGATTTACTTGGATAGAACGTTCGTAGTACCCTGTGCATTATGTAGTATTAATAATATCGCATTCCATGAGTGATCCCGGCCGGGCGTGCGAAATTGGATGGTGGTCGAAAGTGCGACGTGGCAGAAAGTCACCCGGGCCATAAATTTGGGCGTGGCGCGAAACGGAGCACTTATCCTTCGTTCTTTTACCCCAAACCCAGCTTCTGTTTCTTTCATCGTCGTCGGTCCTTCGTAAACCATGCGAAGCGTAGCGCTTTCCGTCCTGTTTGCCCTTGCGGCCACCAGTATATCGACTTCTGAAGATCCCAAGCCCGTTTTTAAGGCATGTTTCATGGACCACTGACTTGACCATCGTTATATTTATGTTCCTCGTCCTTAAGCGCTCTGAGATCAAGGCGCCATTCCTTGAACAATTCACAGACGACTGGTCAGAACGGTGGACACCGTCAGAAGCTACCAAGAAGTCACCCGTTGGGACTGAGACTTTCAGTTACGTCGGTAAATGGGAGGTTGAAGAGCCAACAACTTCGGTTATCGAGGGCGACTTGGGCCTCGTGGCGAAAAACAAGGCTGCTCATCATGCTATCTCTGCTCCTTTCCCTACTTCAATCGACCTCAAAGACAAACCTTTCGTTGTCCAATATGAAGTCAAGTACCAGAAGGGTGGCAATTGCGGTGGTGGATACGTCAAACTGCTTGAAGATGGTTTCCAGACCAGCGGAAAAGATTTCGACGATCATACATCATGGGTGATCATGTTCGGTCCTGATCTCACCTGCCCCGGCACAAAGGTAAAGTATTTTCACGGTCTATTAATCTGTGCAACAGATATTGAATATTTCTATCAAGCTTCATTTCATCTTCCGCTACAAGAACCCTCTTACCGGCGAGTACGAGGAGAAGCACCTCAAAAACCCTCCCAAGCCCACCATCGAGAAATTGACCAACCTTTACACTCTTATCGTCTAGTACGTTAACAACTATTGACATCTGCTCAAACACCACTGATTCATTCCCGTCTACCATTAGCCCCAGCAATAATACCTTTGAAGTTCTGTTCAACGGTGTAAGCGAAAAATCTGGTAGTCTGCTTGAGGATTTCGAGCCAGCCGTCAACCCTCCCAAGGAGATCGACGATCCTAAGGATTCGAAGCCGTCTGGCTGGGTTGACGAGAAGAAGATAGTCGACCCCAAGGCTTCAAAGGTAAGTTGACATCTTCCATCGGTTCTCTACGCCATATACTGACATAACTGTAGCCCGCTGATTGGGACGAGGACGCACCTTACGAGATCGTCGATGCCGAGGCTAAGAAGCCAGAAGGATGGCTCGATGATGAACCTACCAGCATCCCAGACCCTGATGCTGAGAAGCCGGAGGAATGGGATGATGAGGAAGACGGCGACTGGATCGCACCGACTGTCCGTAACCCTAAGTGCGACGAGGCTCCTGGCTGTGGTCCCTGGAAAGCGTAAGTCATTATACATTACAATCGTGCCTTTGCCTGCTTACTCAGAAACGCAGTCCCCTCAAGCCCAACCCAGACTACAAGGGCAAATGGTACCCTCCTACGATTGACAATCCTGCATACAAAGGCGAATGGGCCCCTCGTAAGATCTCCAACCCCGACTTTTTTGAGGACCTCCACCCCGCTAAGAGCCTCGACAAGATCGTGAGTTTCAGCTACCCAGTTCTTGGTGTTTGACTCAACGATTTGTATAATGTAGGGTGGTATCGGCATCGAACTCTGGACCATGACCGAGGACATTCTCTTCGATAACATCTACGTTGGCCATTCCGTTGAGGAGGCCAAGACTTTCGCCACTGAGACTTTTGAGGTCAAGAAGCCCCTCGAAGCCGCCGCTGCCAAGACTGAAGACAAGTTGGATGACGATGAAGAAGTTCCATCTTGGAAAGAGGATCCCATTGCGTTCATCCGCCACAAGACTGCCATCTTCATCGAACTTGCACAGACTGACCCCATCCTCGCTTTGAAGAGTCACCCTGAGACTGGTATCGTTCTGGCCGGCGCTTTGTTTACTCTCTTCGGTATGCTTGGTGCCCTCTTCGGTCTTGTCGGCGCGCAACAGAAACCAATAACCAAGGTATGATCTTCTGGTCTGTCTGTCTTTTGGACTTAATGTTGACTTTCCGGTGCCCGCAGTCGTCCAAGAAGACCGACGCACCTTCTCCAGACGACAAGAAAAAGACAAATGCCACCCCTGTCGCACCTGCTGGTGGGGAGAAGAAGGAAGAGGGCGGCGTAAAGAAGCGGAAGTAAACAGGACATGGATGTCGTGCGCGGGCTGTCTGGTATATTTTTTGATGGCTGGTGACATGGTATGTTGCTTGGCTTGTTGGTTTGAAGGCGAAGAAAAAATACAGAACGTTTCATTACCATCAACGGTGATAGTGTTGAAGTACTTATGTCGACCTTGCTCGTCTATTTTAATCATTAATCACCATCCCTCCGCATAAAGCACGTCCTGCTCGAAAATTTCTACAATTCGTGTCTTTATGCCAAGGGCTCGTAAATATGAACGGTAGATGCAAGGAAGTCCGCAATATGGCTTCGATCTCTGAGTTATCTCACCATGTCCGTTTGACCACACGTTCTGTCATCACTTCGAGTGCGCTCCTTGCATCACTGTCAGGTAGGAAATCAAGAACTTCCTTTGCCTTATCGGCATGTGCCCGTGCGAGATCGCGAGTGCGTTCGACACCGGAGGATCTGCGGACTAGGTCCCTAGCCTACGAAGAGACATTGATTCAACAAGGTCTGGTAAGGTCGGGTCATAGAAAGAGGCTCACGAGTTCAACATCGCCCTCCTGTTCGAACTTCCGCGCTATCAGTGGACCCATTTCGGCGTGCTCTTCCCAAGCGTAAAGAGCGGGACCTGTCGCAAGTCCCAGACGCAAATCAGCACCGCCTGGTTTGCCCAGAGTAGCTTCTCCAGATTCGTAGTCTAATATATCATCGATAAGCTGCACACCAGTAATTTTGTTAAGCACATGAGATCCAGAAAGAAAGAACATCGAGCGTTGTTAAAACGGACCTGAAACGCAATGCCAAGGTTACGACCATACGCATAGGCAACCTCTTTCCATATCTCTCCCTCCATGGATCCGCCTAGAACCACCGCAGCCCGTGCACCTTTCGCCATCAAACTCGCCGTTTTAAGGTATGTCTTCTTGAGGTATATATTCCAAGCTTCCTTGCCCACCCTTGGCGCACCAATTAACCCCAGTTCCGGAGCGTAGACTTCCTTCATTTGCAGAATTTCGCCCTCAACAAGATTTGCAATGACGCTTGCGATGAGTTCCACAACCTCGTTGTCACCTAGGCGCGAGAGAGCCGCACTGGCACGTCCGAGGAGAAAGTCGCCAGCCAGAACCGAGAGTTTGTTACCAAAAGCCGCGGGAGCTGACGCGACACCTCTCCGCAACGGTGATTTATCTATAACATCGTCGTGCAGAAGTGAGGCGACATGAATCATCTCCACAATCTGTGCGAGCCGCATTTGAGTTGGTAGAAGTAAGGTGGGGGATATGAGTGTCGGTTGTCTCTCGTGCGCGTCTGTAGGTCTCGCTGGAGGCACCATAATTTCGGGTAGCGGCCGTGAGGGCCTTAGTGAAAACACAGATTCAAAAGACGCTGTATGATCTGGCATGTTCGGATTCCAGTCATTGAGCACGTCCGGACGCGTCAACGGTTGATCCAGCTCTTCTGTCATGCCCTTAGCACCTTCAACCTCTGCAGCCCATCTTTTGCGCACCCACTCCCGACCTACTCCATTTGTCGCTTGAGCAAATAAAAGGACTATGAGCGGGCGTAATTGTTTTGAAGGATGGAGGAAATAGTATTTCGCTATTTCGGTAAGAGAAGGGTGCGACGATCCTAACAGGTCAAGCAATGTCGTACGTAGGTGCGTGAGTTGAGGTTCTAAGAGTTTATATGGGTCTGGGTATGTAGAAACTGTCGATAAAATATTTTCTTTGGTTGGTACGGCCGCCTGTGGATGTTTTGCACTGTGCTGCGCAAAAGCACTGAGTTGTCTATGAGGACATCGAGACCTCGTGGTTATTGGATGTAGAAGGTGAATACGAGCAGTACCAGACCATCGTCGCATCCTTTTGCCTCTTCTTAAACGTCACCGAGGATCAGGGATATGCGAGAGGATGAGCACAACCGTGGGGATGAGCCAAACGGTGACGCGACAGCCGGTTCACGCGTATTTTGGGAGATTTGAGGATATTTAAAGTTTCGCGGTCAATATGTTAGTTCAATAATTTATTCCCGAACGACTTATAACAACCACAATCATCTCGGGGCTAAAACAGGCAGATGGAATCAAGTAAAAATAAGGAGCAGACTCGCATGGGCCAGCGCTACAGCTCGTCGTTCAGGTGTTTGCGGGACGGAGGCGCCTCACTCAGAAACAGCGACAGAAAGTCGTGGACGAGATCGGCAGCAGCTATCCCTGTGATCTCGGCTGGACGAAAGAGTGAACAAATACGGCCTGCGGAATATTAGGACTACTTGCCATGATCATATGCTGTCGAGAGAGGTACATCAGCAGCAGCGATTTCAAAGTGTGGCGCAGGTCTCACCGGGTAGGACTTCGACCAGATCCGCACCACTACATTTATGTGCTCAATAATATTCCATGGATGCAGAAAATTAACCGACTCACACAAAATGGAGACCAGCTAGACCACGAATGATGCGCTTGACTTCGCGTATGGTCCATCCGCCCGCCTCCGGGGTACCAGCTGTGTAGCAATGGGTAATTATGTTCCTATAGTGAATTTAATTCGTGCATTCTCACTTCCTGGTGCTAATGCAGGATCTGATCGCGAAATGGTCGTTGACAGGCACTCCGAAAGAGAAATATCACACGTACCGATAACATCGATATCGAAGCTGCAGACGTCGCAGTAAGTTAAGCTGGATTGCTTGGGGGCTGCATTGAGTCCGCGGCCTACCTCAAATACACAGGGGTGTCTCCGACCCTTCGTCTGATGCGCTTGATGATCTCAGGGATACCGAGATCGTCGATATCATCTGTTGTAATCAACTGAAATCCGACAGATTCGTCGTGCTCTATGTCTATCATTCCCTAGCCGATGCCAATATATTGACTAAATGACTATTCCTGACGGTATATATGAATGACCTACTGCCAACTTGCAACGAATCCCGGCATGGATACTTGAATTCGAAATCAAGCCTTCTCGCTGAGCAACGGCGAAAAATGTGCCATGATTGATGCGGGATTCTTCTGAGTCAGAGCCAGGATAGCCTGACCAGGTATCTAAATGAGAGTCTAACAGAGCATAAATGAGTCTAGTGAACATGTTTGCACCAAAGCCCGAGAGAAGACTTACCAAAGTGTATCACAGAAATGGGCTGTCCGTAGACCTTGTACAGAGACCGCAAAATAGGCAGTACGATCGTGTGGTCTCCACCCAGACTGAAAGAGATAGCATTAAGGATTCTGTGACACAGGACGGCATAGTAGGCTGACCTAACGATCCGTGGATGATCTCGGCCATCCTTGCCAAGCACGGTATTCTTGCCTGACGTCTTGCTCACAATCGGTCGATTCAATATTGTCGTATACGCAAGCTCCATCTGAGCTAAAGCAAGTTTGTTGTCAAATGGTGTGATTGGTATCTGGAGAAACATATTTATCAACACCGATGTTCGAGTAGGCCAGGCAGAAGAATGCAGAAATAATGGCATCAACGCGCTTCAGTATGTCAAGAACATGTCGGTAAGGCAGAAAACGCACATCACCACAATCAATAATCCTGACTCCTTGATCGTATGGATTAACGCCCCAAGAAAGGGTATAACCTCTTATATCTCTTTGTCTCCTGCTGCCTGACCTAATGGCGTAAGGGCCAAACCGAGCACCAGGGCGATAGCTGACTGCGGTATCGAAAGGAAATCCAAGGACTGCGATGTCCATCGAAACATCTTCGTCCTCCAGGCATACGGCATGCGGGATATGGGAGAATGAGAGGAAGCCGGAAAATGGTTGGTCAATCGGTTTGCCATATTTCGAGAGCCATGTTTCTAGCTTCGCGTCGGGTCGCACATCTGACTCAACCAGCGGAGCTTGATCATGTCCTTGAACAACGATAGACGCAAAGGCAAGCAGCTGGAGGATATAAAACATAATCAAAGTTCTAACACACAAGTGATCGGAGCTCATTAGGTAGTAGATCTATAGATCCACGCCGGGCAATCCCACAGCCCGGGCCCATTGCCTAACCTGTTGTGGATATCACAACTATACATGGCTATAGATTTAGATCAAATTAATAATATGTCTAGTGGGGTTCCCACTGGTAATGGGGAGCTCGCTAAATCCGAGTTTCCATGTCAATAATTAGCCTAGATTTATGCTAAATTCAATAAGCAAAGTGCAGATCCAAATCCGGCAACATTTTCGACACCTCCATCATAAAGTTTGTACCAGGCGTCGCGATCACGTGCCCCCACTGTTCACGTAAGAACTGCGCCACGAGCACAAGAGACGAGAGACAAGAACTTCGCAAGGACGAACAACAAGGTGTTCGTTGTGGGTAAACCTTGGGGGCATGGCGGGGTTGCCCCGATGCGGGTATAAATGCAGCTTGGATATACAGCAGCAGCAAGACATTCACAATCAGGCTAGCTTGTCAATTCTGCAAACACAACTGGATGACTATTCCTTGAGCCAGCACGAGTACTGGGGATCATTTGCACCCTTCCATCCAACTTGTACGATGAATATGTCAGCAGTGACGTCGCTCACACATGAGCAGGGCTATGACCCACCACACTGCCAACAATCCAGAAGACCATGCGGATCGCTGAGATCAGCCCACAAATTAATTTCAGTGCGCATATGTATACAAAGTAGACATTACGTACTATTTCTTTTTGATTGAAAGCAAACGCGGGTAATTGTCACCCCAGTAGGCCTCTGGAGCGGCAATCACACGTTAGTGCCTTAGCTTATCAATACTCACATTGTGAACGCACGTTCATGGTTAACTTCATAAACATCGCCCTCGTTCTGTGAAGTACATCAAATTGGTCCTCGAGCAGCGTACGTGGCCACTCACGAAATAAGCTCCCGAGTTGGGTGTAATATCTCGCACAGATTGAACGACTTTGCTAACGCTCTGGTAAATTGCAACTTTTTGTGCAGTGGTGGTATTAAACTGCCAATTTTCATGCATGCCAAGCTATGCAACGATCTGTGAGTAAAAGGGATTTAGAGGGATATGGAATTTTGCTGACATGCCAAAGAGAGTCTCGCCACGCAGGAGTCGAACTTGTCGAGCCTTTCGTGTAATTATACAGGAAAGGTGTTCCGACGACGATGTATGGGTTCGCAACAGGCAAAAAGCCCATTAACATTTCGTATATGGCATTCACGCCTTCTTTAGTTTCGAAATGGGCGGTGGGGATCAGGCGAGTACCGAGGGTACTGATCCCTCCGACAGCCTAAGATTATCGTCCAGAGCTGCATTTTAGCGTCGGAGCGTGAACATCGTCAAGAACTCACAGCTTGAGCGCCAATCACGTATTTTTGAAAGAACGCATACCAAGAAGGTAGCGTTTCGATGGTGACCTTGCCGTTTTGCGAGATAGCATAATCGGATACATTTTTCATAGAAGCAATAGCTTCGTTTAAAGTGAGTTTAGGGTTGACTTTGATCAGGTTATTAGCCTAGCAGACGTATGTGAGCAAGTTGCAGGAGCGTATAACAGAGTTGGCGCTGACTCCAATATGTCCACCCCAGCCTTCTTTGCCCCAGGTGAGCGCGGTTTGTGTGACGATTTTCAAGAATGGTCCCGGATTTGTTGCTGTCTGGTTGAAACTGATGGAAGCGCTATTTTCGAAAGCGGGTAAGTAGAAGTTGCGAAATTGTACAAAGGGATGCACCCACACTTGCAGTTTAAGCTGTGGTTCAACCTTTTGAGACGTCTCAAGCACAACGCCCCATGTTCCAGCACCACCGCCACGAAGAGCCCAGAAAAGGTCCTCATTTTGGCATTCATTTGCCACTCTGTATTCACCATCCGGTGTGACAACTTTAAATTCAACCTGCACATGATATAATTTAAGTCGGTTGGAGAGGACTTTAGATAGTCAGGCTTGCTTACGACACGATCCATACCCAATCCAAAATTTGGAGAAAGAATACTGTGCCCGCCACCCTGCACCCACCCACCGCTTGCCGCGATCGTTTCGTGATAGCCACCAACGAAGGTTATGTTGTGGGTTTCTGCAAATTCGTAGATCAACTGGAAATATGCACCAGCCTAGGATTCATGTGAGATAAATTGAGCAAATGTAAGATAGGAATACACACGCCGAGAGTGATTGCGTTATATGAAATGGAAGACTTGCAGCCATCGGGAACGAATTTCTTAATATGTTTGATCTACGGCATCATATTTAGTTGTATCCCACTCTCACAGAATATATCATACGGATTGAAGGTTATGCATCTGATAGAGACAACATTAATATCACATCTGCATTCTAAATTCTAAACCGAACTGACCCATAGAGCCAGAGTGTCACGGCCGTTTGAACGACCCTTGTAGTCATGGCCAGAGTTCTTGATAGAGAGATGCACTCCCGTGGCCAACGAGAACGCGTAAGCCGCTTGCACGTCAGATGGGCCCCTGACATCAATCTAAAAACGTATATAAGTCGTCAACAAGGCGGCTGCGGGGTGACATGACCATGAATGACGAACGTAGTAAGGCGGGATTGAACCTTGTGAGCATGCGAAGTCTGTCCATGCTGCAGGATTCGACGTATTAGATGAGTCAAGGAGGCATTGTTGTGCTTCTGATAGGCAACCTTCCCACTGAGGCTGCGGTCATAATTTATGTCACCAGCTGATGCACGGTTTAAGTCTCAATGTACTCACCAGCATATACGCGCCAAAGATGGACGTCCTGAATAATGGATCCGCGTATCCTTTCTGGACAATAGCACAGGCAGTACTATTCACGGTCACGTTCTTCCCATCGACAACCGGAAAGCAAGGAGCGGACAAAGGCGTGCCCTTCTGCAGCCGACCACCCAACGTAGAATTGAGGAAATCCCATTGACTGAGGCCAGACTTAGCAGCAGCAGCGTGATATTGCGAGGCAGCTTCTGACACGTTAATTGATCCATAGACTAGACCTATTAAGAACGCGAAGAACAGAGCACCCATCGCGAAAACAAGGTCGTTCAAATTGCCAGCAAACTCGGAACCAGGTATCCACGAAAGTCGGAACGAATATTGGGTGATGGTTCTAGAAAAGAGCTGTCAAACGTCCCGGTAACATTGAATTCGTGTGCAGAGCCGTATTTCCGCGTAAAACCAACAGCCATGTGCATCCAACACACTTGTCATCGGTTCAACCAGTGACAGCCTGATAGAATGCTGCCCCGAAATCACCTGACTGCCTAATTAGGTAGCTGAGTTGAGAAGCCGACTTGCCGAGGTTTCAAGATTTACCTTCGAGTCGAATGTCATGGCTCTCGCTTTACATAACTGAGATAAGTAGTGCAATTATGCGTTACACCAACATACCCGGTGTCAAATTCTTGGCGATAAGTATCAGCCGCTATGTCAACACATTATTTAATATTGCACTGATACATATTTACCAAGCTATGCGATCCCAAGGGCGCATACGCGCTTTATGCAGTCGTCTTTATGTTAATAGTTGCCGAGTACGCCGGTATTACGCTCTCTCTATGCAGTTATTTCGACACCGTCAAGGGTGGATTACGGCGGCCGCGGTGCTTTGGTGCCTCTACATGTGACAAAGATACAGCGTGATTGTCCGTCTGTCTCGGTCTTGATACCACGGCGAGTAATCAGCACACTCGAGCATACTCCCGTTGAGCATAACGGACGCCTTTGATGTGTTGCCACAGAATTTACACAGTTAGCGACAATTTCTACAGCGCATAGATCAGAGCCTTGAACGCAAGATGTCGTCTGAGCAACTATACATACCAAAACTACCAGAACCAGTACTGTTTGATCCAGCGAGTAGTCAAAATTGACTCTAATGATACCTAGTTGCATGACTATTCTTTGAGCAGTCTACTAGACGATCCAAGTGTGAGATGACGTCGGCTGACCATCTCAATAGAGCCGTATTGGAAAACAAGATCAGGTGTTTTTCCAAGAGTAGGTGCCAATTGGTGCCAACTAGTCTGTGTATACTGGTTAGTTCTCTGCGAACGTTCGTTAATTCGTCAGCAATCGACGAGGACGTTGGCTTGATTGAAGTTTTAAGGGCTGATAAAAATATACAAGCGCTTGCTCATACAAATGCATAGCTCTGGAACCGACTCAGTGTCAATCCTCCAAAACCAGACTGCACCCAGAGCTTAGATCTTAGAGGTGGTCTGTGGCACCGAACAACACGTGTTAGCCAAAAAAGGTAACCGTAGTGATGGGCGGAAGCAAACTTGTTCCTGGTGAGCTCCCGTAAATCGATCGTGTACCCAATTTTATGGTCCAATTTTGATATATAAGGACCCACGGGATGATGTTTTGCAGCTTTGGGCTAGGGTTTAGTATTTTTTTGGGGTCAACTGTAGGACGGTGTTTTCAAACGTCTCACTAGCGGCCCGATCCTGACCCCGGACTCCTGCCACGATGCTAGAGAACCGCGAGAGTCATTTAGCTTCTTTTGCCAGTTATTATGTCAGAACTGTCAGACAAGAGTCGAGATAGTCAAGCACGAGTTTTTTTTAAACTATTGATTCATGCCGCATTATCCACCTGATTGCATGGTCGGGTTCCTTGTTGATTTGTGGAGGCATGTTTTGCGATTTAACGGACAAGGGTCGATGTTCTGATGCGGAGCGGCAGAAGCAAGGATCCCGACCTTGAGGCAGGAAACGGACCGAGGCCAAGTTTATTTAGCAGGCGTCTAAGGTGTACAAAGGGAGGGGAGCATTGTGCTCGGTGTACAAACAAGGGATTCTCACGGGTGCTTGGATGAATTGAGGCTTCGTCTCGTCCTTCTCATTGGCGATTCGAGCTGTTCGCTTCTCGGGGCCTCATTGTTTCCATTAACGACTCTTGCTTCTTCTTTTTATCTTTTCTTTGTCCCTTGCTTTTAGTAACGATATTGCATTCTCACGAACCGGACACGACCCTACCCCCGCAATGGAGCACCAGCAGCATCACCAGCATATCCCAGATGATCAAAACTCAAATATGGCTGCCGCTCCGTACGGATTTTATCAGCCAGACCACGACCAGTCCTACGGAATGCCCTACGGCCAACAGCAGCTGCAACCTTATCAGCAGGTCATGCACCATCCAGGCGCTCCCCCTCGTGGGTCCAGAATGTCATTACTCTTACGAACACATGTTGATCTGATTACATCCTTTCACAACTAGGTCAACTTTCTGCTACCGATTTGCAGCAGAATCTGCAGTTTAACAATCTGAGCCTCATGCCCAATGCCCATCATTATCCGCCACCTGTTTACAGCTCGCCGCCGCATGGCTCCCTTCCACTTCCCATATCTGCTTCACCCCCTCCGCAATCCCCAAACATGTACGACCCCTTGTCTCCTCCCATCTCCGGATCAGACACATCGGCCGACGGCATATACCATCATTCCAGGAACAGCAGTGGGACAGGCTCTCCTTCTTCCTCTCGCGGTGCCAGTCTAGTCCATAGACATCCCATTCGTTATAATCCAACGCCTTCTCCCACGAGTTCGTCGGGTAGGCGCGGCCGTGGGCGCTCACTGAACGATTCAGACGACGAAGACGGTATGGGTGCTTCATTCGGCCAGAACCTTGCCCATTCACGGAAAGAAGCCACGAGGAGGCAGAGAATTGAGGCAGAACAACGGAGGAGAGACGAACTGAGGGACGGGTATGCAAAGTTGAAGGATGTTTTGCCTGTTTCAAATCAGAAGAGCAGCAAAGTTTCACTCCTTGAGCGAGGTTGGTCTTCATACTTTTCTACCCTCAATGGCTTCCAGTTGCTAATTGACGTGCTTGTAGCGACAAATCATATCGCGAACCTCGAGCAATCGACGGCAGAGATGCAAGCTCGTCTGACTCATTTGGAGCAGGAGGTTAAGAGACTACGCGCCATCAACGAGAAGATTTCTCTAGGCCTCGAGAACACTCCTTCACCGGGTAATACTGCGTCGCTTCATTCAAACGACCGCATACCACTATCTCCTCCCCCTGATGAGCCGATGTCGCATTCGCTCGCTTCAGTTAAAGGCCAAGAACCTCCGCGAGAAGAATCGAGAAGCCCGTCGGCATCCGATGGATTCTGATTCACTCTCCTTCAACCACACAACGGGTTCTTGGTGCTTCGTTTTGGTTTTCCATTGCTTTCGATTCAACTCTATCCGTTTTCCGTTTCATTTCATTCTTGGTATCCCGGCATGGGCCTTAGGAGAAGGGAGATATTTGTATTCGAAGAGAAGTTGGTCGAACCTTAGGTGCTGGGAACTTTGTAAAGCGCCGGAACGCAAATGGGACTTGTCCTTACACCGAGATCCTCGACCTGTGAGACCCTTACGGCTCGAAGTCGTAGGCTGGCTGGCCGAAGAAACACATTCATCCGAACCGAGAACAGCGTGTTTGATCGATATCAAACCCAATCTCGTTGATCGATGAACACTTCTTGATCTGCCTCGACAAACTTCACAAAAAAATCGTGCTCCCAAGTGGATTACGCGCGTTTTCCCAAATTTCCCTATCTGCGGTGCCTCTGTTATGGCCACGATTGTAACAACTCACCCATATTCTAATTGTTCCAGTCGACCTTTTTATTATTACCCGACAAACACTTGTGCCATATATCTATCGACTGGGACGGTGCTTCCACAGAAGCGCTTACGATCATACACGAGAGCCTGCGAAGGCCTCCACGACTGAACGAACATTCTTATTGAGCTTTGTACGAAATCATTTGAAGGTACCAACGGGAGGATACATAGGACAAAAGCCGACGACCAACGGCCCACGACGATTGCTGAAAAAGTATGCTGACACTTCATCGTAAGGACGATGAAGAAGATTAGCTTGTAGCTCTCTTGATGGTGGCTACACTCCCCAGGGTCTCCTGCTCGAGTAGCGGGTTAATGGACGCTTTTGAAGTTCATATACAGACGGGATATTTCTGTTTATTTCTTATAACCTGAGCACTCCCCTCAACGAATCTGTAGCCAATCTAGTTAGAATGTTCGTTCCAGGCAGTCTCATCCCGAAACTTTGTATCCTTTACTCACATCACTTTCTGTCAGTGCACTCGAAAGAGTTTGAGGGGGAAGTTGAATGCACAAGACGTTATCGATGGTGGACGATATACACGTGCAATGCGCACTTATATTCAATCAACTTCTTGAGATGAAACATCGAAGCAAATGTTTTACGCCTTGCACATCGTGTAGAACTAGATGATAAAAAGCATGGTCTTTCATTCAGTTCAGCACGTTCGCCGTGGCCAAAGTCTTGTTTCGTTTACGCCTAGGCAGGTCAAGGCACTCAGGTGACAGAGATGAATAGCATTCAAAGACTTTAGCCTCGTTGCACGTTCCTGATAGCCGATCGACAGTTTGAGGGCTGGGTGCGAGAATAGGGCTGGAGACGCTGATAACGGCTGACGGCGCCTTATTAGAACGGACTGTAATATCCGGAGTCGAAGTTGCGGTGGGATTCGACTGCAGAAAATGAATGTTATATAAAATAGCCTCGTGCTGTGTCGAATGAGCATCCATTGTAGGGCAATAGTCATTTCCTCAGAGGTTATAGCAGGACGTTGGCAGACCGTAAGTTCGGTGTCAATCATGCCATGCTCGAACCACGGGTTAAGCAAGAAACCCGAGTAAATGTGCCCATAATTTGCTATTGGGTGAGCGGAAATGAAAGGAGTTAGAGACTTAAAAACCTCCGTTTACGTCGTCGAAGATCGTGAGCGACATTATGTGTCCAGGAACCACCCAGAGCCGAAAAATAGAGCTAAGCTTAGGTATTGCTCTGCGACACAAACGATGTGGAGCCGGATACCCGGGTAATGAATAGCCTTGTGCGCCAGTAGAAAGAGACTTTGTCTAGTCGGGGTTGATGAAAGAAAAGCCAAGTTAAATGGAGCTAGAAACTAAAATGAAAACAGCTGATAAAGACAAGTCTATCATAGAAAGAGCAGATGGATCATTTCGAAGTGAATTTGTCAGGAGTCAGGGTCGTAGTGTTCCATCTTGCTCCCGGAATGTAGGACCCAAAGGATAATGACGAGGAAACGGAAAACCAAGGTCGCTTGTGACGGAAGTCATGGAACTGAAGAAAACACAAGTTGCATGCACTCGAGGGGTTCTGAAACACTGTAGAGAGAGACCAGAGGCTTTCAGAGTTACGGCTGAGCCCGGGATGCTGCAATGCCCGTAGAGTAGGGTTACTACAAGGCCAGGCGTCAACCTAGGTGAAATGAGATCAAGACACAGGCAAACAACTTATTTGGATCCTAGACAAGGTAATATGTATCCCATGCTTTGCCCTCGACCGCTCGATGTATCACGCGTCGTCCAAGTAAGGCTGGGGAATTCCGAGAGAGCTATGGCACAATCCGAGATGGATCATAAACGACAACACGAATTCGATGTGAAGTTGTAGACTTGATTACTTCTCCGACCCGGTTTCCGAAGACTCTATGATTAAAATGGAAGCGTCAGGTAATGGAATCGTCGGGTATACAGAGAATGTGAAAGAAGATACTTTTGGTTCTGCCGTATAGTTAGTTGTTTGTGTAACAAAGATTGGAGAGTACCTTCGAATTATGGATGGCAGAATACGAGAGAATCGAGGAGTCAGGGAGGATTGAATCTTATCCTAGCTTAGACAAGTTAACTTCGACCCTCTTGCAGAGGGACAATAACGAAGACCAGTTGCAGCTGCGTACGAGTCTCAATTCCGGGCGGAGCTGGATCTGAGCGGAAAACGCACTTCGGAACATCGAGCGAGAAAAAAAAATACGGTAGTGCCTGGTGCCGGTACCGTTGCACCTCGGGGTAACACCTGACTCACAAATCACAAATCACAGATTAATTCACAAAATACGAAAAACCAAGTGAAGACCTGATCGGCTCACAATCCTTTCAAGTGTGAACTTGGTTGGGTGTGAAATTTTGAAACATTGACCCAAGCGCCACTGAGTCTCCACCAGGTCACGTGTCACCCAGGCGTAGCAGCGGACGATGTGCAGCTCATCCGTCTCAACCCCCACCTCCCACTTTCTCTTGTCCTTGTCCTCCCCCTCCCCCGCTGGTCAACGCACGGATCCCAGGCGACGACAGCGATAGCGATACCCCTCACGATCCCCACATTCCGACCCGGACTTTCCTTTGTACTAACAAACAAACCTCTCCGATCAATATCTGTACTTTCCAGTGATGTGGTGCGCATCAAAGAACCATTATCTAATCGTTATACCCCTCTGACGTACGTATGTACGATCTTAATTTTCTAACAGGTGTGATAATTGTCTCCTGCTCCTCCCTCTGGTGAGCGCCACAACATCGAGAATCACGCCACACGAAGATCTGACAACTGCTCATTTATACAGCGAGGAGGTGCAATGGCATGGGCCTTCATTATTTTTGTACGCCTATGGGCTCATTTTTATCCACTGCTTGCTGTGCTTGACGCCTTCTGGGTTCGGTTTAGGCCTACAGTCTAGCCGGCGGCATATTCCTACTGCACTGGGGTCAATTTATATATTTCACTTACCCCGAGTGGTCAGTATGATCGTTTTCTACCCCCGGAAGTAAATGATTACACTCAGTTTCTGAAACATGGGTGATACGATCAGGCAAATATATGGCAGCATTGGCATGGGAATTGCGTTATCCGCAATGATCAATATTCTCGCTCTTTCGAATGTCAGTGTGTCTTTCCTGTCTGATCGCACATTTTTGTTTGCCCCCCTGACATCCACCCGCAGCGATCATACATTTGGACAAGGGTGTGCAAGTTCCTATGGCCTTTCATACTCGTCATTTCCGGCATCCGGGCAGTAGTCATGATCGTGGAGCTTCAACGAGGGCAAGTACTCCAATCCAAAATGAAGTTCTCTCAGGAGGCTTAAACCGGTAGTTTTCTTCTTTTTTTCATCTCCACATAGGAAGGACAATATAGCATGGGAGTGTGACAACGGAGGTCAACTCTGGCCGGCATCTGTGACGTCGGGTTATGACAATGGCACCTCATTTCCCGGTGCCTTCTGTACATCGGGTTTTACGAGCGTCTACACAGCCTTCATCATTTCCCTCCTGGCAGATATTGGATTTCAGGTGCGTTGTGGTTTTTTATACGTATTCCCGTCTCGCGGGACATGATGTCAGAGGCTGATGCGGGTTCCGTGATAGATATACATGCTGTTCTTGAACTGGCGGTTCAGCAAGAGACTAGAACATTATAATAATATGAAAGGACCATTTTATGGGGGTAAGAGACATTTCGTTGTCTTTGGGGGCTTTGTCTTGATTATTTGAAACCGGCAGGGTATTATAACGCTTGAAATCTGGGATCTCCCTCCCGTTCTTGCTGAGCGCGCGCTTACTTCCTCCATTTCTGTACCTTTCTTCATTTGTTCTATCGGTTTGTTCTCCCGACAGTATTATTACGACCATTTGACGACTTTACGACACTGATAACGACCTTCCATTTGCTATTAGGCACCTGACGACCTTTAAGATGATCTAAGTATTGATCGCTTTTTTGTATCGATTATGGATACAACAAATACATTCGTTGTTTTGGGTTAGTTGGTTGATAGTGAGTTGACGTGTGCAGCCTGACGGAGAAGCGGCCCAAACCCAACAAAAACAAACTTTGAACCTTACTGCGGCGTTTGATTTCGTTTAGATCGGAGCAGGAAAATGAAACAAACTCAGCGCATAATTAAAAACACGATGCAAGCTCCCCTGCGTAGGCAATTATGATTACGCCTACCCGTCCGATTGGGCAGTGCTTCCAAGATGGCACTTGACTTGGCCCAGCGCTCTACTCACTAAGAAAGAAAAAGAAAAGAGAGACGGAGGATTCGGACTGATTGACCGCGATACGGGCCACCGGAACGATGTGGTAACTGCTAAGCTGGGATTCGCCTGAAAGTTAAGACCGGGGAGTCATGAATGAGGAAAACCTGTTCGATGATAGCCGCAGCAGCATTTGGGCGACCGCACTCTTGGGAGGGATATTAAGGACTAGGAGAAGGGGTTGGGACTCGGAGGAAGAACGGAGCTGATGTGAAGGGGATGTTCCTGGGGAGCCAGTCCAGCAACCCCTGTAGACAGAGTGAGCGGACACGGGCCAGGGTGTCGAGTCCGACCTGCCGTATTGGGGGAGACGGTCGGAGCCCAATGGGCGAGTGACAGTTGACTTGTGTGAAAGGTGGAAGGGTGAGCTGAGAAACGCCGAAGTGCACGAAACACAACGAGGCAAGGTCTTCAGCGGACGGCGGATGCCGTTACACCGCTTCAGTCCACAGCAGCCTATATCAACTCGAGCCCATCCCATCCCCGGTCCCACATTCCCTTCCTCCTCCTCCTCGTCCCGCCCACCCCATATCTCCTCACAGCCGCCCTCGTCTTCTAGTCCCCCCTTGTTGTCCTTGTTGTCCTATTGTCACTACAAAGTACCGCCCAATCCAGTGATTGTTGTGCTTTGCAAACGTAAGCTTCTAATTATCCTTCACTAGCCTCTTCCTTGTTGACCCCGCTACTATAACTACCAGCCAGTCCTGCTTTATTTTGATCTCACTTATTTCCTGTGTCATCCGCGCCCACTCTACGTCTTGAAGACACCCCCACACGTTATTTTTTTCTTCACCCATCTATCACCCTGGCTCTCTTCTCAAGCTCAATGGAAACCGCTCTCCTCGAACACCCCAAGAGCCCCAACTTCATGGACACTTCCAGCTTCCAATACGACATGTCGTCGATCGATCCTTACCTGCAATACACCGAGTCTCCCTATAGCATCCCCATGAACCGTGAGTAGTCCAGAATCAATTCCCCCACCCGATAATTTCTGACCATGTTCATCTAGTCCCCAACGCGTCGCCTCTGCTCGACTTTAACTCGTCGAACATGAACAACAACCTCAGCGACTACTCCTACTCGTCGTCCTACACAACTGCCTCCCCTGCCCGTCCTTTCACTCCCACAGACACCGGCATTTCGCCCCCCACGCTCTACAACCTGAGCGCCGGCGAGATGTCCTCTGACGGCATGCAGTCTGGAAGGCTCAGCCGAGGAAGCGGCAGCCACTCGCCGCCCTTCCCCGCCTCTGTGCCCCGCTCCCACCGCTACAACCCCATCGCTGCTCCCGTCACTCGCCCAAAGGCCCCTGTTCGCAGGCGGTCTACCAAGCACGAGGACAGTGATGACGACGAGGACGACGCCGACTTCCAGCCTGCCGTCACCAATTCCGGAGGCAACACTGATATGCGCCGCGAGACCATTCGTCGCCAGCGCATCGAGTCGGAACAGAGGAGGCGAGATGAGTTGAGGGATGGCTATCGCAGGCTCAAGGATGCTCTCCCCGTGTCCAACCAGAAGTCCAGCAAAGTTTCCCTGCTTGATCGTGGTAAGTGCAAGCGTTTGACATGCAACCCTTTAAACCTCGTCTGATAGCAGCATCGTTTGCAGCCACCACTCACGTCAAGTATCTTGAGATGACCGCCCAGCAGCTCCAGACCAGATTGCAGTCAGCTGAATCCGAAGTGCAACGATTGCGCACCGTCAACGAGGCCCTGATGCTCGGCACCGCCGAGCAACGTCACGCAGCAGCCGCTGCCGCCGTCGCTGCCGTCTCACAACATTCGCAGCACTCGCAATCTAACTTCTAATCGGCTCATTCGGCGATCAGGACCCTCTGGAGAGAAAAAAAAATTGAAGAAAAAAATCCAACTATGCGCGTCGGCCGTGTGTAGGTTCAAAACATCGTGCGGACCCCCCTCACTCAGATGAACATTATACGAGATTGAAATCCTGCCCGGACTGCAGGTGACGTTACGCTACTCACTTACAATGGACACTATTCTCGCACTATTTCTTTTTATTCCGCATTACCCACGTCTCTATGCAGCGGTTGCAAACTAATCGTCGAAGAAGAGCTAGACTGGTTGCGCGTCGGCGACGCAACTTTCACGTTCTACGCGGCTCTCTCTCTCGATGGTCTCGCGGCCGTGCCGCGCAGCTACAATCCCATACGCACCCCTCGTCAAGGTTCTTGACCCGTGGTCACCTCACCCGGGCGCGTCAAGATGAACGCTGGAGATCGCACGAGGAATACGATGATGAAAGATGGATACCTAGGATACGGGTTGATAGTCATAGGCGACACGACACGACACAAGACCACCTCGGGACGAGCTTGAGGCGCAACCGGTCGCACCGATCCCCCTCATTTATGAGCGGTGCGCGCGCGCTTCGCCGCCCAGCTGGCGCTATCTTGTTTTTTCATCCTTTTTTTATACTTGTCGACTGTCCCATGTACATCCCCATCCGAGACCATCCCTCTGTGCACTTGAAGGTGACGACCACTTAGTTGTCGGTTACGTCCCTCGCGCACGCCGATACACTGGCATCATCATCTCTTCGTTTACGACCTCATTCCATCCATTCCGACCCCGCCAAGGACCTTCTGGTCTTCTGGACTCTGCACTGATCTCGCGATTAGCCGTCCGCTGCCTCTCGCATTTGTTTATTCACACACACTCCCGCTATATTATGCCATCATGCGCCTACGACTACCCCTACGTCACGAAATGGAGCGGCTGATCACCGTTTTTTCCGTTTCTACGACCTCTTCATTTTCCCCCAACCCCACATCGCTCCCCTCGCCGCCACCTCCCCACGACTTTCCAGACACCGAGCACCTCTGCGAGATTTCCATCCATCTCGCATTGGCCGACCGTGGTCGCTCTGGACATTGTATGTCTTCAAGAGCATTTTGACCTGGTATGGCAGCCTCAACTTTTGGGAAGACACGAACTGGCGTGGCGAGGGTGCCCTGTGGATACGATAGACTGTTCTCCAGCTTGAACACCCTCGACCTTCTGCCCAACTCCCCAACACCGTCGCACACGGCTCACGTTCCCTTCCGCCCGCTCAGCTCTCGTACCGCGGCGTGCTAGTCACGCCCAACCCGACGACAGAGTCTGGCCGAAGTCTGAACGTTCGAGCATCGTGCACCGTTTGGCGACGACGAAGAAGCCATCTGAGCAGCCCAATGCTGTCCACTTCCGCTTGCGGTACTGGATGTTCAATTCAAGCTTTATGACAGACCCTACGCCTCCATATGCACCTATATGCCCTAGTCCGCCCCCCCCTTAGCTGCGATGCCTGCATTGCCAACACCGCCATGCGTGTGCTCTTGCTTGATGTATGCCCGGTCGGCTCGTCTGCTTGATTCGCTACTACCTACTATCGTTTCGGGTTTCACTGGCTTTACTGTATCATAGAGTACTAGCTTGTGTGTCTCATACAATGAAACGAATCCTTTCTATATGCAAAGCCACCGTCCCCCAGCATAAACGCAAGAACTTCTGATTTTATTTGTGTGACAAGATACTTAAACGTTTAAGTTTGTAAGCGGTGTGATTTCAGTATTTATATTATCCGCGTTTTGTATTCGGTCGTGTGGTGCTTAGTGCGAGTCTAGTATCGTTTTGTAAGATTGGTCATTTCGAGGGTTTTTCCCCAGCTCAATAAGATAGGCCGCATTCATATTCAGCGCGATCACGTGCTTTGAGAGAAAATATGATCACAGGCCAAAAAGTCTTCCAACAACGACTTAGATAAAATTTTGCTTGCGTAGATCTGTAGCTAATATGTATTCTAACAGATCTGCGCAAACAGTTTATTTTATTTTGAGTAATTACCAGAGGAGATAGCTTTTCCGTCAGAAAACTGAAGTGGCTGAAGTTTTGATGTTGAAAACCTATCTGCTCACTCATTTAGCAGAAATAAATAAAATTTATTAGATGGAAAACTTTCTAGTAACTCTCTCTAGGGATCTGTGCGGACAATTTTTTTTCTAAGTTGTTGTTGAAAGACCCTTGGGCCTGCGACCACATTTTTGCTCAAAGCACGTGATCGCGCTGAATATGAATGCGGCCTATCTAAGTATCTTACCAAATGTACCTATTATCTCTCATTCAAATTCCTTATGTAAATCAGCTGCCCAGCTGTCCATGCATACCTTGAACAAATATTATGATATTGGATAAAATAATGTTTATAGATTGTAATACAGTAATGTAGATAAAAAACTTGGGCTGCTGACTGGTCCTGCTTGTGGCAGGGATTCGAACAGGGAGCATCGGAGTTTAAATTGCTGACGGACGTTAAAGAGAGATGCGATCGAAATAAACTTACCTACCTACCTAATTTCAGCTACCATGAGCGACCCAGCATCCATCCGTCGCCAACTGAAAATCAAAACAGGTGTTGCAACTCGGTGAGTCTATGCCAACTTTACAGCTTGTGCAATGGCTAATTTAGATGAGGCAGACTATTGAAAGAAGGTAAAATGTACCAGCAAGAGGCGCAAGATCAACAGCGCAAGCTCGATAAATTATCCGCTGAAATGACAGAGGAATGGGACGTAAAGAATGCTGTATGTGTATCGGTCTTGATATTCTACAATTTAAGGTACTTATCGACGCCGTGACCTTCAGACCCGAATGATGGAGGAGGCTGATAGGATGATCAAGGACTCTTCTCAGCGAATTGGGAACGCCCTTGAGGATTTGAAGGCCATCGTTGTGAGTTTCATCTCTGCATGTTCGAGGAGTTGATCACCCATGTTCCCTGCAGTTGTCTGCCAAGCTCGCTCTCGGGGAAAATCCGGACCTTCTGAACGCCGAGAAGGCATTAATGGAGGCAGAGAAAGGCCTTGATGTAGCCATCGTATAAGGCGGTCTGGAGTGTGCCGACTGATGTCTATTGAAACGAGATGGGATGAGAGTCAACGCAGAGATATCCGAACCAAGCATTTACTTACTGTATATCCGATGTATATCAACCAATCATTCTTTCGTGACCATAGTTTCACCAGACTCGTCCTGTTTGGCCTGCTTCAGTCGGGTTAAGGCATCCAAAATCCCCTTCCATGCATCACGCTCTACTCGTTCCTCCTGAAGACCTCGGCTCCTCAAATTATCTCCATCCGTAGGTGGAAGACCAACTCCGAGAGATGGGGGTACGAAGCCTGGAGGCGGCGCATTTATCGCAGACGGTGCGATACGGGACTGTCGTATGTGTGCCAGGGATGAGCGAATGGTTTCTTGTATAGACTAGCATGACTTGAGTGAGAAAGGCGAGAATGGACGGGGCGACAGAACTCACATCTAAGCGCTCGAAATATTCGCTCACTTCCAGAACGAATTGTTCAGAACGTTCTGCGCCTTGCGGTAGATTATCATCTGGCGCATCTGTCTGTGGTAAGGTCAAGAGGGAAATAGATGATGCTGCCAAAGAGAGCAGGCGAGAGATATCCTGTGGTTTGATTTGTGAAGCCGGATTTATACGAGGTCACATACACGCACTTTCTCGACCTCCCCCAGAGCATATATTTGCCTGGCTGTACGACTTGACGTCCAGATGGGATCTATTTCATACGGGTCAGATGGGTGGTTGGCAACACCCTCCGCATTGGATGTCATGGTGGTTCGTGATGAAAGTGTCGTGTGGGCGCATTGACGCCGGTTCAAAAGGAATGGTCTCCAGAGCGCGAAAATATACATGCATTGCGACATCAACTTAAAAGATTCGAAAACGCAGGTGGCCACAACGTTATTTACTCGATCACCACCTTCCCTCCATATCCCTCAGAGGTGCAAAGGGATCCGACGGCATTGCCATGGAAGGATCGCCACCCCCACCTCTGCCTTGCCCACCTGTTTTCCCGACTATAGCGCCGTGTACAGACTCGAGTGCTTCTGTCCATTTCTCCAAGGCGGCGTAACGCCTCTTCTCCAGGTTTTGTCTAAATCGCCGTGGTTAGAATGCTGTAGAGCAAAAATATACAGATATGCTTACTTCCGATCTAGCTCGAGCCTCATCCCGACCTGGTCAATTCGGCCATCAACTTTACCCTCTAAGATCAGCCCTATCAGAAGATCTTCGACCTCATGGATCTCTACATTCAATTGCTGATGGAATGTTAGGTCGGTATCAGATCGCCGGTTGAGAAGCAAGATACCTTGGCAAGGAAAGAAAGTTCAAGGCGTGTATAAGGCTTGATGAGATCTATCAGATAATACGTGCGCAGACTGCGCAGAAGATCACCGATATACGACCGGATGAAGTTGTCATCCATGATTGTCGAGCGATTATCTGTGCCGACAGAAGCATGCGTGGCATCGGTGTCATGATATGAAATTATACTTCATAGCGATAGAGTACGGACCTTTCAGGATCTTCTCAGCTGAATGTACCTCTCGTCTTTGATATGCATCAACGAGGTCAGTCATAGCCTTTATTTGCGGGTCATTCTTATACCTATTCCCGTCCACAACAATTGTCAGTATTGGATTACCCAATCCTTGTCAAGACATGGAAACGTACGGCTTTGTTTCTTGGCTGTCGAACGGATTCACTTCGCTTCCCGTGAGCATGTTAGCGAGCACGAGGTATTTAAGGACTTGGATCCGTTGTGGCGAGCCCGCTTCATCGTAGTTCCTAAAAGACTCGAAGAAATCTTCGCTTGCGCGATTCCATTGGCCTGTAGATATCGAGAGTTGAGGGGGGCTGAATCCAAAGGGATGGAGAAATGACTTACGTTCACCCATCCACATTTTGCCACCGCATTCCTTGATAACGCCCATGATGCGCGGATGTGGGATGGCAGAGCGAACAGCGTTTGTGGCATTGTAGATCTCCTACATGAAACCAAGCCAATGGTTAGAACAAAGACTATACAGAGTAAGACGCGTTTGCAAACCTTCAATTTCTTGAAATTTCGTGTCTCGTTGTACATCTGAATCTCGAGCGCGTAGATTTCGAGAAGTTGAGTCCCCCGTTGAGATTGATCTTCGCCTTCAGTGCTGATTGTCGCAGTGTGCAAATCGCGGATAAGCTGCGAGGGGGTGAAAGCAGCTCAGACAATGCATCAAAGGATAGTGAGAATGAGGTTATACCCTCGATAAACGACCGTACTCCTTTCGGTCCAGCCAGAGTTTGGCAAGTTTCAAATTCGTCTTGACCGAGAGCCTCTGCAAAACAAATTAAATTCAGCAACCCACTGAAACAAATAATGTATGATTAACCTCATTCTTAGCCTCAATCAGCGCATCTTTTGTAGCCTGATAAAATTTCTCCAACACATCCACCTCTACAGGCCCACCTTTACCTCCACCCACATAATCTAATATCCCGTTGATAGTCTTCTCGGAATAATTTCGTGTAACGGCTGACTTGGTGTAAGTTAACAGCTGGGTGTATGCCTTCAGGGCATCATGTGGGCGGTGCAGGGAGAGGAAGAGAAGCTTTGTTGATTGCTTGAGGGCTTTAAATCCCCTGTGGAGCAAGATAAAACAGGGATGAAGCTAATGAGCAGTGAACGTACCAGTCTCCTTTGTCTTCCTCTTGATCAACGATAGCTCGGAACTCCTTCAAGGCTTCTTCGGGATTATCTTCTTTCTTGGCTGTTTGCTGTAAATCAGTACTACATCTCTCAGGTAAATTGCGGACGTAAAACAAACGCACACTTTGCCGTGTAATACATGTTCTCAACATCCGCACTACCCGACTCGTTCGCCTCGTCACCGTCGGAATAATCGAAGCCATAGTCCTATGTGAATGTTCAAATGACAATTAGCGGACAACGCACAGTTGGTGGAATTAAGCGCTCACCTCGTCTTCGCTGCCTTGCATGTAATCGGCATCATCGTCATCCATTGCGGTCGAATTTTGCGGAGAAGTTGGGAGTTATTTAATGAACCGAGTCCTGATGAAAGGGTATGCAAAGAGCTGTGAGGGATACTAGTACTTGGCGGGAGCGGCGGGGTCGAGTAACTTTACGCACGTGGAGGACGCGTACCAAAAGTTTCCCAATTCGGATATAATACCAAGTTCAGTTCACTACAGCTTGCCAGTCTACAGGTACCGGCACGATTCATGCGGTGTTCCGATCATGTCCGCGGTGAACACTAAATGTCCATCATAGCCTCAATAATATTACAGCCATACATCAGCAATCCCTAGACTAACACCCACCTTGGCAGGTACCTGCGGATTGTTTTCCGTCATGCCCGTGGTATATATCACCACCAAGTACGTGCATATGGGTATCGATACCATCTGTAACATCACATTCATCACCCAAAAATTACTAGACGTCAGAATCGCATAGAGGTGTTGCCATGAAGGCCCGACCTACTCGAGATCTCGCTGCATTATACAGAGTCCTCGCAGTGGCGCTGTCTACTGGTATGTAACACTTCTGTTCTCTTTTTTTTCTCAAGCTGATGTACGATTCAGTCATCGTTGCTGTTGGCATCGAGGTACTGCGGAATGAAGGCAAGTTAGCCAGCGGCCCAACCTGGGTCGTATTGGCGCTCGTCTCCCCTTTCTTCATTTGCACCTATTTTGTAAGAATCCATACACACTTCACACTCGCGCAACTGATTTATTATGATTGATAGTTTCTTGCTCAAGGAATTGTTATAGACATTGCCCTTATGTCTGTCATTCTTTTTTATCCATATAATGCCGTTCTTAAGCTCTACTTGGCCGCACAGGATTGGTCCAATGGCGCCATACCGTGAAAACTCCCGGTACTACTCGGCCATTAAACCTAAACCCGACCCCACAACTGACGCCAATCTACCTCATGTTACGATTCAACTTCCGGTTTATAAAGAAAGTCTTGAATTAGTGATGTCCGTGGCCACTTGTCTTGGATCATTTTGAATCAATTTAATCTAGCTTTAACAGTGCACCAACCATCCTTTCGGTCAAGCAGGCTATGAAAACATATGCCCGTCAGGGTGGTACCTCATCAATTCTTGTCCACGACGATGGTATGCAGTGTTTGGAGCCAAAGGAACGGGACGAGCGCGTCTCCTTCTATACCAAACATGACGTCGGCTGGATTGCACGTCCGAAGCACGATGACTGCCCTGATGGTTTCAAACGTGCAGGTCGATTCAAGAAGGGATCGAATCTGAACTATGGCATTGGTCTTAGCTTGAAATTAGAAAAGCACCTCGCTTCTCTCAAGCAGGCGGGGGCGAGGGATACGGATGAAGAATCTATAGAAGACCGTGCATTGAATATGGCCATCGAGGAAACGTTTCACATGGCCGGACAACGGTGGAGACCCTGGGCAGCGAATGGAAAGTCTATCAGAATCGGATCGATCATCTTGCTTATCGATGCAGACACAAGAGTTCCCGAGGTAACTCATTTTTTCTCCTGACATCATCGGGATCACGAGCTTGCTTTCTAGGACTGCTTCCGAGATGCCGCTCGTGAATTCGCGGAATCCCCCGAGGTCGCCATTATCCAGCATGAATCAGAGGTCATACACGTCGCTGGCCATTACTTTGAGAATGGTGTTACAGAATTCACTCGTCGCACCTACCATTATATTACGGTGGCTGCAGCAAATGGCGATCTTCCGCATTTCTTCGGGCACAATGCTTTCCTCCGCTGGTCAGCCCTTCAGGCGGCCACCTTCGTTGACAAGCAGGATGGTCTCCCGAAGATCTGGTCTGAGATAGACACAATCGAAGATACTGAACTGTCGTTGCGGCTTCAGACTATAGGATACATTCTTCGATGGGTCACATACTCAGATGGTTCTTTCATGGAGGGCGTTGCTCTTACTATTGAACAAGAGATTAACCGCTGGCAGAGGTTCTCGTTTGGCTGGAGCTGCTTGACATTTAATCCGCTCTCTGCGTGGAATCAGGGCCTCATCACTCCACGAATGCTCCCATTTTTGCGGTCAACTGTACCTTTTCATCATAAGGTTACCGCGCTATACAACTTGCTCGGATACTGTAAGTAAAATCATTGTTAAAATGATATCCAACTAACTTTTTTTGATCTGGTTTGCTGATAGATCATCTTGCGGCATTTACGCTTCTCCCGCTCGTGGGTTACTTCATACTTGGCTTCACTCTTGACATTGAGTGGTACTATGGCCTATATTTCTGGCTTGCCGTCAACTTTGGCCACCCTGTTATCCGCAACATTAGCTGTAGTATCCATAAAAACCGCATGGGAAAAGGAAACGGTATCTCTCTCGTCCTCACAAACATAAAGTGGACTCCATTCTAGTATGATTTTCTTCCACTCTCTTCTTCCCAACCTCACTATTCAATCTCTCTATTTCAGTTTGATGTTCTATACCAGTGTCAGCGTGCCTTCAATGATTGCCATGCTTTCATACATATTCTCGTTACCCATGACCTTTGGGGCAACGAAGAAGGAAGTCGAGCCATCTAACTTCTTTATTGAATTTCCTAGAATCCTCAAACATTTTTGGTTAACGAATACGATATGCCTCTTCATCACAGCGACCTTACTTTTCTCTCCGACAATGCTGATGTCAGCGGTATGGCAAATTCCTAACAGGGATTTGGGCATCACATTACCAGCCATCGTCTTCGTTGTCAACAATATCTTGGCGCCAGTTAGTGTTCCTATTTTATTTTATTCTTATTTCGTTGACTCGTGACTTCGTCCCATTTGAAGATTGTCTTCAATCCCTGGTTATGGAACTTCTCTAATGATCAGTGACCAGTTCGGGCAGATCTTTTGTATGAACGAATAGTGCTTTATACCAATTCCTTTCGAGGCAGGCTGGCTAAGGGTGCCAACAATTTCAACCGAGTTAACTGAAAATAGCATTGGTAGTAGCTATGGGCATTGCTAAGAAGTATAATATCTAGGGAGCAAGGCGATTTTGATATCTCAAGACATAAACCTCATTGAATCTCCGAGTTCGTACAGGTGGATGGAGCCTTAGGACTGTGAAGTTGTCAGAATTCTCCAATCTCGTGTTGGAAGGTTATTTTGTATGTGGACTTCGCCATATCATCTTTAATGAGATCTGCAGCCTTCTCCGCAACGCCATAAAGTGTGCTCGCCAAATGCGCGCTGACCTGCAAAGGCATGATTGACGCATCGACCACCCGGACGTTGGAAGTATCATAAACCTTCAGACGGGCGTCAACAACACCTAGCATGTGCAGCATGATATTTCAGCTGCCCACACGCATCCAAGGGCAAATGGACATACCACCAAGGCTCCTCTTCATCATGGCATTCGTTCCGATCGGATGTGCGACGGGTCCAAACTCAGCAGTGATCCAGTTCTTCCAGTCGGTATCTGATCCTCCATCCCCGTTATCAGGCACCTTGGTCTTCCCAGGAATCGTCTCGCCCGTGGACAATGAGCTGAGAGGGGCAGTGTCGAAAATTCGCCGGCATAATCGTGCACCAGCAACTTGAACGGAGAGATCGTAATCAATGCTGAAGTAGTTTACCTTCGTCTGGGGTTTGACGTAGGGGTCGGTGCTCTAAAATAGACCGAATCAGTTGAGTGAAAAGGATATGCATATAATGTTGAACACACTGTAATTTTGACCTGGCCTCTGCTGAATGGGAGAAGTTGCCAAATATACACTCCAATATCACTACACACTCGTTGAGCACATGCCACAAGCAAGTTTTTATTGAAAACTTACGCAGGGTACCCATTGTTTTGGAACAACTCGACAACGGGTGCTGAGAACGTCAATCAGGCTCCACCGTACTTCCCTCACGTCAGGTTCTAGCTCACCGTTTTTATTGATAATCAAGTTTGCTTGGATTTGATATATCTTAAGCAATGCCGCGGCACTTATGGCAGAGCTAGCCTGACTAGCAGCCCAGGCTTGCAAGTTAGATTTAATCTTATGAACCATGGCATCTGCTTTTGGGCCAAAAAGCTGATAGATGTCAGGAAACGCGATGACATCTGAGGGTCCACGTCCACCCGGGTTGAAACCGTTGCCGTTAGCACCAAGTAAGTTAATCGTCTGCGGAAATATAGAAACAAGGCTTATGAGACAGGCACATGAGAATGGGAGCATGGATGCTAACTTGTTCTTGCAGGTTCCGGCCGACAGTCTTGAGGTCAACTCGGGTGTCTATCCCGAGTGGCCCAAGAATTTTAGAATCGCCAATACCCGATAATTGGAGGAGTTTCGGAGACTGCATCGTGTTGTTACTGTTAAGTATAAGTAATGAAAGATGGCTAGGTAAAGACGAACAGCGATAGCACCGGCAGCAACAATGACCTCCCTGCGGGCAAAGGCTGTATACCGTGCAGAACTCTGTGCAGAAGGAGCGAATTCGATGCCGGTAGCTTTGAGAGGGAGACTTGTATTCGCCCAATTGATTTTAGTGACCTAAGCTTTGGCAGTAAGCTTGATTCGGGACGTAATAATCAATGAAGGTATACTATATGATCGGTGAGTGTAGTCCACGCCGTCCTAACGTTTTCAACAGGAGTCAAGTAGGCCTCGGCGGATGATGAACGCCGATCGCTGTGGTGATTCATGGACAAAGGTGTGATGGAAACGCAGTTTGGGTTACCGCCATTCAGATCTTTGAAATGCTTGATTCCGGTAAGCGACATGATGGTTTCAGCAAATCCGCTCTGCTGAGGACCGCCATACATGTCGTCTGGGTACGTGACCTGGACGGGGCCGGTGAAACCATGATAATCGGCGACATAATGTGCGCCTTTCGCTGTTTGCTCGGGGTTTGGAGGAGAAAATGCCTCGGCCTTGACGAAATAGAACCAGCAGGTGAGTCACGTCTGCGGTGAAATACAATAAACAGCCATACTTTTTTCATGTACCCCAACAAATTTTGCCAGTTCCATCCCACTGCCGCTTCCGATGGCTCGAGCAAAGATGACCAGGAGTCGTATTGCGCGTCCAATCCTCGAGTCCAGGCGGCGCCGTTGATGGAGGTACCTCCTCCGAGTGTCTTCCCGCTGTGGCGCGTGTTTAATATACATCTGGATGGAAATTTGATTATTTAATCACCTAACCATGTTGCCATGGTCAGTCGGCCATGACCAGTCAAGTTCTGATCCGAAAGCCTGACCATATTTGTAGAGGTCAAAAACTCTTGGGTCTTTACGGTTGTCACTCCCGGCCTCAATCAGAAGTACACTAATATTGGGCGTTTCTGCAAGCCGGGCTGCAACTGTAGTGCCAGTCAAGCCCGCCCCGATGACAATATAGTCAAATGCTTTCCCAGCAGAAGCTGTCGGAGATGAAGTCACCGCTGCAGAGACCATGCTTATGGCTGAGAGTGCGAAAAGAAACATCGAGGCTGAACATTATCGAGAATAGTACAGGTGTTGTAGGTTGTCGGTCAGACTTCGGAACCTTCTGTCCCGAAAAGGTGATGCCCATGCTCATTACGCAATCATTCACGCTGGCCACCAACGTCCACAAGTCGAGGACCTGGAGCGGGCAGCAGACAAACTATGGTACAGTGAACGCAGTAGCTTGCAGAACGCAGAACGCCCGATTGCCATTCCTAGAATTTTTGGGCAAGATATGCAATAAGCTGCAGTTACCGACTAGGAAAATACGTTCTCGTCTTCGGATAGTCAAAAGAGTCCAATTTCGAAAGCACCAAATGTGCATCTCGTCAGCATCTGGTTGGGGAAAGATAAAATGCTCACGGGATAACGAAGGCGCGCCGTTCGCTGGCTGGCTACATTGCCGCAAGAGCCGGCATTTCAGCATCGCGTTCAGACAGAACATCACTCCGAACAGTATCCTCCAGGTCTAGTATATAAACTTTACGACACAGAAATTGCGGCGAGCAATGTCACCGTGCAGAAAGCCAGCGGAGTGTAGTCATTTGAGGGCGTTCATCATCCCAGTTTGGATGTTCGGTGGTATCGGGGCGCCATCGGGTCACATACTGTCCACATTGTCTCCAGGGCCAGCATGCGCAACATCCCCCGGAATTCAAAATACCCATATACCTTCAGTATGATGCTTCCCTGGAGTATATCAAGTGCAGTATATGCAGCTACTTCATGAGCGAGAGCATCCGCAATGAATTCAGTACCAGTTATATCCACGACTTCCGCCTTGAACTCAAGGCGGTAATCAAAAGGGGTGATATCGTAAGTACCGTTCGTCGGTGTCATCACAAGCTTTCCGCATGGGCTGTGGCGTATCTGGCCCTGCCTGTATTGGTGTCCGAAAAGTGGCAGGCTGGTGGGCCTGTTCGAGAGAAAAATCATGGCTATGAAAGCCTTGAGGATAGATGGATTCTTGCGAGAAGGTCTGGTGTCGAGCACACACTCGACCCGCCGGAAGAAATAGAACTTTTTCCGTGCACTGAGGCCTCCGTTATGTACCCGTGGATTTGCTCGAGAGCCTCGATTGATTATCTTGCATTTCAGTCAAGTAGCCTTTGAGATCGTCCAAGATGGCTGTTCATGGGGTCTTGTAGTTAAACTAATGAACTAACTGTTTCTTATTCAATGCCACTTTCCCTAGGAAAAGTAAATTTACTGACGAAGAACTCCTCCCCCTCCCCACCCAAGTAAAATCCGGGTCTTTCCAACCTTGGTATTAGAACTGGTGAATATACCGCAAACTCCAAGAAAGTTGAGATACGCACGAACAACATCGTGCAGGTGTGTACTAGCATAAGCACACAAGTGGGTCAAAGCAAGGAGGACGAGTATAAAAAACAGCTCCAGCATAGCAGATAATACAGATTCGTGACCTTCATCATGAAACGTCGTCCATGACTCGAGCGCGACAAAATCTGTGCGAGGGGCCAGTTTGAGCAGCACTAGCTTCATCGACATCCGATAAGCCTCACCAGTGAAAGAGCAGTAACTTAGGAGATGCCGCCGATTTCGAGCTCCGCTCACGTTCGGCGGGCTTCAGGAACTATGAAAAGAAACTGGGAAGGTACAGAGAACTAGAGCAAAGATACAGTTGAAGTTTTCGGTAGGATGAGAGCGAACGTCAAAACGAACCAACCTGAACCAACGAAGAGTCCGATTCGGATCGGGTTCGGCTGGGACTCGACGAAACGTTCCTCGCCATCCTTTATGCCAGGACCATCGAAACGTGCTCGAGAGCTCAATTCACACAACGCGAAACCTCCTCGCAGAGGTATATTTTATTTCAATCAACTTGAATGTCTGCCAACTCAGATTTTGTTCAATTGACGGAAGGACTAGTAAGCTTGAAGATGATCCCACATCATCCATGGCGGTGCACCATATGCTCCGATGAGAAGGAGTTTACCAGCGCCTCCTCCAAGAGTTAGTATCTCGACAAATTACAAGGTGACGCCTATTCTTCTTCAGCGCCTATTTAGCGTCACACGTGTACTTGCAGACCAAAACTCATTCTGACCGAATCAGCAGATCAAAATTGATTTGTGCCTGCGCCAAAGGCTCCTGTCTGTCCCGCTCAACATCCCAGGACCGCATTGATTGTGCCTTGGCAACATCATGCCGAGAACAAATGCTGTACCAAGGCATGATTGGTTATGTGGCCTACTAACAGTTGCTATCCCCGCTTTCTTTCAACGCAATACTACCACCATGGCTACTACTCCTGCGGCTAGCACTCCTGTCCGTACAAACGAGAAGGTCTGCAAGGCATTGTCTTCTCGAGAGGTGCGTATATCTTGCACTTTGACGCGCTCATGCTAAATTTCGAACCGCGCAGCATGTGGACGTTCATGAGGTTCTATCTGACAAGGAAGCGGAAGAGTTCAGTTTGTCCAAGCTCAGGCTTAAACGCCGTCTGCATGACCGCTGGAAGTGCAAGGCAAAGGAACACACCTATTGTTATGTAGATGCCCGCCTTAATCTGCATATCCAATTGAGTGATCCGAATATAGACAGATGGGTGGATATAATTGTATGTTCTAATTCATCCCTGGTCATAGGTCTTGTGAAGCTGAATATTTCTCATCAGCACGATGGTTACGCTACCCTTCTTCATGCACCCAAGTTCCTTTTACCTTCAATTTCGTCCTTGGACGACTCAACACTTGACACCTCTTCAATCAACTCCAAAAACTCTATCACGTATCAACGACCTTTCCACTTTCAGTTCCAGCCCGACTTATCTGACCTCCGATCCTGGCGCAATAATCTATCTTCGAAGAGTTCTTCGATGTCTTCCTCTTCGTCGTCATCAGTCATTCCCAGTCCTGGTTACATTGCTGGCAGTGCCGCTATATGGGTGGGCACGAAGATAATTTCGCTTGTAATTACGGTCGATAGTCGCCGTCGGATCTGGAGGGCAACAAGATTAACCAAGCGCATGAAGAAAGTGCCAGGGCCAGATCTTCAAGCGTGGCTAGTGGATCACAGACAATCTGTCAATCAGCTTGTCGATGATCTTCTCGAGCTCTCGTCGTACGTTGAGTTCCTTCTTGCCGTATCCATCATTCTAAACAACGCTGCAGTGACGATTATAAAGCAGGAATCCAAAGGGCATCTATTAAGCATGGGTCGCGCTTCCATGCGTCTCTAATAGAGGTTGAATACCATCATGTTCGGGAGTATAGTTCCATTTATTGGCTTCTGTCTTCCAAAGCTTCTCCATTGTGCGTCCCAATCTGGAATTGTCATCTAGTACTTTCACTGAATCGGTTTGTAGTGCATTTTTCAGTAACGAAAAGGGCGAGACAATGGCTAAAGGTCTTGGAGTCAGTTTCCGAGAGTTACTGCTTCAGGAACCCATTGACACTAAAGATTTCGAAGGCGCACTTCCCGAGCTTGTAGGTTGCGCATGCGACGAACTTCTATTCGGTTTTTCCTCTGCCTCGAGAACCCTCACCTTCAAAGTCATCTTTAACCTCCTCCATGTACCCCAGGGACAAACAGAACTAGAAAGGCTTGGACAGCCTGGTGGATGCATGCACGAACTTGCTAACAGGATGATCAACGGGTAGGAAAATACTCTGAAGCACGCATATATACTGATATTGGCATACCAGGCATTTTTCAGATAACGAGGAGCAACTTCGGGCAGTCCAATTTTTTTGTCGCTATGCTGACAAGCTGCCTACGTTCCGCGAATATATTTTTACTGCAACCGATCATCTGCTCTCCGGGTTTCAGTCAACCGTGAAGGACGGTCCAAACCCATTTCCAGACTCGGCTAAAACAGCTTGGACGTGCTCTACTCTCGGTACGGTCACCCACTATCCCTGGGGCATTCCAAAGTTACTAGACCTCGATATTTGTAATATCATTGCTCGAACACTGCTGTATGCAATATTTATGCAACATTTCATACTTATGCTGGACTGACTGCTGTAATCTAGCGTCCATCGGAAAGCCGGTTGTCCTGATCCGTGGGTTGACTATAACCTCGTCTGGGTACTCCACAATGTGTTTGATCGTGGAGGAGATGAGGGGAAAACATCCGTCCGAAAGGTTTTTTCCACTGATGTGCACAGTACTTTGAAGAATCTCATGAGGCCAGAGGTGCCATGGGCCTTCGAAGATACTGGAAACCATGTGCGAAAGTGGATAACAAACATGGGGGGCGGTACTAATGGTATGAATCATTTAAACTGTTGCCATCTTCCCTTCTCATCGGGTTATATCACATAGAAGTTAGCGAAAAGAGTCAGGTGGAGAATACGCCTTCGAAACAGATCGAGAGCAAGAAAGAAGGAGAGCAAGGTCAAGTAAAACAAAAAATAAAGGTTTGATCTGGCTTGTTTCAATTATCTGATTTTGGTTTTGTGCGACTCATCGAATCCCAATGATTCACAGTTCCTTCGAATGTAGTCTGATCGCTGTGTAGGCCATCTCATTTGCTGTGTATACAATATTGTACTGCGTCCACCTCCCTTCCTGCTGACCATCGCCAAGACACCCTCATTTTACGGTGTCATAGAACATGTTTACGAACATCAAATGAGGGAACGCACCTGATTGTGTCTGATCAAAACATGCTCATCAGTTCCGAGACATTGAGACAGGGCGCCCGTGAATCCTCTAGAGATGCGTTAAGAAGTATAGTTGAATAAGCTATTTTCGCGTACAGAGGACGATGTAACTCACGTGAGCCACGAGGGACATCTTCATGCAAAATCAGTGGACAGATACGAGATTTATTTTAGACGGTGGGACTTCGAGTTACTAGGAGAGTAAAAACTCGTTAAATGGATGCCCGAGATCACCGGACGCAATACCAGGCTGTCCGCCTATCATTGTACTAGAACTTTGCATGATAATCGAGTCGGTGCTCAATGTCGCGTCGATGCTGAAGCAGGCTCGGATTTTGTGTTTGTACTGGAGTAGTATTCGAGTACTCCAGTTGACGCGCGCTATCCATACGCTACAGTGAAGCTCTGTTGAATACGTACCATGTCAACTTAGGTTTGATCAAGATTCGTTAACAGGCACCGCAGTACCGAGGACGCGATTAATAATGCTTCGCATACCCTTTGTTATACATATGTATCTGATCTAAAGCAACAAAGAGGGTTAGGGCCCTCATGTCGAGATGTCGAGATGTCATGCCTGACAGGTCGACTCGGATCCATTGGAGATTTGGAGTGCGAACAAGTTGTCACCAGACTGGCAGATCGTCGAAGGGAAAACGCGCTAAACCAACTCTAATCACTTAAATCACCACATGACGGGACAGTGCCGAGATCCAAGCGATGGCGGAGGCTGAAAGAGTCGTCTTTTGACCTTATTGGAGCATGAAGTGGAGTCTGATCGGAGAGTGGAATGGCGCGATTCGAAAGCGGCCGACCAGGGACACCGTTATCGATAACCAACCCAGTTAATATCCGCTGTTCCGTGGGCCGCCGTCCATTTGTTTCCTATGGAGAAGTGTTGAAGTCTGATGGTCAGAGTCACGCTGAGATGCGGGGAGCGAAATGAAGCGCGTAGTGCACGGGGTCCTGCCAATAAGCGCCAAGCGGACCGCGAATAGAAGGTCCACATAATCTTCCGACTCGTCGCTCAGCCTGCTCCTTCTTTCATTATCCCTATGCCTTGATCATTCTCCATCATCATCATACAATGGAGGCCCCAATTCTCCATTCTCCAGTCCCAAGCTCAATCAACGGCCCTTCCGGCTCTTCGTTGTCCAGGTCGCGTAGTAGCACAAAACTGGACGACGTAGCCAGTTTAACATCCTTCAACCCCTTCTCAGAAGAAGACGAAAATGACCAGTCCTCGTATACGCTGGTATCATCCCTGTTCTCGCGGGTGAAGAATAGTCTCGCTGCTCCTTTGTCTGCCGTTGCTTCCGGGAGCAACCCAATCCATCCGAATGGAAATGTGAATGAACAAAGACGGCCCTCTGCGACTACGATGCAGAATCCCCAATCTAACTACTCCGCACGCCCTTCGATGGTTGATAGACCCTATTCCTTGACTGTAGTCTCGTCCAACCCGGCTCCACCGCTGGTCTCTTTGACTCCTGTGGTGTCAGAGGCACCATCCTTCAATACAGAGTTTGATAAGACGCCCTCACGAAATGGGTCGTATACACCGGTATTTGAGACCCCTGATGGGGGAGTATTTGGTACCTCTATTCCAGGGTTTCCGATACAGGATGATGCGAGGAGCATACGCACTTCAGCGAGTCTCCATAGATCTGGGTCTGTGTCAAAAGTGATCAGACGGATACGAGGAGAAGGTGAGTTTGAATCCTTTTAAACTGAATGTGTCTGGTAAAGTGGATATCTGTAGGCTTATCGCGAGATTATTGGATGGATGATGAGAATTGTAAAGAGTGTTATGATTGCAAGAGCGTCTTTACAACTTGGCGCAGGAAACATCATTGTCGGATATGCGGTGAGTATCCTCAAACGATGACTTGAGGGTCTTAAATGTAAACATGATTTCAGGTCAAATATTCTGCTCCCGCTGCGCTTCGAACATCATCAAGGGTTCAAGATTCGGACACGACGGCATGGTCCGCGTATGTAACCTTTGCCTCGAAAAACTCGCAAATGTAGACGATGATGATGACGACGACCGTCGCTCTGTTGCCTCCTTGAATTCGCCTTTCCCCGCCCACCAGATGGGCTTTGACTCGTTCACGATGTTGAACCTGGGCCATCAATCTCAATCTCCCTTTGCCGCATCCCAACTATTCGGACGAACAGATGAACCTTTCAATTTATACTCTATTGCTGAGACTAAGAGACCTATCTCAGTGACCGATGATAGTATCTGGGGCTCTCGACCTATCACTCCTGGCGAACATATGCAAGAAGACAGCACTTGGGACACCGTCAGCGAGAATCCGGCACCTTTCCGACGAGGTCTAACAGACGAAGAAAAAGACCTTGCCAACCTGCCCAGTACATTTAACAACAACGACGAATCGCCCATCGCCCCTGGATCCAAAACACCCATCGAGTTCCCCATCACTGTTCCCGTGTCGATTGATGGACCCACAATGAGCTCGATACAGTTCCCTGGTAGCTCGCCGGAGCGTGGACTGGATAGTCCAAGACCGTCGTTGAGGTCGCGGTTCAATTCGTATGGAGACTTTGATATGCCTACGCCTTTTATTAGGAGTCGAGTACAGAGTCGCTTGGATAGCATCCCCGATGGCGAACCTGGGTGGCGGACTCGTCGGGAAAGTACTGCGTAAGTCGGATAAATAAGTTATGTTTGTGGCCATGTCCTGATCTGAATCATTTGTGATAATAGATATGCACAGGAGCTGAACCTCATCTCAATGTTCCATCTCCGTATCATGCTACGGCAGATGCTTACCATCGAGGAGATCCCCAACATCAAAGAATGGGAGGAGATACTCCTGAAACTGTCCCTCAAGATCGCGCGCGAGCTGACATTCACTGCGCTACCTCATCGTCAGGGAGAAGACATGGATGTCAGGCGTTATGTCAAGATCAAAAAAATTCCGGGCGGGAGTCCTTCAGACTCTGAATACGTCGATGGTGCAGTCATAACCAAAAACGTCGCGCATAAGCAGATGTCAAGATTACAACGCAATCCGCGTGTCATGCTGGTGACGTTCCCTTTAGAGTTCTACCGTGTTGAAGGGCAGTACATGCATTTTGGACAGATTGTCAGGCAGGAGAAGGAGTATCTAGGCAATCTTGCCAGTCGAATTGCTGCTCTCAGACCACATATCGTGCTCGTGGAAAAGTCCGTATCGAGGTTGGCACTTGAAGCACTTGCGACTCATAATATCGCAGTGGCTCGAACTGTCAAATCATCAGCCATCCAATTCGTGGCGAGAATGACACAGGCTGACGTCTTTTCGTCCATGGACAAACTGGCTTTGGAGCCTCGACTTGGACATTGTGGGAAATTCCGTATCCAGACTTATGATCATACCCTCATTCCCGGTCGTCGGAAGACATATATGCGCTTCGAGGGATGCAGTCGGGACATGGGATGTACAATCATCCTTCGTGGAGGAAACATCGAGACTCTTCGGCGTATTAAAAAAGTCACCCGGTTCCTTACGTTCATTGTACGGAATCTGAAACTCGAAACGCACCTTTGGAAGGACTCGGTCATCACAGTTCCATCGCTTACGCCCGATGCTATTCCTTCGTCTGTGTCGGGTCGACCTTCGCTGAACACTAGTCTCACGGTTCCTTCCGTTGTGCCGTCCATCTCGACGCCTCAGATCGTTTTTGCGTCAATGGATCTCCCGGATCCTACCTCGTGGTCTGAGGGAGAGGTTATTGACGAAGACTTGCCGGATGAGGATGCTGAGCAGTTACGACTGTCACGACGCATTCAGGAATCTCTCGAGCCTTACAAGCATACTTTTATATCCGTGTCTGCTACATTGCGATTTCCCCTTCCTCAGCCAATACGAAGGATGAAAGAGCTGGATGAGAAGCTGAGTAATGCGAAGAGAGCTTGGGAGGACGAGGTCGTCAGGCGAGAAGAGAAGGTGCATCCCGGCCACCAGCAGGAGGCAATGATTACGCCAACTGCTACCAAGGCACCTGCTAATGACCATGACGATGTCAAAGGTCAGATAGAGGCGTTGGCGGTTCCAGAAATCTCGAGCACACCTACGTCCAGGGGTGATAGTCAGCCGAAAGTAGAAGAAGACGGAAGTTATTTCGCATCTCGAGCCAGCACGGCGTCCTCTTCTCTTATGCCTGGATCGTCGGGACAAGGCTCGGGTTTCTTTGGCTCTTCTCCGCTTCTTATGAGTCCTGCTGCTATAGAGCAGCAACCGCCAATGGCGCTAACGAAAGCGTCGGATATTGCTTTAGAAAGTGACCTTAGCTGTGTCAAGTGGCAGCACGAGGAACAACGGCGAATATGGGAATGGTACTTAAGGAAAAACAAGGATGACTTCGTTGTGGAGAAGTATCAGAATATGAGTATCTGGGAGTATGTCATTCCTATCGCAGAGTTTGGTCTTCATCGTGCGTGTTTTGCGCCACAGTTGAAATACGTCACTTTCTATGGCGAAAACGACTGCACACTCGGCCAATTCATCGAAAAGTCCGTGGCCGATACCTTGGTGCAGTTCTTGGATCCGAAAGCTATCTGCGCCGGGAAGGGGTGCAACCAATCTCTTGCTCGTCATTGCAAGGTCTATGTTCACAACGAGACTCGGATATTTGTCGCAGTGGAACAATGGGATGGTTTGATCAAAAATCGAGCGACTTACCCTTCCCCGGATCTTATTACGACATGGAGTGCTTGTCGTTTATGTGGGATGGCCACACCCTTTATACCCGTCTCCGAAGAGATGCAACGATACTCGTTCACCAAATTCCTCGAATTACATTTCTACCCAGCAGATGTACAGCTGGTGCAAGGAGCCGGGTGTCAACATAACATTTACCAACATCACATTCGATACTTCGCGTGCAAAGGTATGACCGTGCGTTTCCAGACGGATCCTGTAGTCATACACGAGGTTGTGTATCCACCCATGCGGATTCGAGTACAGCCAGAGACACAGCTCGAGCTCAAGAATGTCGACTGGGAGCGCTTACATCGGCGGAATGTCGTTTGGTATACTGCTCTCATTGACGACTTGAAGATGATCAGTATTGATGCCGCCACCGGCGACGAAGAGGAGGACACTCGATTGACCTCTGATATCAACATGTTAATCACACGAGCTGAGAAGGAGATGGAGGAAATCAGCCGCCTCGTTAATAACGTTTATAAAGAGTCGTCGCCGACGGATACCCTTGCTCTCAATCAAGTGCGATCATATCGACAGGATAAAATCGTAGCTTGGCAGCAGGATTTTGATAGGCTTCCCAAGCCTCGAACCGCTCAGGCTGTTGACCGTTCCACTCGTAGAATTTCGGCTTTTGGGTCCGTTCGATCAATGTGGCCAGGGAGGTACCAGCCTGGGGGAGGTTTTGATCACCCGAACATGCCTTCTTTCAGCGTTTCAGAGGCAGAGGAGGGCGCAGTTGGAATAAGGCGGGTTACTGGCGAGTCCTTTACGTCTTCCGCCTCGGAGGCTTCTGAGCCTGAAGCTGAAAGCACAAGTACCGATCTTCCTATCGAAGTTTCTGTTCCTACTTCTTCTTCCGAAAACCTCCCCACTTCTAGCACTGAGGTTTTGCCGTCGGTCTTGCCGTCAGTAACTGGTGAGAAGCCTCCTCAAAAATCCGATCCCGAAAGCGACTCTACGATAGCCGCTGCTCGGGAGGACGGTATCGTGTCCGATCATTTGACTTTGTCACCTCTTCAGGTAAGTTGCTCACACACTCATTTTATGGTTTATCGTAATTTTATCGTGACGTCCGTCTCGAATAGGGCGAGCAAAGTGATGCCGACTTAGGACCTCAAGCGCGACGTTCAAGATTACCGAGACGCTCCAGCCAGCATCCCAACGTGGCTGATCTAGTGAGAAAATACTCAGATTACATACCTGCTCAGGGTATGCAAGAGCTTGCGAGGACTGCTCTCGCTCCTCCAATATCTGAGAGCGACCAAGAGTATGCTGCGGAACCGCGTCCCCGCCAGCTCCGCAGCCGGAGCAAACACCGTCACCATTTCCCTGCCAGGAAATCATCCGCATCTGATTTTGAGCATAGTTATGCGGCCAACATCGCTCCAAGGTACCTAACACACACGCGACGATCTCTCGGACACACGCATACAAACAGTCGTATCCCTGGGCCGATTGGTTCTACCATGGATTCTCAACAATCTTCTCGCCGAACTTCTCCGGACAAACGTCTCTCAACAATGACTATGGAGGCAAAGTCTGACTACACTTCGCTGCCTCCACAGCCCAGGCATTCTGGTTTCGCGCATGGTGGTGGGAAGGCTACAAGAGGGAAGCCACCTGGCCGTAGTACTGGCAAGGAAAAAGGTCCATCCCGACCGGCATCGGCCTCTGGGAGCAGGCAGTTATTTAGACGCCCTACTTCTGGCCCGGGCGGCAAAGTCGGGAACATAGCCAAGCACTTTGAACGCATTAACAAAGAAACTGAACGCGCGAATCGTCGTTATGCTGTCATTCGGGGCAGGCGGGCTCGTCCAGTTGCTTCTGCCCGTGCTAGAGTTGAAATTTTGGACAGTGTGAAAGATGCTATAATGGACGAGTCTGAAAGTTCTGATTCATCCAGCGAAGCCGACGACGAAGGGGGCGATGAAGATGATGCAAAGAAAACCACCGACCAGGCAACCACGGAGTCATCCCCAGAATCCTCTTCTACATTGCCCCAAGAGCCTGTTCAGCATGAAAGCAATGTGGCCAAGACTACACTTTCCACAGAGGATGTCGCCGCACCTCCAACGGATGACGCTAGTCCGTCCCAGGTTTCTAATGAGCTCGAGCAGCAGGGACATGTTTCGCTCGCACTCGATCCCCATCGAGATGCTGCCAACTCGTTGCCGCCGTCGCCATATTTGAACAACTCGTCTGTCACTCCGCCCATGTCTGATCTTGATAGTGGAGCAGAGCGAAATTCAATATTCAAGGCATTTTCCGGACTCTGGCCACAACAACTTCCTTCGTCTCGTATCCGCGTTGAGCTTGATGGTGAAGACCCAATGAGTGATCCGGAGCACATTTTTCGAGATTCCTCCATGGTTGTACGCACCGACGAGCCAACTTCTATAATTGCCTTGGCATTGAAGTAAGATTCATCCCGAGTTTTCTTATTCGTGGGCTCATCGACTGATATTCAGTTCGCCACAATATCGTGATATGTTGAAGCAATCTCGCGCCGAGAAACGCACGGCTCGCGAACCCAAGCTGACCACAGACAGCGGCGAGGCTTTTATGCCTGATGATCGGTCTGTTGCAGAGTCGACGTCAACATGGGGCGTCGTAAACGTTGAGGCCGCCGAGGCAGCTAACCCAATGGACGAATTAAGGATGCCATCGTCAAAGCTTCCTTGGGCCATCTGTAAGCCTCATCACTGTCTGCGTGTGTATGAAATAATTAACATTATTACTAGCCTTCGAGAGTGGTGGACTCACTATCAGCTGCACGGTTCTGTATCCTGAGCAGTTTGACGCCTTACGGAGGACCTACGATTGCGAAAAGAGCATGATTGAGTCACTCGCACGGTGTGTAAAATGGAACGCAGGTGGGGGAAAGTCAGGCTCTGCATTTTTGAAGACTCGAGGTGTGCACTATATTTTCAATGTATTCGACAGTTAACTTACTTACCTTTCCGCTGCACAGACGATCGCTTTATCGCGAAGGAGCTCACAAAGCCCGAACTCCAGACGATGGAAACTTTCGCCCCTGCCTACTTTGATTATATGTCTTCGGCAATTACGGACAATGTGCGTTACAGGTCATATCATTATTGCATGTTGTTGATTCTATTTTCTATCTTTCAGCGACCGACGTTACTCGCCAAAGTCTTTGGCTGTTACAAGATCACATTCAAAAAGACCAATAAGGACAGGGCTCCTGGTAAATCTAAATCTACACAGATGAATCTGCTCGTAATGGAGAACCTGTTCTACGATCGTCGCTTTTTTAAAGTATATTCAATGTTCATTTGTTCACTGGATAACGCTGACAAATTTCGTAGATCTATGATCTCAAAGGCTCAACGCGGAACCGTCATGTCCAGTCCACTGGTCGGGAGAATGAGGTTCTCCTAGACGAGAACTTGGTCGAAAGTATGCAAGTACCTTCATTGTTCGATAACTTGTTCTCATCACATGTACACATCAGCCGCCCACCTGTCACCATTCTATCTCCGAGAGCATTCGAAACGCATACTTCGAGGCGCACTTTACAATGATAGCAAGTTCCTGGCGGACATCAATGTCATGGATTATTCTTTGGTCGTCGGCGTTGACAGTCAAAGAAATGAGTTAGTTGTAGGTATAGTGGGTGAGTTGCAGTCTAAATGCTTTGACGGAAATGACTGCTGACTTGAAGTCAGATTACATCCGTACCTATACATGGGACAAAGTATTGGAAAGCTGGGTGAAAGAATCGGCTTTCTTAGGTGGCGCTGCCAGGGGCGAGCCCACAATTATCACGCCGAAGCAATACAGACAACGTTTTTGCAGTGCCATGGAGCGTTATTTCCCTTTAGTAAGTTCAATCCCATTCGTCATGCTAAGCTATATGCTCAATCCGACTGTCAGATTCCGGACCGTTGGATGAAGCAAAAAGACACACCTGAAGAAGATTCTCATTGTCTTCTAGAGCTGTGGCCTGATTGGTAGTGTCCTCTGTGCATGATTAGATCTTCTTTCCTCTTCGCACTTCCTCTCCATTCACATTTGCATATGTATCATTAACCTCAACTGGTCTGTAGTATAGCATTTGGAACACCGCATCACACTTCATTCATACCCCAACGCACGTCTAAAATTTTATTATCGCATGTACAGTGTACATTCAGCCTATCATAATTTCCGCATTTTGGTTTTTTCTTTGTTGGCGATGCCCTTGAGCTGATGTTTAATCTCGGTCGAAAATTGCTCCTTCGTTGCCTTTTTATCAACCCGACGAGCTTGCCGCTCTGCCTTGACGGCTTGTTTGCGCGCTTTTTTGTCCTCCTTTGATTCATCACGAGGGCGAGTGACCGTCATTCGGACAGCTGACGATTAGGTCGATACATTAGATGGGACGATCAAAGGCACTAGCTTGACTTACGTTGGTTGTCGTCTTCTCCCTCCGATATTGAGTCTATGGGAGGCTGAATTTTTGGCTTTATAGCATTTGCCTGATCGAGGACGGTTGGTAGGCCCGTCCGTGGATCTAAGGTGATTTTCGGCACTGGTTTGTTATCTCGTGCCCGAATCAAGCGGGGATGATTCTCGAGATTTGAGTATGTAGCTTCGCAGAATCAGTACCATCAACTTGACGCATTAACTAACATTTGAACTTACTGAGGATAGTCTCACAATCCCAGCGATCTTTCTTATCCTCCTCTTCGTACGCCATAGGTATTTTCTCCTCGTCACTCCCATCATCTTCATTAATCCTAACACGCTCATCTTGGCCTAAAGCTCTTCTAAGTGTGTTCAGCTTATCGAGCCCGTTATCTCCAGGTAAAACAGGCTTCATCTTCCGTCCGAGGAGTTCGTAATTGCCTAGGAAATCATCCATCATTTCCTCGAAGTCTTCACGGGTGGTTATCAAGTCGGGAGCCGAGTCTGAATTGTCACCTGAGAGGTCTTCGTCTTCGTCGTTGTCTTCACCGTATTCTTTCTCCATGATCTGAAGACAGAAGTGTCAATTAAATTCATTATTGTGGCGTTGAAACTGACATGGTCAAACCGCTCGTCGAGAGTCACTAGTGCTTCAGTGCGGAACATGGACGAGCTACTCATGCTGTATCCAGATGCATCCGACGTGCCTTTGCGTCTTCGTTTTCCGCCTATCACAGGTAGCTTTGGAAGACGACCGACCGTATCCCCGCCTTCTGAGTTCCCATCCAGATCCGATTCTGAATCACTCGGAGGCGGCGCTGCATTCTGCTCTTTCTTGAATTTTGCAAACCTCGCTTCCCAGCTTTCGTCGGCTTCCTCCCCTGTTACAGTTGCTTCTTTCACTTCACCCTCGATATACCCGTTCTCCTCAAACTCGTACTCGAATTCTTCATCCTCGTCTCGTTCTCCTTCCTTGACGAGCTCCTCAAAAAAATCATCTGCAAGATCATCATCAACGAACGCATCGTCCTCAAGGGCCTCTAGTGTCTGTCGCAGATGTGGGTCCATGTCCGGTCTGAATCCAGCAATAGAGGAGGGTATCGCCTCTTGAGATTCATAATTCCGCGGGAGCTCTGAGATGGAAGGAAGAGCTTCTGCGGGGATGTCCTTGAGTGAAATGGGTTCACTGGCTTTCGCCTTCGATTTTCCTTTTGATTTTGAAGTAGAGGGAGCTTCTATGAGGACGCTCTCTACACCTTCTTCTTGGACGCCTACGGCTCGCAAATGTTGCATGTAATCGTACTCGGTATCATCGTAGTAAACCCCATATAGGGATGCCTCTCCGACACGAGCATTTTTGTCATGATCTACTTCAGACGGGGCGAGGATCGTCTCTAGTTCGGCTCTGGATTTTCCCTGCGATGATTTGGTGTTAAATCGTGAAGGAAAAAGGATTGTGGGATGAAACTTTGTGATCGGGACACACCTTTTTTATGTTGGATGGTACGAATGCCTTTAGGACATGCTGCGATGCCTCTGGATCGTGGATGAGCGGGTCTCGTTGGGATCTATGCACAAGCTGAAAGTGCTGGGCGCCTGATTGGCGGAAGATGGACTTTGGGGGCATCTTCTAGGCCTGAAAAAAATTCTTGGCAGGAAGTAAGGTCCCACAAATGCAGAATGCCGTTTTCTAATCCGTTGAGTGGTGGTCTTGAGGCGAAAAGTTGGTTATAGAATGATAAAATGGAATTAATTACATAATCAAACGTGCTTTTGCCACCTTACAGTGACATCGGCACCGTCGACTCAGGCTCCTCTCTGGATTTCCCTTGTCGCCCTTCAGTTCTAGCCTGGAGTTTCGTCTATTTACTTCTCTGTCTCTTTCTATCTGGCTCTCAGTCTCCAAACACCCGTATTCTTGGTCAGATCAGCAGGTCATGCAACGTGAACACATACGTCGAGGCTTCTCTATATACGTCTTCTCTCTTTTCCATCTCTCTTTATCAGGCTGACACTGTTACTGGTCTCTACTAGTCACCAAAAAGTCGTCTTGGAAATCGATTTCTCCGGTATTCTATGGGTATGTGGGTCCCATGCCAATATACTGGTCTGCGCTTACAACATCGACGTTTTGCAACAGGGTTACACTGAACTCACGATCATTCCTACGACTAGGGACCTCAAGACCATTCTTTTGCACTGCAGGCAATGCAGTATGTGTCCTTTTGTCGGTGTTCCGAGTAGCACTCACGCCTTCTTTAGCTATACAATCCGTGACAGTCGCTTCGCACCATGCGGAATTCGTGCATTATGACCCCCTCGCCAATATCAGCGTATCTAATCCTCAAGACTGTCATACCTACCCGGAACTGAAGCGGAAGCTGTACTCTGCTTTGGCAGAAGGCGACGAAGGAGAATTGTCGATCGCGATTCCAAAGGAGGTATCGTTGAAGCAGTCGGGCCATGCCGCCGCTGGAACGATCCACAGCGAAGGTAATGATATTTCTCGCGACCGCGAGACTGTATCGCGTCGTTGATGATTCGTTCTATTGCAGCCGCTACTCCAGAACCTCAGACTCCAGGGCCGTCATTCCAGACCCCTGCTCTGCCTGAATATTTGCCTATCATTATCAACATTGTATATAGCCTACGCAATCCCGTAGATGGCTTCCAATTCGTCTTGCCGACCGATTCGTATCCCTACGTGAGTTCCAACTTCCGCTGACATCATTATGTAACACCTCACCAACCGATCTGAGTAGCGCGTTCCTCACGCGTATACCACACCTTCTTCACCGGATGCGGCGAGGTGTTGGGTACCCTGCGTAGACAATCTGTTTGAGAAGTGTACATGGGAATTCGAGTTTGTCGTTCCTAGATATTTGGAAGAGCAACATACGAGTCGCGGGGATGATGGATCGGAAGATATGCGTGATGCGAATCCTACGGTTGTTGTATGTAGTGGAGATCTCATGGAACAGGTAAATGACTCCATTATTTATGGGTGCCACCAATCTAACGGAGTGGTGTGTAGGTTGCCCACCCATTCAACTCAAATCGGACTATTTTCTTGTTCACTCAAACTGTTCTCACCTCAGTCCAGCAAATTTCTTTCGCAGCCGGCCCATTCCACGTACATACGCTTCCCTCCGACACCAATTCGCTCGACGACCCTTCTGGCTCCTCCCAACCTCTCATGCATGCATTCTGTCTCCCTGGTCACGAATCAATGCTACACACATCCACCTCGTTCCTTCGCTCTGCCATGAATTTTTACACCACTGAGTTTGGCTCCTACCCGTTCGGATCATACAAACTTGTCATGGTAGACGAGATGCCCACGCAGCGATTCGATAGCTCGACATTGTCACTTGTAACTGTCGATCTCCTACATGGCGAGGACGCAATTGAACAGGTGCTCGAGACTAGACATGTTTTAAGTCATGCATTGGCGTGTCAGTGGATAGGGATCAACATCCAGCAAAAAGCGTGGTCGGATACATGGCTCGTAAATGGTTTAGGACTTTACATCACTGGACTCTTCCTGCGGAAACTGCTAGGCAACAATGAGTACCGGTTCAGGCTAAAACGGGACATGCAGCGCGTTGTGGAATGGGACAACGGTTCCATGCCTCCGATATGTCAACCTCAACAACTTGATCCACCCGATTCCGCCACCCTTCCCTTCGTGAACCTCAAATCTCCTCTAGTCCTACACATCCTCGACCGGCGCCTCGGTAAATCCGGTACATCCCTCGGTCTCTCTCGTGTCCTCCCCAAGATCTTCCTATCAGCTATCAGTGGAGAGATGCCCAACAATGGTTTATCGACACACTCATTCCTGCGGACATGTCGGAAAGTGAGTGGAGTTGATCCGAGGAGTTTCGCGGAGCAGTGGATCTATGGAAGTGGGTGTCCTGCGTTTGGGTTTTCGGCGAGCTTCAATAGGAAGAAGATGGCTGTGGAGATTACTATGCGGCAGGATGCGCCGGCTTTTAAGGCGTTGGAGAATAATGATTTTTCAAGGACATTGATGAAACCTGTGCCGTTCTTTGAGGTGCGTTCTATTTCTGTCTGTGGAGGTGGAGGGAAGTTGAAGAGATGCGTTGTAGGGTCAAATGACCATTCGGATACATGAGGCTGATGGTACACCGTACGAACATGTCCTCGACATCCGAAACTCGTTCAAGCGCTACGAAGTCCCTTTCAACACTAAATACAAGCGGGTTCGCCGAAACACGAAGCGCTATCTCGCTCGTCAGGCAGCAGCCCAAGCAGCCGCAGAAGGGGACACCGAAGCAGCCGAAGCGATGGGGATGGTAGACATGGGCTTTGGCCTTGAAGTCTGGGAGAAAGAGCAGGAGCGAGAGAATTGGAAAGTCGCCGATTGGACAGAGGATGACGAGCAGACTATGAGCGGGGCGACGTATGAGTGGATACGGATGGATGCTGATTTTGAGTGGATTGCGGCCGTTGCGTTTGATCAGCCCGATTTTATGTGGGTTAGTCAGTTGCAGAGGGATCGGGATGTTGTTGCGCAGCTGGAGGTGAGTACCTGTCGTCGTATGATGTATATTGTATTGGACTGTTTGCTGAAGAGATGCATTTGTGCGTGCAGGCTGTGGATGCCTTGTCAAAGCTGTCGACTGCTATTGTGTCTAGCACGTTCACCAAGACTGTCTTGGTGTCTAATTATTATTTTCGCATCCGGTGTGAAGCCGCCTTGGCGCTGGTCAACGTGAGTGATTGTGTTATACACTGAAGAAAGTAACTTCGTTCTGACCGCTGGGTACAGTGTGCGATACGAAAACTTGATTTCATAGGATTATTCCATCTCTTCAAGCTTTTTTTGCGATATTGCTATGAGCCTGAGGATCAGAATCAAGACCTCTTCACCCATACTTACGTGCCCAAGCCCAACGATTTTTCTGATCTTTCCGAGTATTTTGTACGGAAGGCGCGTCGTGACAGAATCTTTTTATGTTCGGCTCCTAATGGTGTTTTTCTTACTCTAGAGCTTGGTGAATGCGATATCTCAAGTCCGTTTTGAGAATGGCAAATCCCCAGCGGTTGTGCGCCAGTTCCTTATTGATCAGTTACGTTATAACGACAATACATCCAATCCTGTGAGCATTCCCTCCTCTCTGTCCCGTGGGCCAGCTTTTTAACCCCACCTTTGCCAGTATTCCGACGCTTTCTACATATGTACCGTTCTTTCTGCCTTGGCATGTGCAACAGTATCCACCGTCCCTCCCGAACGAGGAGAGCTGTTGCCTACAGAGGCACCCACCGAACCAAGTGCCGAGGATACCAATTTGGTCAAGTTGGCAATAGCTGAAGTCGATCGATATCGTAGCATGGACAGGCTGATACCGTCCCCGCATAATGTCGTGACGATCGCTGTATTGGAGGTACGCACTGAGTCTGATACTCTGATCCCATTAATATATTTATCATCTATATACGTAGTTTTATCTTGTCCTTACCCTTGCGAGCTTGGTTCCCAGCAATCCTCGCATCTTCTTCCCTCTGACTCGGTGAGCCACATAAAATATATGATTCAAACTGCAACTCATCAAGAACTCCAGTGAGGGCAACTACACCCAGGTTCGCATAGCCGCCTTCGATGGATTGTTCCTGACAAAATGGTATACGCCTCCGATCATGCGCTACATCCTCGCGGTCATGGCCAATGACCCTTCTCGCGTGATCCGACGCCACGTGGCGAGGAGCGCCTGCCAGAGTCTCGCCCTGTTAGTATCCATGGGCGAGATGAAGACGTCTACGAAGGAGCAAGAGTCGCTTCTCATTGAAGAAGATGGCTCGATGCCCGAAAAAGCTAAAGAGGCGAAGAAGAGCGACCTCGACACCATGATCAAGGTCCTTCGAAAGGATAGGGAAGTTGGCAAAAATGAGGCTCTCCGCGAATTTCTAATGCCTGTTGCGCTGTATGTGATTGCCCTGTCTCAGTAGTTCCCGACTGACGAAAGCTGCTTCAGCGCGCCGGACGTTGACCAGGAGGTTCGCTGGGGTATCATCAAGCTCGCTGACATTCTCATCCGGGGAGCGGAGGAGGTTGCTCCTAAAGTGACCATTCATCTTCCTCCCACTCCTGTTCTAGAAACTCCACCACCTTTACCTGCTGTCAAAGTATCTACCAAGTCACAACGACCGGTGCCGAAGACTAGCGGCCCACCTGGGCGAAGTCCTCTTGTACCTTTCGCACCTCCGAAACTGAAGCTACCCCGTATCTCCTCTGCTGCAGATGTCAATGCTAAAACTCCAGTAACCGAACAAGCCACGCCGCGTGTGGCATTTGCTACTCCCAAGCCAGTGCCTAAATCGAAAGGCAAGCCACCGAAGAGTGACAAGAACAGCCATGTTCCGAAGGCTCAGTCTGGTGGTATGAGCTTGAATGACTTGCGCGCCTGCCGAAATGCTTTGAAAAAGATCAAGCCTCACAAGCATGCCGCCTTATTCTTAGAGCCTGTAGATCCCGTAAGAAATCATGCACCCAAGTTTGTACCCCATTTTCGTGCCATTCTTGTTTTTATTGACGTACATCCTCCCAGTTACTTTGAAGTGATCAAGAACCCAATGGATCTCAGCACTATGACCGCAAAACTCGATGCCGGGATGTACAAAGATCGATTTGCTTTTGAGGCCGACTTTGCTCTCATGATCAGCAATGCAAAGCAGTACAACGTTGCCGGCAGCTTTGCGCACAACGAGGCAATCGCAATGGAGACACTTTTTGAGAAACGTAAGTTTTCTGCGCTTCACACAGCCCCGGTAATTAAAACTGATTATTCGATACCAGATTGGTCGCGAATTAATAAAACGCTAGAAGTAGCAAACAAGGCGTCCCAATTGGCAGCTGCCTCTGCGGAAGATGCCCCTGTGGCATCTGCCAAAGCCATGCCACCGCCAGAAGCTGCAACTCCCGTACCGCCTCGAGGAGACGGTCCTTCTACTTCGACTCGGCCCACGATCAAATTTAAAACCGCGGCGTCAGCTGATAAGGTGTCTGATACCCCCAAAGCTGGGCCTAAACCTCGGGCTCCTCGCAAACCTAAAGTCATTGATGTCCTTCCGCCACCATACATTGATGATGGATCCCACGATCTCCTTCAAGAGGTCATCGCCATAGAGCAGGAGACGAAAGAGAAACGTCGTCGCTCGACTTCCGAGAAAGATCTACTTCCAGAGAAGCGGAAGAGGCTTAGTCCTGAAGAAGACGACGACATCTTGGCTTTGGCCGCGCCAATATCTTCGAAAAGGAAAAATTCCGGTTTATCCTCCGCCTCGACGTTGGATGCTTTGGAACACGTCCTGGAGAATGGCGCGGCGGTAGATGCTTCACCGCCTCCTCTTGACAGCCCTCCGGCGCCACCTGCTGCACAACCGTCTAAAATACGTATTTCTTTGAAAGGGAAGGAGAGAGAAGTTGTTCCTTCTCCTTCACGCTCTGCTTCGAAGCCCAGCAAGTCTCCTCCGACACAAGCAACGCCGCTCCACGAGAAGAAGTGCAGGGAGGTTCTCAAGGCACTTTTCAAGTTGCCTGAGGCTTTCATCTTCTCTCAGCCAGTTGATCCTGAGAAAGACGGATGTCCAACGTGAGTTACATCTCTGACGTTTGTTAGATATTCGCTTATCAAACGCTCAGGTACTATGATGAAATCAAGGAGCCTATGGACTTGCGTACTGCGGGCGAAAAACTCTCAGATGGGAAGTACTCTTACATGGAGGAGTTCGCGAAAGATGTCCAGCTCATTTTCAACAATTGTCGGAAGTTCAACCCACCTTCAACATATCCGGTGACTTGTGCAGACACGGTCGAGAAGGCGTTTAAGAAAGAGTGGGCGAAAGCCATGGAGAAGAAACTCTCCTGGTCGGAAAAGCGCAGCCTCCAGGGTCTCATGACCACACTGGTCAAAGAGGACATGTACTTTAACTCGACTTGGACTCACAAATGTTGTACTAATTCTGCTCCCTTACAGTTCTTGGATATTTCGAGAACCAGTCGACCCTGTGCTCTTGGGCATCCCAACATACTTCAACGTCATACCTCGTAAGGATGCTAGGGATCTGAAAACCATCCGACAGAAGCTGGATTCTGATAAATACGACTCCGCCGAAGCGTTCGAGGCAGACATGGATCTGATGACCCATAACGCCCTCACTTTCAATGGCGCTGACTCGGAAGTCGGGAAGATCGCGGTTGCCGTCCGGAAGAGGGTCACGGAACTTCTGGGCACGAAGTCGGTTTCAAAGAAAAGGAAGGATGGTGGTGACAAAACCACTCCTCAGCCATCGAAGAAAGTAAAACTTGGGGTATGATGTTATACGATAGGTCAGGAGAGAAGTAATCATTGGTACAGTGGACTTTGTGTATTTTTTATCACTTGTGTATTTTTTACGTACCCACACAGAAGTGGGATTACAGCCTCGTTCCGAGGACATTGAAACGAACGATGTGGGACCACGAGAAGTCGGTGGAAATGCGAATCCTGCAACTATTGAATACTCTGTGCGAGTAGGTAATAAAATGGCATCCAGCCATGAGCTTGTGGTCATCCGGAGGATGAGGCCTGAGCAGTCTGGATTTGACGTCCACAAGAATCAAAACCATTCACCTCAGAGAAAGCCAGAAAGGCCGGAGAATGTTTAGAATATAAAATTATATTCGAACATCTCTTAGGTGTCCAAAGCAATGCAGTAAGGTGCCATTTTATGCTGAAGGCCTCGTAATATATTCTCTGTCCTCTAAAATGTAAGCCAAGGCAGCATTGCGATGTACAAAAGACTCGCCTGTCATACGGATTCGCCAAGAGGTTTCCATTGGTAATCCCAACCATTCCGTGATGGAGTATCAGTCGGTAAACGAAGCTCCCGAGGGAAAAGACCGCGAATCCTCCAATCGAAAGCTCGCTTTTCCGCACCTCTCAATTGGCTTGACTTCTCAAGCTCAGCGGCAGTCCACACCCGGGGATCTTCAACCTTATTCGCCCCCATATAAAGCTTCGAGTCTATCTTTTCAAGCTCTTCCATAGCCTTCCTCATGCACTCAAACTTCCTCGCCAGCTCCGCTTCCCGCTTCCACCGAGTATGTCGTAAGTGTAGGTTCCAAGCGCGTTCTATTGTCTCGTGCGCTTGTTTAGATGGTATTGCGCGTTGAAGGAGATGGCCGACTTCTGGTCTCCAGGTGCCAACTGGAGTGGGCTTATTACGAAGATTGGAAGGGTAGAGGATACGACGAATTAAATCCTTTTTCGGGTCTCCGCTTGCTTCGGGTTTTCGACCTGCATAGCGAACGGGGACTTGAGAGACGCGAAAAGACAGTGTCGCCTTAGCAGGCGTGAGGATAGAGGAGGACATTGCTGGAGAGACCGAGATGGCTGTGAAAATGAATTTAGGGCTTCTTCCCACGGTTCATGAACTTTCTATTCGTTACCCAGTGACGTTGATCGTGCCATGGATTACAGGTGCCAGAAACAATTGCAATTGGGCTTGCTTCCGTAGTCCAGAACTAGAAAACAATCGCCGACTCCGACTGACAAATTGTAGAGGTAAGTAATAGTTCGTTATTATTATAACTGAAAAATAGCAACGGAGTATATTACTAATAATAAAATGAAGGGAGCAGAATACAACAACATATCAAGACCGCACCATATTAGTGCTAGTGGGTGCAATTGCATCGTGACTACTAGGCAATCTAATCTTATACATCTTAGATGATGACTACATTTTGCAAACGCCATATAAAATGAAATACCGTCCAAACGATACTAATCCAGAATATGATATCCGTGGGGACGGTGGTTCCGCGAACCACGAACCGCGAACCCGTGACTTGTAGTACAGCCAGGGGCTATACAGCTTATCCTGTAGCCACTGGCACGTCCAAGTCGCATGTTATGGTCAAAGACATAGCAAAGCGCACCAAAGCGCGCCCAAATGCCAAAAGCATGTGACGCGACGCGCTTTCTTACGTTTTCCGACTTGGTGGCACAACCCAAAGCGCAGTGACCCTTATGTATGCATAATTAGACTTAATAAAAGGTGATATCTGCCACACTTTCAACTGGACTCACTATCATGAACCAGATTCTCGAAGACCATGCTCCATAAATAATCTGATGTACTTATGGTGTAAGGCCTCAATGTCTCCTTCAGTACCTTCAAATGCCCATGCCAAATTGCAAAATGCAGTCTAAGCCAGCTTGGTGGTGTCATCTGAAATGTCCAGACAAACTTTTAGGAATTCATGGATAGATACCGTGAGCAACGCTGGTGGACCAGGGTGGTACAAAGCTTCCTGCAATGCTATCGAGGGCTTTAAGCATCGTACCAGGCCAATGTAGTTGACAATGGCATCATAGTTCAGTGCAGAAAGCTCCTGGTTGTCACTCAGAATGCTGGCAAGCTGGAGAAAACTCATCTTGTATTGGGAACCATAATGATATAATACACAAGACTTATACACAGCACATTACAATAGGCCTTGGAAAACCGATTGTGACCAACATAAAAGAAACAAATGGGGATGAATAGGGCAGCACTGGTGAAGGCCCGATCAAACCACAATGCCGACAAAAGAGACGAAGTTGTGAGGCAAGCAAGCGGATGAATGCCAACTCCGACAAAAGAGAAAGCATGGGTGACAGTGGGCAGTAGCAAGTGGTAGGCCCAGGCATTGTTGCGTGGCACAGACCATGGTCTATAGCCTCCTTTGCCAATTTAGGACACAAGTCGCAGTTACCAGCGGTTTGCAAATAGCCAGCAGTACCAACAATCACAAAATATTTGTGTACAGATGGAAATGCATGGTAAGTACACATACAGAACTGACGAAGCATGGTGGCATCAGTCATTGAGAGCCTTTGGGCCAATATGGGGGGTGGTTCGTGGGAGAGGTTTGGCGAACCTTATTCCCAGTCAATAACATGTTCTCTACTAATCTGATTCACATGATTGCGGATTACTTTCAGGAAGTCACGCAAGCCAACCGAAACACGATCAAGGCCCATCTTCCTAACAATATGCCACATCGCACGCGGCAATGACAGCATCAGAACTACCATGGCTATCAGCTGGAAGAAAGCTGAACGAAACATGTCCTTCGTGAGGTTAGTGATCACATATGCAATTCTGTTGAGGGGGACTGACTAGCATTTAATTTTAACATAAGTTTGAACTCATTGTATTTGGCAAGCTCAAAGTCCTATACAATCACGTGGAGAAGGTAAGTAGTGCCAACTTCCCAATGATCCTGCATTTGGTGCTTTCAGAGGCAAATTGTGTTTGCTTGCTCACATCACTCCATGCAAGACAGATGGAAAAGATGCCACACGGCTCTTATCTGAAAATTTGACTCCCTTTCACAATCTATCCAGAGACACAAAGGTTTTAATCTGCAGACTACTGAGTACTTTCTTCTACAGCAATAAGAGGCCTCCACCGGCCATATCACAACAACAACAACAACAAGAAATTACATAGAAAGTGGGCCAAGCTAAATTCTAAATCCAAAAATCAGTCAACCTCAGAACAGACTATTTTGATGTACATAGAACTCCAGTGTGACCACCGATACCATATTTCTATCTGGCACTTTAAATTCAGTACCTTCTGATGAAGTGTCAGAAAATTTACAATCTGGGTAAAGCCTTCTTTCCACAATTTCTGGTATCTTCTAGTTTGATTTGTGCCCCCTTTGCAGGCTAGTCATGTATTTTGCGTAGGCACTTGCTGACATTTGCTGCAGGCCATTTGCCCTCTAGCTTCTCACAGACATCTCATATCAGCAAATAATGATTGATCTAGCAATCAATATACCATGTCATATAGGAGTATGGGTGGACAAAATTACTTCCGGTGAGCCAATGAAGCGAGCCAAAGGCCCAACAGCAAATGATAAATAGAAAGAAGACACCACAGCAAAGGTCTGCTATGTTTTACAACTTCCTCTTTCCCTTCTTGGTTGGAACATTAATTGCACATTGATCTTTAGTACAGACTGTTGAGTATGAGCTTGCAGCTGTGCTCTGGCTTGAAATGTCAATGCCGCTGTTGTGCCTATTTGCTGTATTGGTCACAGAATGGGCAGGTGCGACAGAGTCCCTCTTCACCACACAGTTTGCAATATCCATCGTCTTCATCACTCTTCGTGGTGCAGACACAATCATGTAGACCACAAAAAGGGGATGATCTCCCCCATGTTCTCGACCTCATACTATGCACATCTCTATGGTGTTGTCGCTATCTTCCTTGTTGTACAAGTCCCAACTTCCTCCTTCAAATCCACTTTCACATGGCTTGCTCTCTGGGAGAGGTCTGGTACTGACTGCATCAGCAGGTTTCAACCCCAAAGTCTCTCTTGCCTGTGTAGTATCTTCCCCATCAATGTATGGGATCACAGTTCTGGTCGGAAGTCTGAACGTCCTCTCAAGGGCGTCTTGTTCTGTTGTCGAGAAATCTGGGCTATTGACTCCTTGCCACATGGTAGTAATTTTGATTACATCTTCCATGCCTAATCGCATCCCCTCTTCCAAGGTCAAGGCGTCTTTCCTCCTGCAAATATTGCCGTATGCAGTTGGCAACCATTCAACAATATTGTAGGTGTGTCTGAGCACAACTTTATCTATTGGTGAAGTGATCGGACTGAGTTGCTTGACCGCAAGAACTTTGATTGAATGGAAGTTCCATTTAACCGCAAATCCAAGGATAGAGGTCCATTCATCCACAGTGGCAGCAGAAAAGACACCAAAATCACTGATAAGACATATAAGTACTATTTCTGACATAGTTGACTAAACACAAGGTGGGGTAATACACACATGGGATAGAAAATGGAAAGGAATAGGTCAAAGTCTTTGACTGTAACTCTGGTCAGGGGAATGGGCACATAATCCCAACACCCAAGGGGAAGGGAGAGCATGGATGCAAAAATCAACAAATCACTTTGGAAGAAATATTGATGGATGTGGTAGAGTGTCCTCCACCTTAAATGAATACCATGTGAGACGACATATCAGATGCACAAGATGCTATATGTACTAGGAAAAGGACATTCCCATCGGTGAAATAGTAATGTTTGTGCTTCTGAGGTGAGGACTCTGGACTCTGGCACCCTCCTTGGAACAACAAAGGGACATGCAGAGTCAGTCTGGTAATCATGAAAGGTGCACTGCCCGGTGCATACTTGGCGGCTGGGGAGTTCACTGCGGATCCGACTCTTGAACTTCCACCCGGATGCAAAGAGGCAGACATGATAGTTCTGCTGTAGAATTTGAGCAGCTATCAATGCATATGCACACACAAAGTGCGTGTTCCAGTGCGTTTTGGGGTATCACAAATATGATGCTGTGAAAGCAATCTGTTTCCTACCAATGCGACTTGAAGCAAAAGGAAGAGAAAAAGGTCAGAGATGGGGATTCAAAGCCGAATAGCAGAAGAATACCTGTTGACAAATGCTCTTGATCCCTGACCCCTTTGCCTAATAGAACATGTCACGCTAGAGGTTGTTGGATGTGGTGTCTACTAGTAGGTAGCTGCGGTAGAGCTTTAACTGGTTGTACAATTCAAACAGGGCTGTTTGGATCTGGAATATGGACACCATAGTACATGAGGAAGGGCAGGAACCGTGTACATAAAGTCACTCTATTGATCGAGAATCAGAATTGACAAAGAACACACACTTTATTTGCGGCCATTCATCCATAGATTTTCACGAACCATATTTAAATGATCATTGATTAACTACTGCAGCTTCGGTCTGTGCTATGAATTGACTTATATACAATAAAAGGGAATACCAGGCCTGCAATGTTGTGGTGATAAAGATATGAAAAATTCTGTGATAAGGCTTCTAATGGTTGAATGCTGGAGGAAAAAAAAATCAAACGTCATAGCACATATTATGCAGCTCTTGCATTCTCAACCCTCTTTTCCTCCAATATCTGTTAAACTTAATTAAGATGTAGTTCCAGTATTGTCAAGTGATGACAGATCAGACATACCTGTGTCAGGTTATTGCTGAAAAAATCGAACGCAGGCTTCGAACACGCTGCGACTTGCGTAAGATACATTTCCTGTCGAGTCCAATTCTCAAGAATAATCGGGTACGGCTTGGTAGGCTTAGGCAGTTGAAAGTTGAAGGTATGAGCATCAGAAAATTAGGACGAACAAGTTCATGATTAATCTTACCAGACAAATTGGCCCAATTTGGACATCCTGAACATCATGTGGCACCAGGGGTTGCCAATGAGTCAACCCCAGATTATATTTGGCATACTGTTGAAAAAAGCCTGAGCAATAGACAACTATGTAAACCATAGATAGACTATACCTCAA